>OZ023267.1:3794179-4300314 GCA_964006375.1 Tillus elongatus
CAGAAAACATACTACCCGAACCAAAAAATCGTGAAATCTCGGCCGCAATTATGGAAAATGACAGACGACATGAAATTAAAAAATTTGCCAAGTGATTGTTATTTAACTGGGGGATTCAATCAATTATTAAAAGACACTATATTTGTAGCTTTATGATCGGCCTCAAATATAGTTTTAACGCAGCATAGATATATTATGCTGTCGTATAATATAGTAGAAATGTAAACAAAATCAAACCAAGTCACTATAAAAATGATTCTAAAATAGTTTCTTTTATCTTTAAACTTAAACATAAAAACGTCATATAAGACCGAAACAGTCGTGGGATGTGTTTCAATGGTAATTTTACTAATTCTGTAATTAATTGTTACGTATACTTTGAATCGAATATCCCAGGCATGAAGAGACTCCATTGCATTCACAAAAAAGTGACCGTGTGGTGCGGATTTCATGCCGGAGGTGTGATTGGCCCATAATTTTTCGTCGATGATAATGAGTGCCATGTTATGGTCAATGCAGTTCGCTATCGTGCCATGTTGGAAGACTATTTTTGGACAGAATTGGGTGGACTTAACATCAGTGATATGTGGTTCCAACAAGATGGTGCTACATGCCAGACAACTGGTCAAACAATCGATCTATTGAAGGGAAAGTTCGGTAACCGTGTCATCTCGAGAAATGGCCCGGTCGAATGGCCACTTCGCTCATGTGATTTAATGCCATTTGATTTCTTTTTATGGGGTTACGTTATGTCCTTGGTTTATGTCAACAAGCCAACAACGTTAGAGGAGCTCAGTAACAATATGACACGTGAAATTGCCAACGTTGCGGCCGATATATGTGAAAAAGTGATAGAAAATTGGCTCCAAAGAATCAATCGTTGCAAACGTGCTCGTAGTGGTCATATGTATGACCACTAAATTAAATTCCATACTTAACTGTAACATTTGTACTGCACATATAATAAGTTTTAACACAAAACCTCAATTATTCTCTGTTTCATTTAAATACAAAATTGTTATATCTTTATTGAATTACCCTTCCTGTTCCTGGTCCTGGTCCTGGTCCTGGTTCTGGTTCTGGTCCTGGTCCTGGTCCTGGTTTTGGTCTGGTAGGGCAGGGCAGGGCAGGGTAGGGCAGGGCAGGGCAGGGTAGGGCAGGGCAGGGCAGGACAGGACAGGACAGGATATGGCAGGGCAGGGCGGGATCGGTGTGCGGGCTGCCTTCATTAACTTTATGCCGTATAATAATAGTGTACAATTCTTATGAAAATTCGCTACTATAATGCACTTGCTGCGTCCCGAAACTGTTTGTAAATAACGTTTTTTAACGGTAAGCACAAAACACATATCATTATTATGAAGGCTATTTTGTATGTGCTTTTGGTCTCTTTACCATCAGTTTATTTTCGCGGCCATGGCTAACAACCGACGCCAGGGACCACTTCCAACTTACTATCCTGGAAATTTTGCCGTACCCCTTCTTGCTCTAAAGAGAGTGGGGATCTTTAAAATGCCCAACACTGAATGGTACGTAAGACTGACGGTTTTAGGTCACGTCCGAAGGGTGGTCGTGCTAAAACACAATGTCACAACCTCGGTTGGTGTTAATTTTACAGAATGTGCTGAAAAATAGTGTGACGCTACTGGGAATCGAACACCAGACTTTTGGCTCCAGAGACACATGTTCTTACTTTTTTTTATTCTAAGGCGTAACTGGCGCCCTTAGAGGCTAACCAATGTAAGTGGTCATTAGAACCTTCCCAAGCCATGGGACTGGGTTAGTTAAGACTTCTTTGAGATGTTCTTACTACTGCACCACCAAGTTTGTATCTATGTACTTTGTTGTTTTTTATCTCTAGAATTAAGAACTCACATGCACCTTTTAATGAATTTTCTTTAAAAAAAATTCACTAATGAGGAGCTGTCGACTTTTGAATTTTGAAAAAATGTCTTTAAAGGAGTGCTAATTAGGTCCCCCAGAACACATATCCAGGGTCAGTTTCAATATTTTTTTAATTATTCAAATACCTCCTCACCGATTGTTTTGGAATTTGGCAGCGTTGTTTGTAGTAATGATGGGCTGATTTGACCATAATTAGATACAGATTGTTAAGTCCATTGGCGTTGGGGGGCACCTCAACAAAGTTTAGTGACATAAAAATGTACTCCACTGACTGCAATATGATTTGTATATTATTTTGAGATAAAGAAACTAAAACTACAAGTTTTTTGTCTCCTGAAATTTCTCCGTATCTTGACTCGTTTACACGATAAAAATTTAAAACCTTTTTATGGCATGTCCATTTTCATACAGAAAATCACAAACAAGAACAATAATTTTTGTTGAGGTGTCCCCCCTAATGCCAATGGACTTAACAATCTTTATCTAATTATGGTCAAATCAGCCCATCATTACTACAAACAACGCTGCCAAATTCCAAAACAATCGGTAAGGAGATATTTGAATTAATTAAAAAGAAATCGTTATTTTACAAAAAAATTTAACACCTTGTAACTTGGAAATGATGCATTTTAGCACCTATGTTTATGGGAACTTTTTTTCATAAAATGACCTGGGAAATTAACCTCTTAAATATTGCCCCGTCTTTTTAAACACCCTGTATATATATATATATATATATATATATATATATATATATATATATATATATATATATATATATATATATATATATATATATATATATATATATATATATATATATATATATATATATATACACGTATGTATCACACCGATAACTCATAAAATAATGGGCCGATTTTGATTAAATTTGACAAGTACCTTCCTTTTGCAAGTGGCTTGAATAGGTTCGTTAGCCAGGATAATCGGCCCAGATTTTCCCGAACATTTTGTGTTTTCTTTCGAAAAAAGTTATATCTCGGGAAATAACAAAGTAAGTGCAATCAAATTTGGTACGCGGGTTTATATCGTTATAGTTAAATTACGCACCAAAATTTAGCTCTGTAGGTTAAAATGCAAAAACGTTATAGGCATTTAAAGAAAAATAAATTGGGGTTTTCCTCAAAATGTCAAATTCGCGATTTAAAACGTCAAAGTTGGCAACATTTAGGCAAAGAACCTGAAACTAATACGTGCTATGGAACGAAAATGTTACAAGAAGAATGTTTTACAAACCCTGAAGTTTTGGTTTCAACCGTCATTGTCCTTCAGTTTACTAAAATATTTCCAGAAAATACATTTCAAATAGACCCTTTCTCTGATCTTGGCAGTAGTCTTATCTATAGAGTTTATCGTTTACTGGTATATAATTTTTGTGGCAGTTTCGTGAAAAATCAATAAAGCTCAATATATCTGTTATTATACAAGATATGAAAAAAAAATTATACATTAATTATAGGGTGTCTTGAGATACATCTTAAAAATTATTTCTACAATCACAAGGTGGCTCATAAGTCGTTGGTGATACTAATTTCCTTTTTAGTGAATTTTCTTAAAAAAAATTCACTAATGAGGAGATCCCGACTTTTGAATTTTGAAAAAATTTCTTCAAATGACCGCGAACTAGGCTCCCTAGAACACATATCCGGGGTCAGTTTCAATTTTTATATGTTTATATATATATATATATATATATATATATATATATATATATATATATATATATATATATATATATATATATATATATATATATATATATATATGTATCACACCGATAACTCAAAAAATAATAGGCCGATTTTGACTAAATTTGGTGGAAAAATTCCTTTTGCAAATGGCTTGGATTAGTTCGTTAGCCAGGAAAATCTGCCCAGGTTTTCCCGGAAAATTTTGTATTTTCTTTCGAAAAAAATTTATATCTCCGGAATTAACAAAGTAAGGGAAACCAAATTTGGTACGCTAGTTAATATCCTTATAGGTAAGCTACCTACCAAAATTTAGCTATGTAGGTCAAAAGACAAAAAAGTTATAGGCATTTAAAGAAAAATAAATTGGGGTTTTCCTCAAAACGTCAAAGTTGCGATTTAAAACGTCAAAATCGGCAACATTTAGGCAAAGAACTTGAATCTAATACGGGATATGGAAATCAAATGTCTCAAGAAGGATGTTTTACAAACTCTGAAGTCTTAGTTTCAACCGTCATTCTCCTTCATTTTACTAAAATGTTTCCAGAAAATTCATTTCAAATAGACCCTTTCTCTGATGCTTGGCAGTAGCCTTAGCTTTAGAGTTTATCGTTTAATGGTATATAATTTTTGTCGAATTTTCGTAAAAAATCAATAAAGCTCAATATATCCGTTATTATACAAGATATGAAGAAAATTTGTATATATTAATTATAGGGTGTCTTGAGCTACATCTTAAAAAAATATTTCTACAATCACAGGATGTCCCATAAGTCGTTGGTGATACAAATTTTCTTCTTTTTTTTTAATCAAACACGCCTTATGTTATTGCATTTTTGAATTTTTCAGCGATGCATGGTTTGTAAGAAAACAAATTCGGGACGCAGCAAGTGCGTTATGGTAGCGAATTTTCATTAAATGCTTCAAATTTGAATAGCTCAATTTGCTATTAACCTATAAGGTTGACCAAGAAACGAGTTTTTCCGGGAACATTTTAAGTTTACTTTTGGAAATTTTTGTACATTTTCACACAATAAAGTTATTTTTATGAAACATGGCACATTGTTTTTACTATATAGGTTATACTGGTAACCAAAATTGATGCCTGCTTTCTTAAAAAGGAAACACACATATTTGCAATTAAAAACATTTTTATGAAAATTCACTACCATAACGCACTTGCTGCGTCCAGAGTTTTTTCTTTTAGTCGAACACGCCTTATGTTATTGCATTATTGCATTTTCCATCGAAATATAATGCATGTTTGTAAGAAAAGAAATTCGGGAAGCAACAAGTGCGCTATGGTAGCGAATTTTGATTAAATGCTTCACATTTGAATAGCTCAATTTGCTATTAATCTAAAAGATTGACAAAGTTTTTTTCTGGAACACTTCAAGTTTACTTTCGGAAATTTTTCTACATTTTCAAACAATAAAGTTATTTTGAAGAAACATGGCACATTGTTTTTACTATATACGTTACACTGGTAACCAAATTTTATGCCTGCTTTCTTTAAAAAAACACACATATTTGCTATTAAAAACATTTTTATGCAAATTCACTACCATAACGCACTTGCTGTGTCCAGATTTTTAAATGATATGACACATAATTAAAAAGCTTTAACAAAATTTCAAAATGATGATACCTAAAAGCTAAAGCAAATATTTTTCAAATTAAGAGTACGTTTAACCAAGATAACATTCGTCATCTGGTTATTTAAATATATTATTCCTCTTAGATACCTTAACTTATGTAGTCACTATTTTCTTTTCTAATTTTAGGTATAAGTAATAGATTAACCAAAAAAACTAGATGTAACATTTATTCTACTGAACCAACTTTAGTAGGTCATTCGCCTATAGCCACTTAATTATGTAATTGCTGAATGAAATATGTAAAATAAGAACGAAATATATCAGCCTTGACCCTGAAACAACATTTTATATTCTTTTTTATCCGATAGCTTTATATTCAGTTCCTTTCTACTATTTAAATATTCGTTGCTAACTAAATTTTTGCTTAAGAATGCAGTATAAATGGTTCTAAAGCCATGTCAAAAAAAGTCTGAACGCAGCAAGTGCGCTATGGTAGTGAATTTTCATACAAATGATCTGGCACCAAAGATTTTTAAAGTAAATGCTTATTACTTTTCTTTACTTGTAACATAGAGATCTATATTTTGGTACATAGTTTACTTTTCATAACGTAAATCTACGTACCAAATATGCTTACCATAGCTTTGTTATTTTCGGAGAAATTTGTAAAATTTTGCAAAGAAAACCCAGATTTTTTCCGGAATACCCCGTCCGATTTCCCTGGATAACTAACTTATCCACGCCACTTACAAAAGGAAGGTACCTGCCAAGTTTCATCCAAAACGGCCCATTATTTTTTGAATTATCTGTATGACACACACACACAATATATATATATATATATATATTATTATATATATATATATATATATATATATATATATATATATATATATATATATATATATATATATATATATATATAAAGATGTAAAAATTAAAACTGATCCCGGATATGGGTTCTAGGGTGCCTAGTTTGCGCTCATTTGAAGAAATTTTTGTAAAATTGAAGTGGGGAACTCACACTTAGTGAATTTTTTCTATGACAATTCACTAAAAGTATATCTACCAGGAATGTACAATTCAGGCAGTCAATTTAGATTTAAAAAAATAACAGTCACAATCCAGAAATTGGAAAACTTGTGGCGAATATTAATAAGTTCGCGTTGAAAAAAGTCTGAACACAGCAAGTAAGTTATGGTAGAGAATTTTCTATAAAAAGGCTAGATGTCATTTTCCCTTTAAAACTGTAGGACATCAAATTCAATAAACCCACTATTATTTTTATAAAAAATGTTCGGGACGCAGCAAGTGCGTTATGTTAGTGAATTTTCATAAGAATAATATAATATAGTCATTTAGCATTATATTAAAAGTTATCAAACATTACTTTATTTAATTAGGAACAGCAAAAAAGGATAAATAATGGCAAGCAAAAACATGTTCTCTAACATAAATATTTATACAATTATTTGGATACAAAACTCAAACAAAGAAATTGATTAACATGAAATATACGCAACAAAAAATATACCAGAAAGCTGAACATAAAAAAATTCCCGTGGTTTATGCATTGAGGGTGATTGTACGCATAAGGGGAAAAAGAACCCCGAGGGGGAAGAGGATTTCCGCGGCGTCATAAACACGGGGGGGGGGGGGGGGGGAGTCTCCTCCTCCCTTTGTTTGCATGCAACTACCTTCAAAGCATAAACGTCCCAACGGACGTTTCCGGTTCTGGTGTATGAGTCGGTTTCCCTTACAAACAAAAATGATGATAGCTCCTCCTTACAAAAGATTCCAGAGATAAAATACCCCTCCATTCGGAGCTCCGGGAGAGGGGTGTACAGGGGGCGCCGGCATCAAGATTTAACATATCCTTCTCGAATATGTGTGGCCTAAATTCTAACCCTAACTCCGTCCACCATTTCCTTCAGGCTAATAGGCCCCACCTCCTCTTCCTCACCGAAACCCGAATCAGTGGAAAAAGAGCCACTAATCACCTTAATTTCATGGTGTATGGGCTCCTTACTTCCTTTAGATTGCATGGAGGCGTGTGCGCATACGTCCGTAGCAATCTGCTCTGCACCAGACTCCCCAATTTAGAAGCTGGAAGAAAAGACATATTTTGGTTAAAACTCTCTCTCAGGGTTGCAACTAAATTCATCTGTTGCATTTACCGGTCACCTTCTGACAACAACTTTGTCCAGCTCTTCGACTACCTTTGTGAAAAACCGACCATCTGATTTCTAAATATCCTTTCTCCGAGGTCACTATTCTTGGTGACTTCAATGTCCATAATAAGGAATGGCTAGGATCTTCAAAAACCGATCCACAAGGGAGAGCAGCGGAGGCGTTTGCAGTCAGCAATTCTTTAGCCAATATGGTTCAGCAACCTACTTACTTTCCTCGCATCCCAACATACAGCTCAAATCTCTTGGATCTCCTTCTTACTACAAAACCTGAATGCTATAAGACATTAATCACCGCCACACCAAGTCATTATGAGAAGATTAAGGCTGGGACACACACAATATACCCACAAGCATGTCTTTGACAAAGAGCCTGCACCCGTGTCTAAACTGTGTGACATCTAACTATGAAAGTGAAACATGTCTTGACACAGTATCCGAAATATGAGGAAGCAAGAATACATAACTATACCCCACAATATGTACACTTGGAGAACCAAAATCAGCACAACACATATTTCAAAGACCTTATGATCGTTTCGTTGACAATGTCAACGTCATCAGAGGATGAAAAATTCTAAACTTAAACCACAGCTACAGTGTATTTATATCGCGTCTAGGTAAACGAACTAGTCCGAAGTAAAATTGTCGTCGACGACCCATCGTTTGTCTATTATGTAGTGAACCTACGAGGTCGAAGACCTGCTTTAATCTTCTGGTTGACAAATTTATGAGCTTTTATCTACTGTAAGGATAATAGGCTTAAAAAGAAAGGTACCGAGTTATTTAAGGAAACTACACGTTCCTTTTGATCTAGAAATTTACTATGTGAATGTTGGAGCAAGCCGACAGGCACATCTGGCGAAACAGACACCATAACAGCGGCTCATCTTTTTTATTAAAAACAGACCGAGTGTTTGGCTCACAATGTTAGCTTTAACAGAGGATAAATAATTCAACTGAAATTCTACATAAAAACAATATTTATATCGATTTTTTATTTTACGTAAAAACAAGTATTTATATTGACTTATTAGATACAAAGAAAACGAAAGGAGGTCTTTAAGTCGAGACAAACGTAAAGATTAGTATATGTATAGACCGGCCGAGTTATTGACAATAATTTATTATTCTGCCATACAAATTAGAAGTGTTTAAGTGGTCAAATGCAAAGTGAAAATAAAGGGCTTGAAATTAAAGGTGCCGCACGATTCAATAATTTGTTTTTTGTCTTAATCGACCTTGATATATAAATACTTCCTAAGGAATTAAGCATAGTTTGATGTCTAACATGTTTGACAAGTTTCAAATTGTCTTTGTCAATGTGGTGATTATTATCCCATATATGTTGTGCCACACACGATTTGTCCACCGTACCATATCGTTAATGTGCGAGATGAAATCTGGTGGCTATGTTTCTCCTGGTTTGACCCACGTATTTAAGATTGCAATCTTTGCAACTTATCTCATAAATTCCGGACATTTCAGTGACTTTGTCTTTGTCTTTCGTAATACACAACAAATTTTTTAAATTACTTTTCGTCTAAAAAGCCAAATGTAAATCGGCTTTCTTAAAAATACTATCCAAACCCTTTGTGATTCGTGGTTCATAAAGTAGATGCACCATTTTTTCTCTATTTTATCTTTCTTAAATGTCGTACGTCCAGATATCATTTCCTTTGTTTTGTGTTCGTTAACCAATTTGTCTAGTAAACCATCCGAATAACCGTTATATCTCACCATGTTTTTATGTACTTTAATTCTGTATTAAATCTATTTTTACTTAACGGAAATATAATCAATCTGTTTACTAGGAAATATAAACTAGGTGTTTTTGTGCAAACGTATGATGTGAGTCGTTAGGAATATAACTAATAGTGGCAGTTTTCTTTCTGTAGACATCGAATTCAAGCAAGCTATTATTTTTATTTTTAATAACTAGTACATCTAGAAACGAAAGTTTGTTGTTGATTTCTATTTCATGGGTAAATTTTATTGAATCAAATAGACTATTTAGTTTTCAGTAAATTCTTCAACCTTACATATATTTGTGTCAAACACTGCAAGAATATCGTCGACATAACGAAACCAAACTCTAAGGAAATACCCATTTTTATTGTTTAAATCCGTTTCAAATCTACTCATAAACAGGTCTGCAATAAAAGGAGATAATGGATTGCCCATTGCTGTGCCTTCAGTTTGTTCAAAAAACTCATTGTTAAATTGGAAAATATTTTGTTTTATACAAAGGCTAGTTAGAGTTAAATATTCTTTGCAGACGTCTTCACTTATATTGTTCAATTTTAACAGTTGTTCAAAATATTCCAACGTTTGTTTTGTGGGTACATTAGGAAATAATGACGCCACGTCAAATGACATCACAATCTCACCTTCCAGTAATTTAACATCTTTAATTTTATCAATAAAATCAAGAGAATTTATCACCGAACAACTTTTCTGTTTAATAGGTAGGCTTTTAAACTCGTTTGACAACCACTTTGCCAAATTATATGTTGGAGAATCTATACCCGAAAAAATTCACAAAGTGTATACCTCACAAACCATAAAATATGCGATTACTTGAATTGAGGAACTCAAGTAATGAAGCTCTTCAAAAATAATTTAACTACTAAAAGACATTGATTTAATCAAATATCATATAGTGTATTGTTATTAGGAATAAGCTGCTAATGACCCTAAGTGGTCGATGCGGCCTTTTAAGTATTATAAAATTATTTTATTTAATTTAAAAAAAATTCTGGACGCAGCAAGTGCGTTATAGTAGTGAATTTTCATAAAAATGTTTTTAATAACAAATATGTGTGTTTTTTTTAAGAAAGCAGGCATCAAATTTGGTTACCAGTATAACCTATATAGTAAAAACAATGTACCTTGTTTCATCAAAATAACTTTATTCTGTGAAAATGTACAAAAATTTCCAAAAGTAAACTTAAAGTGTTTCCGAAAAAACACGTTTCTTGGTCAACCTTATAGGTTAATAGCAAATTGAGCTGTTCAAATATGAAACATTTAATCAAAATTCGCTACCATAACGCACTTGCTGCTTCCAGAATTTCTTTTCTTACAAACATGCATTATATTTCGATGGAAAATGCAAAAATGCAATTTTTTCGAAAGAAAACACAAAATTTTCCGGGAAAACCTGGGCATATTTTCCTGGCTAACGAACTCATCCAAGCCATTTTCAAAAGGAATTTTTTCACCAAATTTTATCAAAATTGGCCCATTATTTTTTGAGTTATCGGTGTGATACATATATATATATATATATATATATATATATATATATATATATATATATATATATATATATATATAACATATAAAAATTGAAACTGACCCCGGATATGTTTTCTGGAGGGCCTAATTAGCGCTCATTTGAAGAAATTTTTTCAAAATTCAAAAGTCGGGATCTCCTCAAGAGTCAATTTTTTTTTAAGAAAATTCACTAAAAAATCAAGAAATTACATATAAAGGCACAATTTCGTTTAATAGACATATTACTAAATACAACAGCAAATCGCCCATAAAACTCATGAATTAAATGTTGCAAATCTCACAGTTTGTTACGTTTAAGCTAATTAGAAAAAATTACATCAAGTACATACCCATTAATATACATGACTGTCGCGTTGTCTTTGTTAATGCACCATCGAACCCAGCTATTATAATATAAATATTAAAATAAATAATCGGTACCTAACTTACCTAAGCTATCAAAATATTATATGAAAAGGTTAAACTAAAAATCGCTACACGTGCGTGTTGATTCCGAAGAATAACAAGAACAACTGAAGAGTTCTAAGTGCGAAGAAGCACTGACCTCCTTTCAATAAAATGCTTTCACGGCATACCTCGATTAAAACAGTATACACGTACCTAGAAGACGCGTTCAATTCGTTAACTGTCGAGGTCGCTCTCTTTGATACAGTTTCCAATTGCTTTCAGTTTCAGAGTTTCACGTCATACTTGCTGCACTAGAAATGCACTTTTATTTGAATTAAAAATATCACAAGTGAATAAAAACGGAAGACTTGCATAACAAATTAACAAATTATTGAAATACCCACGATAAAAATGATTTACTTGATAATAGAGACTTGCTTTAGATAATAGTTGCCGCGAGATTCCACAAAGTGAAATCATATGACTAATCAGGTGTGCGTACAAATTTTCTGGGCTTTAGTCTTTGAGGGCTTTTTCAAATTTTTCCTTTGAAATGGGCCCTTCCTCTTCTAAACATTGAACTCACAAATTATCTTACTTGGTGTCAGTTTTAAGGCTTTATCTAAATATTTCATTATCAAACGCAATAATTGCAACTTTCTACAGCATTTCTACTACCTATAACTGTGAATCTGTATCTTTACTTTAGATAACGCAAGTTCCAAAGCTGGTCAGCTCTTTAATAGTTAGCTGGTGTGGTATACTTGCAATATGGTAGGTGGTAGTGGAATTTTCCTTTACGTTATAGTAAAGGATTTTTTCACGCCCGAGGAGGTACCACCCCTTGCATCAAGGGGCCGGTGAAGTCCCAACGGACGTTTCCGGTTCTGGTGTATAAGTCGGTTTTCCTTATAAACAAAAATGATGATGGCTCCTCCTTGTACAAAAGATTCCGGAGGCAAAATACCCCTCCATTCGGATCTCCGGGATAGGGGTGTACAGGGGGCGCCAGCATCGAGATTTACAATATCCTTCTCGAATATATGTGGCCAAAATTCTAACCTGAACTCCGTCCACCATTTCCTTCAGGCTAATAGGCCCCAACTCCTCTTCCTGGCCGAAACTCAAATCAGTGCCAAAACAGCCACCAATCACCTTAATTTCCCGGGGTATGAGCTCCTTACTTCTTTTAGATTGCATGGAGGCGTGTGCGCGTACGTCCGTAGCAATCTACCCTGCACCAGACTCCCCAATTTAGAAACTGGAAGAAAAGACATACTATGGATAAAATTCTCTCTCAGGGCTGCAACTAAATTCATCTATTGCATTTACCGGTCACCTTCTGACAACAACTTTGTCCAGCTCTTTGACTACCTTTCTGAAAAAACCGACCATCTGATTTCTGAATATCCTTCCTCCGAGGTCACTATTCTTGGTGACTTCAATGTCCATAATAAGGCATGGCTAGGATCTTCAAAAACCGATCCACAAGAAAGATCAGCAGAGGCCTTTGCAGTCAGCAATTCTTTAGCCAATATGGTTTAGCAACCTACTTACTTTCCTCGCATCCCAACACACAGCTCAAATCCCTTGGATCTCTTTCTTGCTACAAATCCTGACTGCTAAAAGATATCAGTCACCGCCCCCCTGGGTCGCTCAGACCACAGCATGGTCACTGCTTCCTGCGCAATGCAACCCGAGGTCACACAGTCATCACACCCACGTATCGTTTGGCACTACAACTCCGCGAACTGGGACGAAATGCGAGATTACTTTTCCTCCTTTCCATGGGCGTCTGTCTGCTTCTCTCATCCTGACCCCTCTGATATCTCACAAAACGTCACCGAAATTATCCAAGCTGGCATGGAATTATTTATTCCACGTACACAGAAAACCTCTGCAGCCACTCAAAAGCCCTGGTTCTCTAAATCCTGTGACAAGGCCAGGCTTGAAAAGGTCAAAGCGCACAAAAAGCTTCGACACAATCCCAGTCAAGAAAACCGTCAAGCATTTAACGACGCAAGAAACCGGTATGTCCGCATTCTTTCTGAGGCAAAAAACTCGTTTAATAACCACATCAAAAACAAAGTCCTCTTAATCTCCAGCGGCAGCAAACCCTTCTAGACTCTTGCTAAATCTATTGGGAATAATTTCTGCAAGAGCACGTTCCCACCTCTTGTCTCAGGGGATGAAATTGTTTCTACCGTCCTGGGCAAGGTGAACTTTTTGCCTCGTTGTTCGCCGGCAATTCTACTCTCAACCCACCTCCGAATGTTCAACCACCAACAGTCCCCAATGTCGCGCATAAAATGACGGATATCATTTTCAAAACTAGAAAGGTACGAAAGATGGTCTCTTCTCTTAATACCAGGAAAGCCTCTGGCCTTGACGAGATCCCAGCAATTGTTCTCAAAAAATGCGCACCAGGACTTGCTCCTGTCCTGACTCGTCTGTTTCAGACATCTTACAATAGAGGCATATTCTCTAGTAACTGGAAAACTGCTCCAGTACAACCCGTCCCCAAGAAAGGATCGAAAGCGCTTCCTAGCAACTACAGGCCTATTTCTCTCCTTTTAGTCATCTCTAAAGTGATGGAAAAGTATATAAACACCGAATTACTAAAATTTCTTGAAAAACACAGTCTAATTCCGTCAGCGCAGATCAACTGCCGACCTCCTTCCCTTTGTCACCCATTCTTGAAACAAGTCTATGGAACTACACGGTGATTCCCGGATTGTCGCTCTAGACATATCCAAAGCATTCGACCAGGTCTGGCACGCAGCGTTGCTTAATAAACTTCCGGCCTATGGCCTACCACCAAAACTTTGTACCTGGACAGCAAATTTTCTCTCCAACAGGAGCATATCTGTTGTTGTGGATGGCCATTCCTCTAAACTGTATCCAATTAATGCAGGAGTTCCTCAAGGTTCAGCTTTAGCCCCTACTTTGTTTTTTCTCCACATCAATGACCTCCTCTCTAGCAGCACATCCAACCCAGTTCACAGTAATACAATACACACACAATATACAATACACTAAGCCTGTCTCTTTAGGCCAACTAGATGAGGATCGCAGACTCATGGAGGGTTCTATCTCCGCGGATCTCCAAAAAATATTAGACTGGGGAAGTAGAAATCTTGTACAATTCAACCCCACCAAATCACAGTCTTGCTTTCTTTCTCATCAGAGATACACCAGCCCTAGACCCATCACAATAAACAACCAAGTTATTCAAAGTAATGAGTCCTTTTCACTTGTTGGCATCTCTGTGGATCGAAATCTCAATTGGCACCAACATGTCACATCAATTGCAGAAGCGGCTGCTAAGAAATTAGGTTTCCTCTTCCAGGCTCGCAAATATTTTTCACTAGCTAATCTCTATACTTTATACACTTCACAAATAAGACCAAACCTGGAATACTGCTCCCACATCTGGGGTGCTGCTGCCGCTTCTACACTCGCTATCCTGGACTCCATTCAAAAGAGAGCTATACGTCTCATCGGTGACCGTACCCTTACCAAAAGGCTGCCATCCCTTGCCCACCTATGTGCCGTTGGTGACCTCTCTCTCTCTTTTATAGATATCTGCATGGGCACTGCTCAGAGGAGCTTTCTTCCATAGTTCCTCCACCTGCTGCCCCCAACAGATCTACCAAGAGAACAGAGCGAATGCACCCTTTTACTGTCCAGGTCACCAGACATAGAACATCTTGTTATGCCCACTCTTTTGTCCCGAGGACTTCCAAGTTGTGGAACTGCTTGCCGGCACATGTTTTTCCTTCTCCCCCGAACCTCCAAACCTTCAAGTCCTGAATTAACAAGTTTCCTTTTTCCTCATTGTCGACACCGACGATACGATAGTATTTAGGCTGTAAGTCCTCGTGGTGTGTTGTTGAAATTTAAAAAAAAATTGAAGATTGAAAACTGTTGCTTTTTTGCACCAAAACCTTTCTTTAGAAAACACTAATTATTTACAAACATAACATTCTTAAACTGTATGTAGGTAAGTACGGTTGGAGAAGCCAAACCACCACAACACTTTTTTTAACCTGACGATCGTTTCACTAACTAAATTATCGTCATCAAATGATGAATAATTCTGAAGAACTATTCATCCTCTGATGACGATAACTTGGTTGAAGAAAGTGTCGTCAGGTTTCCAAAAATCTGTTGTGGTGATTTGGCTTCTCCAAGTCTACTTATCAGTGCTCATCATAGGTTCCAATATTCACTTAGTGTAGGTAAGTACCATAAAAATGAAAAGTTTCATTCTTTCGTGAAACTTTGCTGGTAGAAATCTGTACAACCTTTAAATAATGAAATCTGATACGAATTTAATGTTATTTACTTCAAGGATACAGGTTATGCTCATGATATAATTAGTAACGTTTCTACTATCATCTAATTTTGTGCAGATAAAAAAGTCTGGGCGCAGCAAGTGCGTTATCGTAGTGAATTTTCATTAAAATGTTTTTAATAGCAAATATGTTTTTTTTAAGCAGGCATCAAATTTGGTTACCAGTATAACCTATATAGGAAAAACAATATGCCATGTTTCATCAAAATAACTTTATCGTTTGGAATTGTACAAAAATTTCCGAAAGTAAACTTAAGGTGTTCCCGAAGAAACTAGTTTCTTTGTCAACCTTATAGGTTAATAGCAAATTGAGCTATTCAAATTTGAAGCATTTAATGAAAATTCGCTACCATAACGCACTTCCTGCGTCCCGAATTTCTTTTCTGACAAACATGCATTATGTTTCGATGGAAAATGCAAAAATGCAATAACATAAGGCGTGTTCGATTAAAAAAGAAGAATATTTGTATTACCAACGACTCATGGCCTATGATTGTAGAAATAGTTTTTTTTATGTAACTGAAGACACCCTATCATTAATGCATACATATTTTTTTTCGTATCTTGTCTAATAATAATTGAGTTTTATTGATTTTTTACGAAAATTCGACAAAAATTATATACCATTAAACGATAAACTCTATAGATAAGACTGCTGCCAAAGCATCAGAGAAAGGGTCTATTTGAAATGAATTTTCTGGAAGCATTTTAGTAAAATGAAGGACAATGACGGTTGAAGCTAAGATCTCAAGGTTCGTAAAACGTTCTTCTTGAGACATTTTCTTTCCACAGCCCCTTTTTGTTTCAGCTTATTTGCCTAAATGTTGCCAATTTTGACGTTTTAAATCGCCACTATGACGTTTTGAGGAAAACCCCAATTTATTTTTCTTTAAATCCCTATAACTTTTTTGCATTTTAACTTACAGAGCTAAATTTTATTAAGTGGTTCACCTATAATGAAATAACAAAGTAAAGGAACCAAAACCTCCGGAAATAACAAAGTAAGGGAACCAAATTTGGTTTTGAGGTAAATCTACTTTCACACTACATGGAGAAGTTGACAGACAAAACTGCAAATATTAGGAAAGGGAAAGTCCAAGATTAATGCGACAGATTGACACACAATATCCACAAAAGGTAAATGTTTGGGCGGGAATTGTTAAGGGTAGGATTATTGGTCTCTACTTCTTCGATGGAACTATAAATGGAGACGATATCTACAATTTTTACCGCAATATCTCATTTCGATGTTACTGCACTTATTTACCGATAGATACAATGCTGGTATGGTACATCATAACTTGCGGTATCAACAAGACGGTGCCCCGCGCATTATGACGTTAATGTTCGACAATTTTCCAACAGATGGACTGGCAGGCGTGGTGCAATCGAGTGACCAGCAAGATCACCTGACCTAACGCCCTTAGAGGTTTGTGGGGTCATTTGAAGAATGTGGTATTCAAAAGTGAACCAGATACTATTGACGAACTAAAAATACGAATTAGAACTGAATGTACCTACATTTCTCCAGAAATTATAAATAGAGTCCAACAACAATTTGTTGGCCGTTTGGGATATTGTCAGGCACAAGAAAGCGACCATTTCGAACATTTGATAAGATATGACTAGACTATATAATTCTTTATAGGCTTCACTTGTGTTAGGTGTTACTAATAATAAAAATGTTGTTACCCGCTTTATTTTATTCCTACAGAAAAAAAATAGGTACGCTGAATACAGAATTAGATTAGCTTTAAAAGGATATATTACACTACCCACCATCCAATTTCAAAATTTCGAAAGGATAGCTGCCCCTTGAAGAGGTATAACGTTAGGGGTGGGATTTTTATATCAAAAAGTTCCTTAATAATGGTTACATTCAATTTTATTGGATTTATTAGTTACTTTAGAAACACTAGACACAGTGCATATTTCATCATGTTACACTCAGGTATGGATGATCCACTCTTGAATATGCAACTGAAATGGTTAGTTGAGTTTTACAGGTTGCATAAGCCTTATTTTAATCTACTTTATAATATCCTCCTGAGTCCCCAGACTATATTTAATGTAATATGAAGTTAATATGTGGAGGTTTTGTTTCTTTTGGTACAAAAACGTCACTGAATTTTTTTGAAAAATTTTATTTACCCAAAAGCACAAAAAACATGTCCAATAAATTAGACATCAAGACGAGATTATTACTAATTATTACGTAAATGAAAACTTCTGAAGCAATTATTACTGCCCGTTAGACACAAAAATAAGTTGCATTTTTCGCAATAAAATTTTGTCTTCAATTTGCAACCTGGATTTTTACATTTAACAGCATTCTTGAGATGACTGGTAGATGACAGATCATCTGATTTCTGAATATCCTTCCTCCGAGGCCACTATTCTTGGTGACTTCAATGTCCATAATAAGGAATGAGTAGGATCTTCAAAAACCGATCCACAAGGAAGAGCAGCGGAGGCCTTTGCAGTCAGCAATTATTTAGCCAATATGGTTCAGCAACCTACTTACTTTCCTCGCATCCCAACGCACAGCCCAAATCCCTTGGATCTCCTTCTTACTACAAAACCTGAATGCTATAAGACATCAGTCACCGCCCCCCTTGGTCGCTCAGACCACGGCATGGTCACTGCTTCCTGCGCAATGCAACCCGAGGTCACACAGTCATCACACCCACGAATCGTTTGGCACTACAACTCCGCGAACTGGGACGAAATACGAGATTACTTTTCCTCATTTCCATGGGCGTCTGTCTGCTTCTCTCATCCTGACCCCTCTGATAACTCACAAAACGTCACTGAAATTATACAAGCTGGTATGAAATTATTTATTCCACGTACACAGAAAACCTCTTCAGTCACTCAGTTCTCTAAATTATGTGACAAGGCCAGACTTGAAAAGGTCAAAGCTCACAAAGCGCTTCTACACAATCCCAGTCAACAAAACCGTCGAGCATTTAATGACGCAAGAAACTGCTATGTCCGTTTAATAACCACATCAAAAACAAATTCCTCTCAAGATCCAACGGCAGTAAACCCTTCTGGACTCTTGCTAAATCTATTGGGAATAATTTCCGCAAGAGCACGTTCACACCTCTTGTTTCAGGGGATGAAATTGTTTCTACCGCCCTGGGCAACGCTGAACATTTTGCCTCGTTGTTCGCCGGCACTTCTACTCCCAACCCACCTCCAAATGTTCAACCACCAACAGTCCCCAATGTCGCGCATAAAATGACTGATATCATTTTCAAAACTAAAAAGATTCGAAAGATGCTCTCTTCCCTTAATACCAGGAAAGCCTCTGACCTTGACGAGATCCCAGCAATTGTTCTCAAAACATGCGCACCAGAACTTGCTTCTGTCCTGATTCGTCTGTTTCAGACATCAAAACAATATAGGCATATTCCCTAGTAACTGGAAAACTACTCGAGTACAACCCGTCCCAAAGAAAGAATCCAAAGCGCTTCCTAACAATTACAGGCCTATTTCTCTCCTTTCAGTCGTCTCTAAAGTCATGGAAAAGTATATAAACACCGAATTACTAAAATTTCTTGAAAATTGCAGTCTAATCCACGACAGGGAGTATGGATTCCGTCAGCGCAGATCAACCGCCGACCTCCTATCCTTTGTCACCCATTTTTGGAACAAGTCTATGGAACTACACGGTGAATCCCAAATTGTCGCTCTAGACATATCCAAAGCATTCCACCAGGTCTGGCACGCAGCGCTGCTTAATAAACTTCCGGCCTATAGCCTACCACCAAAACACTGTACCTGGACAGCAAATTTATGTTGTCGTGGATGGCCATTCCTCTAAACTGTACCCAATTAATGCAGGAGTCCCTCAAGATATGGCTTTAGCCCCTGCTTTGTATATACAAAATTCTAAGCCTGTCTCCCTAACCCAATTAGATGAGGATCACAGGCTCATGTAGGGTTCTGTTTCTGTGGATCTCCAAAAAAATATTAGACTGGGGAAGTAGAAATCTTGTACAATTCAACTCCACCAAATCTCAGTCTTGCTTTCTATCTCATAAGAAATACACCAGTTCTAGACCCATCACAATGAACAACCAAGTTATTCAAAGTAATGAGTCCTTTTCACTTGTTGGCATTTCTGTGGATCGAAAGCTTAATTGGCACCAACATGTCACATCAATTGCAGAAGCGGCTGCTAAGAAATTAGGTTTCCTCTTCCGGGATCGCAAATACTTTTCACCAGCTAATCTCTATACCTTATAGACTTCACAAATAAGGCCAAACCTCGACTACTGCTCCCACATCTGTGGTGCCGCTGCCGCTTCTACACTCGCTATCCTGGACTCCATTCAGAAGAGAGCGATACGTCTCATCGGTGACCATACCCTCACCCAAAGGCTGCCCACCGACGTGCCGTTGGTGACCTCTCTCTCTCTTTTTTTTTTTATATAAATATCTGCACGGGCACTGCTCAGAGGAGCTTTCTTCCATAGTTCTTCCACCTGCTGCCGCCAACAGATCTACCAGGGGAATAGAGCGAATGCACCCTTGTACTATCCAGGTCACCAGACATAGAACATCTTGTTATGCCCGTTCTTTTGTCCCAAGGACTTCTAAGTTGTGGAATTTCTTGCCGGCACATGTTTTTTCCTTCTCCTCCGAACCTCCAAACCTTCAAGTCCAGAATTAATAAGTTGCCTCTTTCCTCCTTGTCGACACCCAGGGTACGATAGTATTTAGGTTGTAATCCCTGGTGGTGTGTTGTTGAAATATTAAAAAAATATGTATATACAGGCAGACTCAAAATACTAAACCAAGAATTAGCCTCAATATTCTCTTCTGTGCCAAAAACACTCGTTCCTCGTCCGAGCTGCATCCCCAGGCAAGTATCTTATACGAAAGCGCTTACTGGACCAGGGCATATTAAATGTTTATTGGCATATCCGTGTCCAAGATAACCTTCAACTTGATCAGTGCAAAAACTGAACTATCCAGTCTTTTAAAAACTGAGTCAATATGACAACCCCAATTCAAATTGTGGCTAATTACGGTTCACAGGAGTAATACAGACTGTGAGAGCTTTAAACACGACGTCAAACCACTCAAGAAACTGTCAGAAGACATCGTTTTCCTGGTAACATTGACAATTACGGATTTTTCCACATTTAGTAGAAGCAAATTTCTCATACACCACAATTTAAAATTGTCCACAACTTCAACAAAGCGTACCTGCTGCGTTTCAAACTTATCTGCGGAAATGACCACCGAAACGTCATCAAGATACCTTTCACTTAAGTATTTTCTCACGTTAACACACCTGGTTGTTAAAAGTAATGCAATCATATTGAACTAAACTAATAATTAATCGATTTTCAGTTTTAAGCGTCAAAAAAGCTACGTATAAAAAATATATTTATTTAATTTTATATAACATAATGCTTAACATCGAGTAGATACATAAATAATATGTTTAGCCACATCAACACTTTTCAATAAATCTTAATTTCAAAGGTCCATTTGGCGTATACATTGGGTGGATATGGTAATCCAGTTTTTCGTGATGGTATTCCACTTTATATCGACGGAAAATCTGTAACAATAACGATTATACTGATGTATAAAAACATTTAAGGGAAATCTTAAGTAATTATATTGTAGATGAATTTATATCATAAAAGTCTGGACGGAGCAAGGGCGTTATGGGGGGTTAAGGAGTCGCGGGCCAAAGGACTCCAGGGGGCAAGCTGAGGAAGTGGAAATAACAACATAAACTCCCGATGAAGCTTTCCCCAAGACCGTCATGCGCGGTAAAAATCCGCATCCTGCACGAGGTGACCCTGCTAATAACTAAACATGACGGATCTAGACAAGGAGGTCGAACTAAACTCCCCCAATCTACGGTGTCACGTGACCCGTGCCTATGGATGGATGGCACCAGGGCGATGGTGTCGTGAACGGAACCTCTGGAGTACCAGGCAACCCTCCAGAGTAACCCGCCTTGCACCACACAGGGGGTTCTGATGGTGTGGACAGTATTTCCCCCATTCTCGTGGGAACAACATGAAGATTATAAATACATATAAAACCAAAACCAATGAGGCTCGAGGAGTGGCTCCGGCTACAGACTTGAGCCTTGAGTCTATCCCGGAAACGGAGACGAGCCAGGGTGCGGCAGCGGACTCTGGAGGTCCCACGACCGGCGTAGATACGGGGGATCAGGGGGTAGCTTCGGCCAGAGACCTGTCCCCGACACCCAAGCTGGAGGCTGGGTCCCACCGGAGGGCGGCGAGCTCCGCGGACTCCGGGGGCCCCTCCACCAGTGAGGACTCTACTGTTAGAGTAGAGGGACTGCCCCGGCAGTCCAAGCGTCTTTCCGGGGCGCAAAGAAAGAAGCTCCGGAGGGCGCAAAAAATGGCGGCCGGGACCTGGACGGTCGAGAAACCTGTAAAGGCGCAAGAGGGGAGTGCGGGTCAGAAGAGGACGCGCTCGAACTCTAGCACGCCCACTACAGACAGACGTTCCAAAAGGGCCAGGGTGCCTGTAAAGGCGCAAGAGGAGAGTGCGAGTCGGAAGACGCCGCGCTCTGGCTCTAGCACGCCTACTACAGACAGACCTCCCAAAGGAACTAAGGCCGGAACACCGGCGCAGACTGGCTCTTACAGGGAGGCTGCGGAGGGCCTCGGGATGGCGGTGATTGACAGACGCCATCCTGAGGTCACGCTAGACCAGGGGAAGGCGGACCTGATCCAGGCTGCGGTGGTAGCTGCAGTGGACTCTCTTCAGGAAGGGGAGAGCCCGCCTCAGTTCCACCGGACGCGCCTGACGGGGGGCATCCTCTGGATAACCTGTGCCGGCCCGCAGTCGCGGGACTGGCTGCGGAAAACGATCGGGGGCCTCGGTCAGATTTGGGAGGGGGCGGACTTGACAGCCGTCGAGCCCAAGGAACTCCCAAAGAGACGCAAGGTCCTCGTACGGATCCCTGACACCGTCCCGCAGGAGACGGTGATCAGCAGACTTAAGATCCAGAACCCTGAACTGGGGACGCAACACTGGTCGGTTCTAAGCAGGAAGGCAGAGGAGAAAGGACAGACGCTCGCCTTCTCGATCGACCCGACATCTTACAGAGCCCTTGAAGGAACCTCCTTCAAGGCATTCTGGGGCATGGGAAGGGTTAGCTTCCGCCCACTGGGGAAGCAATTAAGGGTTAATGGGACTTAGGTTCCTTCAGGTCAACCTCCAACACAGTAGGGCAGCCACGGCCGGACTACTAATGGCTCTGAGGAACACGGATGTGGCCCTCATCCAGGAACCGTACTCCTACAAAGGAGAGATCAAGGGACTCGGCGGAGCTAATGGAAAGCTCATCTACAGCAGGTCCAGCGAGAATCCGAGGGCCTGCATTTTTGTCAAGGAAGGGATAGAGTTTCTCCCTCTAATGAATTTCTGTTCCAGGGACCTGGCAACGATCAAAATCCGATGTGGAGGAGCGGATGGGCTGAGGGACATTACTGTCGCGTCAGCCTATCTGCCAGGGGACAGCACGGACCCTCCTCCACCCAACGAATTGGAGCAGCTGATGGTGGGTAGCAGAGCAGGTGGATGGCAGACCATCATCGGCATGGATGCGAATGCGCACCATGAGTTGTGGGGTAGCTCGGACACAAACTCTAGGGGTGAGGCACTTTTACAATTCTTTATGAAATTTAATTTAGACATATTGAATAGAGGTAATAAACCAACATTCGTCACAACACGGCGTGAGGAAGTTTTAGACCTAACAGTTTCCACCCAGTTTCTGGGCGACTTTGTTAAAAGCTGGGCTGTGTCTGGGGAAGTGAGTAGCTCAGACCACAGATACATCCGGTTTGAAATCGCCAAAGTCGAAAGAGAAACGGTATGGTACCGGGACCCCCGCAAGGCGGACTGGGAAGCCTACAGGGCAGACCTAGCTGTGGAACTGCGGGGGGTTGAGAGGGCCATAAGGGATTCAATAGACCTCGAGATTGCAGCAGTCCAATTGCGAGACGCAATTACCTCGGCCTATAACGCCAACTGCCCCCTGAAAATGAGGGTGTCCACCAGGAACGTCCCATGGTGGAACGAGGACCTCAGGCAAAGGAGGACGCAGGTTCGTAAGCTGTTTAACGCGGCCAAAAGGTCGGGAGCATGGGATGAATATAGACAGGCCCTATCGACCTATAACAAAAGACTGAGGGACGCCAAGAAGGAGTCGTGGAGGAGGCACTGCGAAGAAGTGGAAAACACGTCCGAGAGTGCTCGACTACACAAGATCCTGTCTAAGGGCCCTCAGACTAACATAGGCTCCCTTAGAACACCCACGGGAGGCTTTACAAGCTCGGGGGAGGAAACTATGGAAATTTTACTCCAGACGCACTTCCCCGGCTGTAACATAATAAACCAATCACCTCCGGACTGGGAACACTCAGAAATAGAGGCGCCTTATAGGCGGGCATCTAGAGTAGACTGGACAGTCGCTAAAGAGGTGGTTACCTGGAGCAAAATCAGATGGGCCATTAACAGCTTTAAGCCATACAAATCGCCGGGATTTGATGGAATAATGCCCATCATGCTCCAACAGGGGATAGATATACTGGCGCCGGTGCTTACCCTCATTATGAGGGCCAGCCTGGCTCTGGGGTACATTCCGAGGGCATGGAGACTGGCCAGGGTTGTATTTATTCCTAAACCTGGGCGTCCAACAGACCAGGCAAAGTTCCTGAGGCCAATAAGTCTCATGTCCTTCTTGCTGAAAACAGTGGAAAAACTGCTCGACCGGCACATTAGGGGCGGTGTACTGGAAGCATATCCTCTACACTGCGGACAATATGCATACAGAGCAGGATTCTCAACAGAAACAGCACTGCACCAACTGGTGCTGAAACTGGAGAATACGCTGGAGAACAAGGAGGTGGCGCTGGGGGCCTTCCTAGACATAGAGGGGGCCTTTAGCAACACCTCGTTCGGATCGGTTCTGGCAGCTGCCCGGGAGCGTGGAATAGAGGAGACCTGCTGCAGGTGGATCGGTTCCATGCTCAGGGACAGGGCGGTGTTCACCTCACTCGCGGGAGGGACTCTGCTGGCGGGGGTCGCGGCGGGGTGTCCGCAGGGGAGCGTTCTGTCTCCCTTGCTCTGGTGTCTAGTCGTGGACGGCCTGCTGGGGAGGCTCTCGGGAGGGGGGTATGAGGTACAGGGCTATGCGGACGACATTGTCATCATAGTCCGAGGAAAGGTCACACAGGCAGTGTGGGAGCGTATGCAGACTGCACTGAAAGTGGTGGAAGGGTGGACGGTTGATCAAGGGCTCGGGGTGAGCCCCGAGAAAGCAACCGTCGTGCCGTTTACGAGGAGGAGGAAGTGTGAAAGCCACAGAACTCTCACTCTATACGGTAGGAGCGTTCCAATGGCCAGGGAGGTAAAATATCTTGGGGTCGTATTGGACTCTAAGCTAACCTGGAATGGTCACATTGGAAAAATACTGCGTAAGGCAGTCATGACCTTAGCCGTCACTAGGCGGCTATATGGAAAAACGTGGGGACTAAGACCTAGTATGGCCCACTGGCTGTACACAAGGGTGGTCAGACCATCGTTAACATATGCGGCACTGGTCTGGTGGCCTAAGGTGACACAATCCAGTGCCAAACAAAAACTAGGCAAGATCCAAAGGATGGCTTGCCTAGGCATCACAGGGGCCATGTCTTCAACCCCAACAGCCGCCATGGAGGTGTTGCTGGATCTACCCCCCCTACACTTCGTTATTATGGGAGAGGCCAGGCTAGGACTATACAGACTAGCCTGCAATGGTAGACTGAAGATCAACCCAGGCTTCAGGGGCCACTGCAAAATTCAGGAGATCGTGAAGGAACCCATGCTTGAAATGAGGTCAGACTTCGCGAGCCCGCGAATGTGCAGGGAAAACAACTTCACAGTGGAAATCCCTGATCGCGGGGCATGGCGGGAGGAGACACCGGGCATACCACGGGACGCGCTCGTCTGGTTCACAGACGGATCTGGCGGGGAGCGTGGGACGGGGGCAGGTGTTTACTCTGAAGGACCGAGGGTAAGTCACAGTATTTCCCTCGGAGCCCATGCAACGGTGTTTCAGGCCGAGATGTACGCCATCCTGCACTGTGTGCGGGAGAACAAGAGGAGGGGCTACACCAACAAGCGGATCCTCATAGCCACAGACAGCCAGGCAGCCCTTAAGGCACTAAGTAGCCCACGGGTAAATTCCTGGCTGGTGAGTGAGTGCCGAGACGAGACGAGCGACCTGGCTGGGCAGAATGAGGTGACCCTCATCTGGGTGCCGGGTCACTCGGGGGTCAAAGGCAATGAAGAAGCTGACAGTCTCGCAAAGAGGGGGTCAGCAGAACCATTTATGGGACCAGAACCGGCTCTGGGCGTGTCAAAGAGCACTGCCAGGGGAGCCATTAAGTCCTGGGTCAGAAACCAACACAAGGTGTACTGGGCGGACTGTCCAGGGCTCAGACATGGGAAGTCAATAATTGACGGACCCAGTTCAAAGAGAGCTGTGGAGCTGCTAAACCTTAGCAGAGGACAGCTCAGAAACACAACAGGTCTCTTGACGGGACACATGGCCGTCAAGAAACACCTACATAAAATGGGGCGGTTCGAAGGGGACCTCGCATGCAGACTCTGCGGCGAGGGGGAGGAATCAGCCCAGCACATCTTGTGCGAGTGTATAGCTCTGGACCGGAAAAGACAACTGATCTACGGTCACTCTAGACCGGAGACAGTGCAATATAAAACTTCACCCTACCAATCGCTGTGCAGACTAGTTCAAGGCACAGTGATTTTGGAATGGGTGGAGTAAGACTAGGGGTATGCACAATCAACCAAGGGTTGCGGTGCTATCGGGGCGGCAAGGCCGCGGACGAGCCCTGAGGGAACAAAAAAAAAAAAAAAAAAGGGCGTTATGGTAGTGAGTTTTCATAAAAATATTTTTAATAGGAAATATATTTTTTTTAAGAAAGCTGGCATCAAATCTGGTTACCACTATAACCTTTATAGGAGACACAATCTACCATATTTCATCAAAATAACTCTTTTGTTTGAAAATGTACAAGAATCTTCCGAAAATATACTTTAAATGTTCCCGAAAAAACTGGTTTCCTGGCCAACGAACCGTAGGTTAATAGTAAATTAGGCTATCGAAAGAAACGTTTTATGAAAAGGCGATACCATAACGCACTTGCCGAATTTATTTTTTTACAAACATGCATTATCTTTCGATGGAAAATGCAAAAATTGCAATAATATAAAGCGTGTTCGATTAGGAAAAAAATTGTATCACCAGCGACTGATGGGCCATTCTGTGATTGTAAAAATAATTTTATAATAAGATGCAGCTCCAGACATCGCCTAATTAACATATACAATTTTTAATAATCTTGCTTTTTTTGTAGTACAAAAGCTTATTTTACTGTTTTAATATTTTTCGATCCCTAACCTGAAATGGTTTTCGTCTCATTTAACGTTGTTTCATTATAGCGTCGCAGTTTGTTGTAAGCAAATGTATCCTTTACTCGGTTGTTATTTGAAAAAAAGTTCAAAATAGTAGGTAAAAAAGGCGTACATAATACATACGTAAATAAATACTGTTTTTTAATCATTTTGCAGTCACAAATATGTACATATGTATGTACATTACATTCATTCCCAATTATTCTTTTTACGTCGTTTCACTTAACATCGCACTTAACGTTGCATACCTAAAACAAGTTTTATTTTCCTTCAATTATAATTGACAATTTTAAGTAAATTCCTATATTTTCTGTGCCTAATGCATTGAACGAATGCGAAACGGGAGAAGAAAATTTCATATGACAAACAGAACTTTATTAGAGGCACGAGCGTTGTTTCCATTTTTTTATATTAATAACATTTATAGGTAAATTAGCAGATTAGCGCATTGTTCTTTTTTTTTAATAATTCAGAAACATGCTTAGAGGGACGCCTTTATGCATTAACCATCGGAGAAATGCTGTGATCTCACTCCACAATACAGTTAGGAGACCTACAGCAAATTTTAGGTTCTGTGCAAGGTAAACATGCTACAACGGAGCTAGAAATACATACTGTAAAAAACGCACCTTACAGAAGTCCATAGAAAGGAGAAACTCCTTACCAACACTGTTTCTCCATAAAAAGCTTCCACTTAGCCCAATTGAAGAAAAAAAACCGCTAAATAACAACGTAATCTGATTCGTTAGTAGAATTAAATAAATAACTGAAACTACTACCAAAGCACCACATAAAGGGTCTATTTTAAATTAATTTTCAGCAAATATTTTAATAATTTAAAGAACAATGAAGATTGTAGCTGAAACTTAAGACTTTCTAACTTCTTACGACATTTATGCTGCATAGCTGTATTCATTTAGGTACTCTATCTAGAACATGTCAATTTTGACGTTTCGAATCGCGACTTTTTTGACGTTTTGAGAAGAAAAACTTATAAGCTTATAACTTTTTTTTTATTTTAACGTAGAGATTCAAATTTTGGTGCATGGTTTTCTTTTTATGATATAAACCCCCCTACCCAATATGGGTGCCCTAACTTTGTTATTTCCGGAGATATTTTTTTCCGAAAGAAGGCGCAAAATTTTCAGGGAAAAACTAGTCAGATTTTTCTGGCTAACGAACTTATCCAAGCCACTTGCAAAAGGAAGGTACCTACTCACCAAATTTTATCAAAATCGGCCCATTATTCTTTGAGTTTTCGGTGTGACACATAAATATATAAGCATATATATATATATATATATATATATATATATATATATATATATATATATATATATATATATATATAAACATATAAACATATAAACATATAAAGTCTGTAACCGACCTCGGATTTTGGTTTTAGGGCTCCTAAATCGCGCTCATTTGAAGAAATATTTTCAAAATTCAAAAGTCGCGATCTCCTCATTAGTAAATTTTTTATAAGAAAATTCACTAAAAACAATCACATCTTTTCAACAAACTTGAAAATCTGAAGTTATATATTACTTTTATGATAACAGTAAAATAAAATTGTAATACGAAGAATGATTAATATTAGCCGCAAACAAAATCATCTTGAATAAAATGTAGCAATGTGTTTTTATTTCAGAGTGAGAAATGTAATAAAATAATTAATATCATAAAAATATACACGACTTTTACCTTTACTAGAAGAGTCTGAATTTCTAAATCTGCGAATCGTCTTCCCAGGCACATCCTTTTTCCAAAACCGAAAGGCAATGACACAAATGGATGATGCTTTACTGGACAATAACTGGATTTGAGCCATCTTTCTGGTAAAAATTTACTGCTTTCTGGAAAATATTCTTCAAGATTACTCATTACGTAGTGCTGGAATATTACTTGCACCTGAAAATAGACACTTCTTTAATTATTAATAGGTATCAGTATTATAACAAGTCGGATCGAGTCAGGTGTGATCCGGTTGAATCAGGTAAAGTGAAAAATTTGTAGAAAAAAAATGTATCAAAACTTTATTGGTTAAACATTTTGATATTGATAAAAGTTGAAAAGAAGTATAAACACTTAAATAATCGACTAGGTTTTAAGGATTCGGATTATATGCAATTCGCATATTTTTTGCATAAATTGCATATTTTAGTGTATTTTGCCTAAATTGCATATTTCCATATATTCTGCATTATTTGCATATTTTACAGTTTTTAGGGGTTTCCGTATAAAACAAAAGCCATATACTTGTTTCAATGTAAGCAACTGCTAAGATAAATTTATAGGCCGTTCAAATGTAGCTGGCGGAAAGGAGATTCCAAATTCCTGGTATTGCATAGTTCGAGCGCTTCACTCAGATATAAGACAGTGCGCTAGACAGGGTGAGCTACCTCTGGGTTCTTAGAATCTACCACCCCTAGCTTTGTACGTGCTATACCTAAATGAAACTAGTAGCTAGTAGGTGAGAGTATAAAAACAAATTCTTAGAAGGATTGTTCGTAATGGTGCTCTTTTCTTTATACTTTACATCAACGCGAAATAAAAATCAACATGCAATTTGTAGGTATTGTATAAATCTAAAATTCGTAAGAACTTGGGTTTTACGCTCACCTATCATAAAAACGGTGTCTGGAATTCCCAATAATAACTGCAGAACGTATTAAAAGGACTGACCGCCAGGTAAATTTATTCGTATCTTAAGTCTCGTAAGAAAACATTAAAGGGGATGAGGGCTGATTTATTTACACGTCAGTAGTGTCTAGAATTGTAATAATTTGTTTCTCTTATTTAGTTTGCTTGTGCTGCTTGTGCTTAGTTGCACGCACAGTGAATTTACTTTATCTTTAGACAGTGTTAGTGTAGGGTGGTTTTTATTATTTTATACTGTAAAAAAAATGTTCACCAAATTGCCAAGCTGGATACTGCCACACTCAGGGTTTTCCGTAGATGGTTTTTTGTAAACCATGCGGGAAAGTGGTAAGTTACTTTTTATTTTATGCAACTGATCTATTTTCATTGTTCTTCTAACCTTCGCCACTAATCAGCCCAGTATCTATTTGCTAAATTTTCCGACACATGATTTTTAGAATCGAAAATTATAAAATTCAATCGAAATCAAAAATTAAATAAAGCAATAAAGAAATACCTTGCAGTTCTTAAAAAATTACTGAAATACAAATTAAAAATATAATTCTGTATTTTTATTACTTAATTCACGGATATTGTATAAAAACAATACTAAATTTTTAGTTATTCGAAAAAAAATGTAGATGCCTGTAGTAATATTGATTTGTTTTCGAACAGATTTCAAGCACAAGGAAATATCTCATAGACCAACACTGTAAGATACCTCTGCATCAAAGAAATTGTGAAAAACGAAATTCAAGTAATACATCCAAAGCATCAATATGCGAATGTTTTTTTTTTTTTTTTTTGATTAGAATGTTGACTTTGAGAACTGGCTCATTCAGTCACTGTCAATCTTTAAAATGAACACGGACCTTGCTTTTCACAATGGAAAAGCCTGTCTTAAGAATGTTAATCTAACAAGCTCTTTAACTTTTTTCTTTTATCTTCTTTTATCTCCCTATACACTTGCTGTTTACAAAAAATATATATTAAAATTAAAACTTACACACATATCCACCCACACACGTACGCGAGCGCATATACACTCATGTATACCCACCCACATCAATAGACTTTATACGTCCAGTACTTAACACTAGGTGCAGGACAGAAAATGCACATTATTTCTTCATGTGCACATACACACACACATACATATAGATGCACACATCTACGCTACAAGTTGCTGCAGGAGAAACACTGGGACACTTTTCACACCAATGGAGCCTGTCATGGTAACTTTTTAACGTACTGGGGAGGCTGCGGTCAAAAGAAATTAACAACGCGAATGTTTGGGAAACCATACAAAGAAAGCAGAAGAGGAATTTGACTTATGCAAGGCAATGATTGCTTTTAACATTCCACTGAATAAATTAAATAACACTGTCTTCAAGTCATTTTTGGAGAAATATTATAAACAGTCTATACCAGATGAAAGTACTTTGAGAAAAAATATGGTTGAAAAATGCTATTTAGAAACTTTATCAGAAGTAAAAAGTCTTATAAAAAATAAATGTTGTTACGTTGTAGTAGATGAAACGCAAGATGTTTGTGGTATATATATTGCTAATTTAATGATAGGCACCTTAACTGAAATTTCTTCATCTATACCTTATTTAATTGCAGTCAAAGAATTAGGAAAAACAAATAATATTACTATCACAAGATTTATTCAAGAGGATCTGTCAAACGTGTTTTTACCAAATGCTGTACCAGTTGATAAAGTTTTATTACTGCTCACCGATGCTGCTTCATATATGGTCAAAGTTGGAATTCATTTAAAAATATTTTATCCCAACTTAATCAATTGTACGTGCCTGGCTCACGGGTTAAACAGTGTAGCAGAAGAAATTAGACAGCAATTTCCTTTAGTCAACGAATTTATTAATAATATCAAAAAAGTGTTCGTCAAAGCTCCTTTAAGAGTTCAAAGATATAGACAAGTTCTCCCTGGGGTACCATTACCTCCTAGACCTGTAATCACGTGATGGGGAACCAGGATCGAGGCTGCCTTATTTTATTTTGAACATTTTAGAGAAATCACGGAGGTAATGCTTGAATTTGCAGATGAAGCAGGTGCGTCAGTGAAGCAAGCAAAAATTATTTTAAGCGACTCCAAATTGAGCCAGCAACTATGTTTTATCTACAGTACTTATAAAATAGTTACAAAAACTATAAAAAAATTTTAGCAGCAAAATGTTTTGCTAACTGAATCAGTTAAATTAATAGAACATTTCAAAGAAACTATTGATAAAGCAAATGGGCCTGTTACAAAACAAATTACAAAAAAATATCAGAAACACTCACAAAAAAATTAGAGGCTTACCAAGTTAACGCAGATTGCAAAAGCTCTGGATGGAGATTTTTCAGACGATTTAAACAATGTAGACCCTACCTTATTATCAAGCTTAAAATATGCTCCAATTACCTCAGTCGACGTAGAACGGAGTTTTTCTTCGTATAAAACTTACTAACTGAGAGTAGGCAATCTTTCAAAATAGATAATTTAGAGGGCCACTTAAAAATATCTGTTAATAGCAATAGCGGCTCGTGCTTTAATGCATTGGGGGTGCGCAAGAAAAAAAATTAAGGACTCCCCTCTTTTTCCCCGAAAATGTATTATAAAAAAAAACTACTTACTAAACTTAATAATTACTATTTACCAAGTTTTCCTCTAGTTAGTTATAGGTTATAGTAGTTAAAAAGTCATTTCCTTTGATAATTACTAACTAACTAACTATATAATTTTAAATGTGTTGTTTGATATAAAGACATGACAATATGTGATCTTTGTCATTTTATACTTTACGTATCTTTTCAATTTTATTATATTTATTTATATATTCATTTACTCGTCTATTAATTTATATATTTATAAACGGCTAAGCCTATGTAGGTTAGCATTATATAATTTCAAATGTTTTGTTTGACATAAAAACATGACAATATGTGATCTTTGTCGTTTTATACTGCACCTATCTTTTCAATTTTACTATATATATATATATATATATATATATATATATATATATATATATATATATATATATATATATACTTTTTTTTAACTTGAATTTTAAGATTCAATGAATTTTGTGAAAATACGCCAGAATGCCGTACTTGATAGACGCAAACTTATTATAAATTTTGACTAAATAATTTAATATACTTTAAAATGTCTAAATGTGAGATGCTATTCACGAGGATCTAATCTATCGTAGTTATATTCCTTCTACTAACACTATATTTTAGACTATATTTAATTATCGTTGTTTCAATTACGTAATATTTTGCTGTATACAAATCAATAATAACATTGCTTTAAGAAAGATAATACGGTCCTGGCGATAAAATGAGCGATTACGCCTGTGATTCGAGAACAGTATAACTGTATGCCGAGTCCCACCCTGGTCCGTTAAGCTGGAGCGATGTGGGCAAGGTCAAATATTCTATTCTCACATTAAAGGGCCACCGTACAAGATTCAGTGCTGGGTCTTATTATGCTGTGCTGCAAGTCTGGAATTTTAAAGCGCACAACGGGATTGCTTATTCGGTCGTTTTTGACGAAGATAGTCGATCATTTCGTATTGAAGTTTCCCATTTAGGTAGAGCGCCGAAGAATACACACCGACGCAGGACTGTGTATATGGATGTATATGACGTCGGCAACCATTAACACACTATACTTCTTCTGCTTCATTAATGGCTGCAGACTCTGCGATCCTCGATATACTAATTGTGTTTGTGTAGAATGCAGGAGGTAAAAAAATAAAAATTTATTAAAATATAGCATAGCAAAAATGTTATTTTTCCCCGGCAGGCGACAGTGCGCGCGCACGGGCGCACTTATTGAGGTTCCGCCCCTGGTTAATAGTAATAATTGCAATAATAATATTAATGAATAATTAATTGATAATATAATTAGGGTCCTGTGTGGTATTGATTGGGATTAAAATTAATAGCTTAGGCCTTTAAAAACTTGTTATATTGTTATACTATGATTTTTAATGCATATTTTGTTCAAGTTGGTGTATATATTTTGTTCAAATTTCCTGCATATATATGCGCATATTTCACCGGAAAACTTTGCATATAAATCCAGGCCCTGAGTGATTATAGAGCATTACAAATATAGGTATGTCGTATAAGCAATTTGATTTAGGACAGCTGAATGTTCTTACTGAGCTTGTAATTGGCAAGAGAGGAAAGTGATTATTATTTAATATGATGTCATCAGACAACGTAATTATAAAGCTGTTACTTTGATTTCTCAGGCGTTTACCAATTAGAAGTTCTAACAGCTATTCACTGGATTGTAAAATGGATACATACTTAAAATCCCATATTTACTTTAACGTACTACGTAATCCATGCTTCTTGTTACCTTCAATTCATGCTAAAAAATTGCCTGAAGTAATTAGCTTCTCTAATTATATCTATACCCTTCAAAATGCATATAAGTACTTTATAATGTAGCAAATCTTACAGGCTAGCGTGCTAATTGCTACTGACACCATTAAAAGATGATGCATGTTTCAATAAGTAATAATCATCGACCCTGAATGAATTTGGTTAGAAATATTTGCGTTATTACATAGAATATGTTTTGTTATCAACTTTAAACAAATTTCAGGACGCAGCAAGTGCGTTATAGTAGCGAATTTTAATAATAATTGTACACTGAATGATTCGGCATATTAGTAAAGTTAATACTTTAAACTTAAACAGACCTTGAAGATCGATTTTAGAGGTCCTAGTACGCGCACATTTGAAGATTTCTTTCGATAGTGTTACCATCGATATATCTCTGTTATCAAAAAAATCTTGTGTTCTAACTCCTTTTGAGCAAAATGCCCGAAACTCAATTTTCTATGAAGCTCAAGAACTAAATTTTGCTACATCTGTAAATAGTGCCTTTAGAAGAAACTTGTATTATAAATTTCATTAAAATTGTACAAAAGATTTCCAGAAGGAAACTTAACTCATATTTGGCAAAGTAAAGTATCTGTCAAACTATAAACGTAGCAGTTATTTTTCCTTATTAATGGCCAGTATGATTTCGTTTTAGTCAACCTAATTAAACCGGTTTTTTTCAATGTCAACAATAACAAAACGTCTGCTGAAAATTATAATTTCAGACTCAAATGTGGCAAAGTTATTCAAGCGTTTTAAACAAAAATGTGATCTTGCTGAAAACGTATGAAATCTGTGCACTATTGTTTCACAAAATCTCAAAATAAAACATAAAAAACATACATTCATCGAGCTGGATTCGATCATGCAACCTTCTGCGTAGCAGTCCAGCACGCTTCCAATGCACTGCTAATACGTCAACTAACGTTTTGTCTACATGATACTTGACACAGGCTACATGCGCGGGGTAGTTTATGAAAAGTATACTTAACAATTAATTACAGAATTAGAAGTATTGCCATTGAAACACATTCAAGGATTGCTTCGGTCTTATATAACGTCTTGTGTTTAAGTTTAAAGATAGAAGAAACTATTTTAGAATAATTTTTATAGACTTGACTTGATTTTGTTTACATTTCTACTATATTTTCTGACAGCATAATATATCTGTTCTGCGCTAAAACTGTATTTGTAGCCGTGCACAAAGCTACAAATATAGTGTATTTTAATAATTGATTGAATCCCCCAGTTAAATAACAATCACTTGACAAATTTTTAATTTCATGTCGTCTGTCATTTTCCATAATTTCGGCTGAGATTTCACGATTGGTGGTTCGGGTAGTATGTTTTATGGCTGGTATATATTTAGTTGGGTAACTGTTGATGTATGGTTTATACATGTTGTATGAATCAATCTACGCATGTCAGTTAACTACCCTGTCTGTCAGGCATTGGGCTTTAACCACTAAGTCGCTTCAACGCATGTCTTTGCGAGTTTATTTTTAATTTGGAAAAAACTCTAAATATTGTGCACCAAATTACTTAAAATTCACAACATATGTTTATTTGCACTATTTCTAGCCACGCGTAAAGTCTCAATCCAGTTACTCTGATATTTAGAAAAATATAGCGTTTTCAAAGGGTTTTCCCCGATTTTCCACCAGAATAACTTGAGCATAAAGGCTGATTAACGTTTTGCGGAAATCCCCAATTTTTGTTTCTTTAAATGGCAATTATAACTTTTTTTGTCTTTTAACATACAGAGCTAAATTTTGGTACGTAATTTATCTTTAATTATCTAAACCTGCATGCCAAATACGGTTACCCTCACTTTCTTATTTCTGGAGATATAAAAAATTTCCGAAAGAAAACACACAATTTTCCGGGAAAAACCTGGCCGATTTTCCTGGATAACGAACTTATCCAAGCCACTTGCACAAGGAAGGTACTCGCCAAATTTGGTCTAAATCGGCCCATCATTTTTTTATCTATCGGTGACACATAAATATATATATATATATATATATATATATATATATATATATATATATATATATATATATATATATATATATATATATATATATATATATATATATATATATATATATATATATATATATATATATATATATATATATATATATATATATATATATATATATATATATATATATATATATATATATATATATATATATATATATATATATATATATATATATATATATAAAGTCTGAAACCGACCCCGGATTTATGTTCCAGTGGTCCTAAATCGCGCTCAATTAAAGAAATTTTTTCAAAATTCAAAAGTTGCCATCTCCTCATTGGTGAATTTTTTGTAAGGAAATTCACTAAAAGTCCGTGACCGTATGCGTAAATTTCGATGTCAAAAAAAAACTCTGGACGCAGCAAGTGCGTTATGGCAGTGAATTTTTATAAAAATGCTTTGAATATCAAATATGTCTTTTTAATGCAAGCAGTCATCAATTTGGTTACCAGTATAACCTATATAGTAAAAACAATGTGCCATATTTGATCAAAATAACTTATTGTTTGAAAATGTACAAAAATTTTCCTTAAACGTTGGTTTCTAACCAACAAATCTTAGGTTAATAGCAAATTGAGTTATTGAAATTTGAAGCATTTAATGATAATTTGCTACCAAAACGCATTTACTGCGTCTTGATTTTTTTTTCTTACAAACATATTTCGATAAAAAATGCAATAAAATAAGGCTGTTCGAAAAAAAATTGTAGGGATCACCAACGATCGACTTGTGGGCCAGCCGGTGATTGTCAAAATAATTTTATAAGATGCAGCTCAAGACACCCTATAATTTACCTATACAATTTTTTCTCGTCTCTTGTATAATAATAATTATATTCAGCTTTACCGTAGAGACGCGTCAGCCTGTATATATGTAAGCAGATCAAAACTGAACGTAAACCCGGATATGGACTCCAGGGGGCTTTGTTTGCGCCCATTTGAAGAAATCTTTAAAATTCTAAAGTCGCGGTCTCCTCATTGACGAATTTTTTGTACGAAAATTAGCTAAAAATTATGGACCGTTAAACCATAAACTTAACTAAAACTACCGCCAAAGCATTAGAGAGTAAGAACTAACCTGTTGCATATCAGCTCTTTTGTAAAACTTCGATCATTTATATGTGTTGATAAAACATAACAAGCACTGTTTAATCCACCCACTAACATTAATAAAGGAATAATTTGCACTTGTATATAAAAATTTCCCAAATGACACAAATAATTCGTCGACTCAAACAAATAAACATATAAATAATCTCATACCAATACCATACGACATCAGTTACAGCGTCTAACAGACCTGCGCAATAATATCAAATGTTCCGTTACCACGGCAACCACATACTAGATCTCATATAAGCTATTAAAAGGCGGTGATATTACACATAAATGTTTCAAATTTGAATAACTCAATTTTCTGTAATCCTAGAAAGCTGAATTTTGGCACATAGTTAGGTCTTTCCCAAAGCAATATGTACACCAAATTTTATCGAAATGTCTTTGTAATTTTCTAAGAAAAAATTTTTTTCCGAAAGAAAACTCAAAATTTTCCCGGAAAACCGTATCCGATTTTTCGAATTTTCTGGCTAACGAACTCATCCATGCTATTAATAAAAGAAAGGCACTTGCCGAGTTTTATCAAAATCAGTTAATTATTTTTTGAGTTATCGGTTGGATATATATATATATATATATATATATATATATATATATATATATATATATATATATATATATATATATATATATATATATATATATATATAGATATATATATATATATATATATATATATATATATATAAATCGAAACTGACCCCGGATATGGGTTCTAGGGGCCCAAATTCGCGCTCATGTGCAAAACTTTTTGCAAAGTCTCACCATCGATACCTCTCTATTAGTGATTTTTTTTAAATAAAAATTCACTAAAAGAGGAAAAAGAGTCATTTATGTGACAGCGTCTCTTTCAGTGCTTAAGTCCATAAAAATTAAAACATTTACACTGTGACTTACTCCTTTTGGTATCTGATATCCTCCAATGACGCAATCTTTGCTTGTGCATCGTCCATTCCCAATTACGACCGGGTACATTCTGCAATAAAAAAGAAAATCACAGCTGATATGATCACATTGCGTGTGTGGCATGCCTTGAGAATGTCACCTGTTGGCGTTGGCTAACAAGCGACACTCATTTACTCATTTAATGACGGTTTAAGTCACCATTACATTGTCTTGTAAATTATGTGACAGTGATTATTATGACATGTGACACACGAAGGTAATAGTCATTTCAACAGAGGGATTCCATTGCAACAGTAAACAGTGTAGACAGTAAAATGAGATTATTTTATAGTTTTTGACGACTGTAAATTGCTATTGTAAAAGTTATAAAACTTTATGGAAGAGATCGCAGTGAGTGATTTGTTATATAATAAAAACAAAGACGACCCTTTGTTTACAAGCCTTCTTTCAATATTACTAATAAATCTCTGAACGCAGCAAGTGCGTTATGGTAGTGAATTGTTATAATTATGTTTCTAATAGCAAATATGTCCCTCTAATAATGAAAGCACGCATCAATCTGGTTACCGGTATAACCCATACAAGGTGTTGCAAAAATGTCTGCCAAAATTTCTAGGACGTATAGTACTTCAGAAAATAAGTGTAGTTTATTCTATAAAACTATTTCCTAAAATGCACCCGTAAAGAGCTACAGCTCCTAGAAAAAGACTCTAAAAAATTGTTTTTGGAATTTTCTTCAAAACTACTATAGGTAACTTAACGAAACTAGATACAGGGGCGTAGCAAATAAGCAGGATGTCAGCTTCACATTGTTTAGCGTATTTTTAGAACTAATTTCTGAAAAATATAACTGCATAAGAAGAAAACATAACAGAAATAATATTACAATCCGTCAAACAATATCAAACTGACATCCAGCTCATTTGCTTAATTCATATTAACAAAGTGCTCTCAAGCTCCAATGGCAGCAAACCCTTCTGGACTCTTGCTAAATCTATTGGGACTAATTTCTGCAAGAGCACGTTCCTACCTCTTGTTTCAGGGCATGAAATTGTTTCTACCGCCCTGGGCAAGGCTGAACTTTTTGCCTCGTTGTCGGAAATTCTACTCTCAACCCACCTCCAAATGTTCAACCACCAACAGCCCCCAATGTTGCGCATAAAATGACAAATATCATTTTCAAAACTAAAAAGGTACGAAAGATGCTCTCTTCTCTTAATACCAGGAAGGCATCTGGCCTTGACGAGATCCCAGCAATTGTTCTCAAGGAATGCACACCATAACTTGATCCTGTCCTGGCTCGTCTGTTTCAGACATCTTACAATAGAGGCAAGTTCCCTACTAACTGGAAAACTGCTCGAGTACAACCCGTCCCCAAGAAATGATCTCAAGCGCTTCCTAGCAACTACAGGCCTATCCCTCTCCTTTCAGTCGTACACGACAGGCAGTATGGATTCCGTCAGCGCAGATCAACTGCCGACCTCCTTTCCTTTGTCACCCATTCTTGGAACAAGTCTATGGAACTACACGGTGAATCCCAGATTGTCGCTCTAGACAAATCCAAGGCATTCGAGCAGGTCTGGCACACAGCGCTGCTTAGTAAACTTCCGGCCTATGGCCTACCACCAAAACTCTGTACCTGGTCAGCAAATTTCCTCTCCAACTGGAGCATTTCTGTTGTCGTGGATGGCCATTCCTCTAAACTGTATCCAATTAATGCATGAGTTCATCAAGGTTCAGCTTTAGCCCCTACTTTGTTTCTTTTCCACATCAATGACCTCCTCTCTAGTAGTAGAAATATTGTACAATTCAACTCCACCAAATCACAGTCTTCCTTTCTATCTCATAAGAGATACACCAGCCCTAGACCCATCACAATGAACAACCAAGTTATTCAAAGTAATGAGTCCTTTTCACTTGTTGGCATTTATGTGGATCGAAATCTCAATTGGCACCAACATGTCACATCAATTGCAGAAGCGACTGCTAAGAAATTAGGTTTCCTTTTCCGGGCTCGAAAATACTTTTCACCAGCTAATCTCTCAATTGACCGTGACCCGACTACTTTCACTGATAACGAATCATTTAGATGGAACGATACATACAATACAAGACTTGCTACGAATTGCCAGATCTCCATGAGGAGTAGAGTTGAACACACTGAGATTTTAGAGACGATCTCCGGCGAGATTTGGGTATAGGCAGATTGAGGCCCCGTAATTGAGCTACAACAACTGAACCCACCTTTTTCCACCGCTCCAAGGAGTAGGCAGATTGAGGCCTTAGAGTGTCCTTACATATTTTCTTTGCCTCTTGAAAATGGCTCTAAAACAGGAGCCGAAACGTCAAGTTTTAATAAATTCGGGACGCGGTTCAACCCGAGAACCAAGTATATCTCATATATATATATATATATATATATATATATATATATATATATATATATATATATATATATATATATATATATATATATAATTTCAACAACACACCACGAGAGCTTACAGCCTAAATACTATCGTATCGTGCGTCTCGATTTTTTTCTTACAAACATGCATCAGATTTCAAAAAAATGCAAGAATTCAATAATATAAGGGTGTAAAAACAAATTGTAAAGATCACCATCGACTTTTTTTTAATTTCAACAACACACCGCGAGGGCTTACTTCCTAACTACTATCGTACCGTGGGTGTTGAGAAGGAGGAAAGAGGCAACTTGTTAATTCTGGACTTAAAGATTTGGAGGTTCGGGGGAAAAGGAAGAACATGTGCCAGCAAGGAATTCCACAATTTGGAAGTCCTCGGACAAAAGAGGGGGCATAACAAGATGTTCTGTCTGGTGACCTGGACAGTAAAAGGGTGCATTCGCTCTGTTCCCTCGGTAGATCTGTTGGGGGCAGCAGGTGGAGGAACTATGGAAGAAAGCTTATCTGAGCACTGCCCGTGCAGATATCTATAAAAGAGAGAGAGGTCACCAACGACACGTCGGTGGGCAAGGGATGGCAGCCTTTGGGTGAGGGTAGGGTCACCGATGAGACGTATAGCTCTCTTCTGAATGGAGTCCAGGATAGCGAGTGTAGAAGCGGCAGCAGCACCCCAGATGTGGGAGCAGTATTCGAGGTTTGGTCTTATTTGTGAAGTATATAAGGTATAGAGATTAGCTGGTGAAAAGTATTTGCGAGTCCAGAAGAGGAAACCTAATTTCTTAGCAGCCGCTTCTGCAATTGATATGACATGTTGATGCCAATTGAGATTTCGATCCACAGAAATGCCAACAAGTGAAAAGGACTCATTACTTTGAATAACTTGGTTGTTCATTGTGATATAACTTAAATTATGATTCTGTAGTTGGGATAACTTTATTTATTATGTGCACAATCTCATCTAGCTCAACGGAATCCGGCCTTCTGATAGTCTACCAAAGCAACCATTAATACCTTTTGGTATCAAGGCCCTAATGACTTGAAGATGGCCTCCGGAAGCCTGCTTATTGTAACTATTGGATAAAGCTTATTTTCTTTCCCAAATTATTTATGTGCGAGTAAATATTTACCAAAAACTAATAAGCTTTCAACCAAACCTGTATTCTATTCTGATTTCCTTCTTAAAGTTGAGTAATAAACGACAGTGTGATTATACGTATGATTACCTTCTTTATGACCATGTCAACATGTATTATCATAACATTAATGATAGTGTAAATATAGAAGTGTTTGAATTACAAGTTTCTTCAAAGAACATTAATTGTTATGTACATAACACGAATACATAGATACGACGTATAATTTCACTTGCCTCATGGTTTCCTTTACACATGCCCTTAGATACGCCAGCTGTTCCAGTATTTCGTATGTAATAGGCGTGTCGACATTTGGAAGTACTCTAGCGATTTCTTCATGTAGGATTGACTGTTTTTCTTCGTGTGTTGCCAGCTGATATAAAATTGATGCTACGGCATTGGAGGTCTAAAAAATTACTATAATAATCATTACTGTCAATACACATAAGAATGCTAAACGTGATCACAACAAAACGGAAAGTGTTCTATAACCTTCGGGAGCTGGCAATTTTTTTTGTTATTTAAAGCTCTCACGCTAACTCTCGGTACGCAATACAAAATTAATACCTTGGAGTTTATTACATCTAATTATGCTAGGTGAAAGACAAACAAATAATTATAGTCAAAGATATTTCGTATTCCTAAACAAACTAGAGAGAAAAGCCAAATAGGTAAAAAACTCGGGACGCAGCAAGTGCGTTATGGTAGTGAATTTTTATTAAATGCTTCAAATTTAAATATCTCAATTTTTCTACAAACTTAGAGAGTTTAATTTTAATACGTAGTAAGGTCTTTCCTAAGGCAAGATATTCACAAAATGTCATTAAAATAACTTTGTAATTTTCGGAGAAAAAATTTTTATCGAAAGAAAATTTAAAATTTGAATAACTCAATTTTCTCTAAACTTAGAAAGTTGAATTTTGGTACGTAGTAATATCTCTCCTGATGCAACATACATAGTAAATTTCATTAAAACAGCTTTGTTACTTTCGAAGAGAAAAAAATTTTTCGAAAGAAAACTCAAAATTTTTCCGGGAAATCCCGTCCGATATTTCTGGATAACGAACTCATCCAAGCCATTAATAAAAGAAAGGCACTTGCCAAGTTTCATCGAAATCGGTTAATTATTTTTTGAGTTATGAGACGGATACATATATATATATATATATATATATATATATATATATATATATATATATATATATATATATATATATATATATATATAAACATATAAAAATTAAACCTATTTACAAATGAACTTTAATAAGATATTATGCTGTGACAATACCTCTCTCAAGCAGTGGCGTTCTTCTAGTGAGCTAGGTGTGCGCCGCACACCCTAATATATAATCAAAATGTGCACAGTTATATATGTTTTATTTCTTTTTCCCTTAGTCTTAATACACTACATATTTTATGACAATCGATTTAATTTACTTATTTGATTTCATAAATAGTCGGTTAATAGTGAGTTGGAATGAAGTAGATACCACGTCTGGTAACATATTCAGAGAATATGAGTAGATCAATAGCAACTGGGAATGAATTCGGTCAGTCCCCGACCCACGTGTTTAAAATAGTGAGGAAAATACCATTGATTTTAACACTGCAGTGAGCTATAAAATTTTGATTAACTCAGTTTTCCATAATCTTAGAAAGTTTACTTTTGGTAGGTAGTAAGTTATTTCCTAGGACAAGATATCCACCAAATTTCATTAAAATAACTTTGTAATTTTTGGAGAAAAAAAAATTGTTTCAAAAGAAAATCTAAAATTTGATTAACTCAATTTTTTATAAACTGAGAAAGTTGAATTTTGGTACTTAGTAAGTCCTCTCCCAAGACAACATATAGAGTAAATTTCATTAAAGCAGCTTTGTTATTTTCGAAGAAAACTTTTTTTTAAAGAAAACTCAATTTTCCCGGAAAACCCCGTCCGATTTTCCTGTCTAACGAACTTATCCAAGCCATTAATAAAAGAAAGGCACTTGCCGAGTTTAATTGAAATCGGTTAATTATTTCTATGAGTTATCAGACGGATATATATATATATATATATATATATATATATATATATATATATATATATATATATATATATATATATATATATATATATATATATATATTTATATATATATATATATATATATACATATAAAAATTGAAACTGACCCCGGATATGGGTTCTAGGGGTCCTACATTCCGCTCATTTGAAAAAATTTTTGCAAAGTCTCACCATCGATACCTCTCTATTAGTGAATTTTTTTAAATAAAAATTCACTAAAAAGTCGAGACGCAGCAAGTGCGTTACGGTAGCGATTTTTCGTTAAAATGTTTTTAATGGCAAATGTGTCTTGTTTTTAAAAGAAGGACATTTGGTTAGCAGTATGACCTATATATATATATATATATATATATATATATATATATATATATATATATATATATATATATATATATATATATATATTCATCAAAAAATTGTGGGAAAGCCGTCAGTTGCAAAATAAAACTCTTTATTATATGCTGAGCTTTCGGAAAAATAATATTCCATTCTCAAGGCTACAACATGGAAAGAAAAAAGTTTACAATTTACATAGGAAAAATATAAAAGTTTAAAATACTTACAAATAACGTGAGTTTTACTAAACTAATTATTCAATAAGAAAGATGAAAAAACCTTTTAATAAATTTGAGTGAAGTCGAAAAGTGCCAAACTGACATATAAAGCTAACTATTGTCTAATTGAATTTGTTTTTTGTTTTTATCTAGGAAATATAAGTAGGGGTAGTGATTTCTAACATTATTATCTTTCTTTAAGTTTATTAAATTGTCGTTAAAAGTAATTTCAAATTCTTCTAAACACATTCTTTTATTACTTAAGGTTTCACAGTGTAAAATAGAAACATTACTAAAATTTATATTGTGTCCAGCGTCGAGATTATGTTCTGATAGAGCGCAAGTTCTTTTTTGTAAACGTATGTCACTTTTGTGCTGTGTTAACCTATCTTTAAGGACTCTGCTTGTTTGGCCAATGTATCTTAAACTACAATTATTACATATATATATATATATATATATATATATATATATATATATATATATATATATATATATATATATATATATATATATATATATATATATATATGTATATATATATATATATAGTAATAGTAGTAAAAATGTACCATATTTGACTAAAATAGGTTTGTTGTTTCAAAAAGTACAAAGATTTTCCAAAAATAAACTTTAAAAGTTTCAGAAAAAAATTTCCTCGCCAATGAACCTCTTTAAGCTATTTACACACTTGCCAAGATATAATTATTAACAAACAGCTTTAGGACCAAAATTGAAAAAAAATCACCTTTTTTTACAGAAATTGCGTTTAGTAATGTTACACTAAATTATAGTTTTTACAAAAATTCGACAACTTTTTTTTACAATAACTTACTAAATATTTATTATTCATTAACAACATATCACAAAAATCTTACAAAAATTATTTCTATGAAAAGACTAAATATATATATGATGACATTTCTACGAAAACTTTCCAAATTCAGCCACCATTTGAGAGTACCTGTATACGGCAGCACGACTTTTTCGACGAGTAATACAAACAAAAAGCTCTATCAGTGTGTCATTTCCATGGGGCTCCGCTATCTAGTGGTAACAACGACGTATCATCATTTGTGATATGTGCGAAAAACGTGAATAGTTGCAAAACAATTGAAATAACTCAAAACGATGAAAGATATTAATTTTTTTCCTTGCCAACATGCATTGCAATTCGATGGAAAATACAAAAATGCAATAACATAAGGGATGTTCTATTTAAAGAAGCATATATTCAGGGTGACGCATTTCTACGGTAAAGCTCAAAATAATTGTTATTATGCAAGATACGAGAAAAATTGTATACGTTACCTATACGGTGTCTTGAGCTGCATCTTATAAAATTATTTTGCAATCACAGATGGCCCATAAGTCGTTGGTGATACCTACAAATTTTTTTTACATTCCTTATTGCATTTTTGTATTTTTCATCGAACTATGATGCGTGTTTGTAAAAAAATCTAGACGCAGTAAGTGCGTTTTCGTGAGGAATGTTCATTAAACGCTTCAAAATTTAATAACGCAATTTGCTATTAACCTAAGGTTCGTCAGCTAGGAAATGAGTTTTCTCGGAAACGTTTTAAGTTTATTTTCGGAAAATTTTTGTACATTTTCAAGCAACTTTGGGTGATGAATAAAAAGGCTTTTTCTTTCCAAACAAACACTTTATTCCTTGTCCCGACGCGTTTCGATCCTTTTTAACAGGTCATCCTCAGGGGAATCTAACATTTACAAAAAGCTTGTCAGAAAAACTGTGTTTTCCGGTAGGCTACTTCTGCGAAGGTACAACAGAGGAATATAAGATAAAATGAGGTAACAACAGCTAACCCCAACACTAAGTCAAAAAGTGACAGGTTAAAATATCAAGCTACAAAGCTATAACTTAGTGTTGGCGTTAGCTGTTGTTACCTCATTTTATCTTATATTCCTCTGTTGTACACTCGCAGAAGTAGCCTACCGGAAAACTCAGTTTTTCTGACAAGCCTTTTGTAAATTCTAGATTCCCCTGAGGATGACCTGTTAAAAAGGGTCGAAACGCGTCGGGACAAGGAGAAAAGTGTTTGTTTGGAAAGAAAAAGCCTTTTTATTCATCACCCAAAGATGTCAACCCCAAACATTTTGACGTTTAGGAACAATATTTTCACACAAGTTATTTAGATAAAATATGGTACATTGTTCCTACTATATAGAATATACCGGTAAACGAATTGATGCCTGCTTGCATTAAAGAGGCATATTTGCTATTAAAAATATTTTTATGAAAAGTCACTTCCATAACGCACTTGCTGCGTCCAGACTTTTTAAAGCTTTATTTCATTACTTCGGCAATGCTAATGATATCCGCGTTGCCTTAGAGGTTCTAAAGAATCCATATGTTACATAATATCATTTTTACGGGACACCTATAACTGACGAATATAGCTACAAAAGCATGGAACCAATTTTATGAAGTACTGAAGACTAATAATAATTGATGTGTTATATATGTAAAAAGCATGTCACGAGCGGTAATTAAACTAATATAAACAAAGTTCACAGTCAAACCACGATTAGAAAGTGACAAGTAAGACAGTTATGAAAATAATATTGTGCAACAGTAATTTTTAATAACACCGTATGCACTTGAATTAAAATAATAGCCAATCTAACATGCATTAACTTTAATAACAACTATTTTATAATAAAATTATTTATTTCGTATATAAGTACATACTTCGCAAAATTATAAAATAACTTCAGAGATTATTTGTAATACCAACCTACTTAAAGTTATATATCAATTAATTTTGCGTGAAAAAAGCCATTTTCTTACAAAAGAAATAACAAAGGAACAGCCACGGTGGTTTAGTGGTATGATAGTGAGGCGGAACTGCTCTGTGGCATCGGTGATTGGCCATAGTCGCGGAAATAGACCGACGTTAAAGAAACAAATACACACATACAAATAACAAAGAATAACATAGGATACATAAAGAATTGCTAGTCTATATTATAAGCAGCAAGGAAAAAAGCATCAGATTTTAACAGTAAAGGGTTGAATGTGAATAATGTCGGTGAAAATTGTTGGATTTGATGATTCAAAAAGTGGGTGTGGCGTACGTGAAGGACGCATGTAATGAGGGGTGAACGGGGGCGATCGAGTGGGGAGAATCGGCACAGGGGCTCGAAGAAGCAGTTTTTTTAGAACGTCGCCGGGAGCAAACGAAGATCTGCAGGAGAAAGCGGCTTTTCCGGAACGTAAAGGGGCGAAATTTATCGACGCATCACTTTTTTGGGGATGTTGGGGTAAAAAAAAATCCGAGAAACAAGAGCAAAAGCTGGATTTTCGATAAAAAAAGGTGCTCCGATGAGGGGTCTATCTCCACTGAAGATACGGCACCGCCAAAAGCGAGATAAATAGACCACCTACAATAGACTATTATTACAATACGTAATCTTCACAGAGCATGATAGCCGAGTCATCAGGAATATAGAAGACACCTTCAAATCAGCAAGATAGAAGACACCTTGGGAACGACGTAATAGAGTGAATCTCACACGTGGGAAACTGTGTCAGCTAAACTGAAAGTCACCTCAGGAGAACAATAGTGCCACGCCTGGGGGACATGTTATAAATATATCACACTTATGTCGATATTTGTATTTGTCTTAATTTTTATAATGTAATTTTATATTAAGTATTAATTGTGTAAATAATTATATAAATTGTTTAAAAAATGCAAACGTCTTAACCGTGAAGTTAACTGGCGCAGTCGTTAGTATCGGTTAAAAAGTCAGATCAATTAATATTGGTGATAATATTATAATAGAAAACCGTTTAAATAAAAGTAGTAATAGTAGCAACATGGCAGACCAATTTAAAGAATTCTTTCTTAAGGCTATTCCTGAATTTGACAGTCAACCAGCTAACGTAGGCAATTTTCTTAAACCATGTGATTTGGTTATGAACCAAATTTATACGGCTAACGAAAATCTATACATGAATCATTTTTTAGTAAATTATACACAAACTAAATTAACCGGAGAAACACGGCTTGTTATAAATACCAAGATTATCAGCTCGTGACTAGACTTAAGAAATGCAATTGTGCAAAATTTTACAGATCAGCGTGACGATACCAGTCTACTGGCTGAAATGTTGACATTGAAACAGAGAAACGCACAAGATGCGTGTGCGTTTTTTAACAGATGAAGGCATATAGAACAACTGTTTATATCCAACTTAATTGCGAACAACAATAACGAAGCAGTACGGGTAATTAAAATGACGATTTATCAAAACAAAAAGCTAAAAGCATTCCTCATGGAATTAAGGAACCCGATGGATATGGTGCTTAGGTCCAGGAGTCCCGAAAATATAGAACAGGCTTTAAAATTAATATTTTCTGAGGAAAATTTTAATTAACGGGATAAAACAATACACAAATCAAATTTTAATAACAATAGACAGGACGGACAGAACTGACTACCTTTTCAGAGACAAAATAACCCACCTTTCAATAATGTCCAATTTCAAAGACCATTCCAACCCAATCACAGACCATTTCAACAACAAAGTAATACCCAAATTAATCAGCAACACTTCCAGCCCAGACAAATTCCACAATTTACTCCTAGACAAAATTTTTCTAATCCATTTAGAAGACCCAACTTTAATAATCAATCAAATCAAGTGCGACGACCAAATTTACATCAAAACATTAACAGACAATATCCCGAACCCATGGAATTGGGAAGTTCGAATTCGAGACTGTCACAACATTGAACTAAAATTGAAGGCAGTGGAACAGTATACATGAGAAAACAGAGGAAAACTCTATGAGAAAACAGAAGAGAAAACAGAAAATCCAAATCGAAGAGCCCCTGCAATTTGCAATAAAAAGAAATTCGCCCTGTATATTAAAGAAAATCTGCAGACTTACCGCCCCCGATTGTTCAGAACGGAGTTCACATACTATTGATTCCTAACAAAACACATTAACAAAACTTAATAGGCAAGTGAAGTAGATACCTGCAGAGACGCGAGGTCTTTCGTCTAAATCCACCGATTTCCCCATCGACTATTGCTTATATGGAGCATCTCTCCTCAAACACCTACTAGCTGATTTTGAGTTTTATTGGCCGAAACCAGTAACGACATTCTCACTTGATATAAGAGGGGAACGCAAATTCGTCGCACAGCTCCGTAGATGTACATTTTCTCTCTCTGGAGTGCCCTTGATATATTAAACAAATCGACGTTATATCTCCTTGCCTTAGGGTTGATAATTTATCTTTAGGACGCATGATGGACTCGCCCGTCAGTGAAGTACAAGTGCTTCATTGTCTCCTTAAAATGTCCGAGAACCTTCTGGAAAGTTTTTATATTGCCTGTTTACTTGAAAATTCATTTAAACGATGTTTTTTGTCGCATATATACCTTCCAGTTTGCAGATGTTTAATATTATTTTATATTAAAGCGAGGCTAGTATGGGGTTAAGGAGGTGAATAAAATGATTATATTAAATGCTTGACGCGCATTATGTAAAGTCAGTATGAGCGTCACGGAAGCGAAATTACGAGACGACTTCCATTAGATTTTCTTAATCCAAGCAGCGACTTTAGCATCGAGGTAGCTTACTATTATTTAGAATTTCCTTTTGTTGTCTCAGTAAACGCGTTACGGTTATGACCGTAACAGGCTTAGTAACGCAACTATGACAATGCTGTAAGTACAATTTTTTGAACACGATAATAATATTGCTGTCAAAGACACACCAACATTGTTATAAGATTTAAAACATCAGAAAGCAGTTACCATATTGAAAACTTTCGCTAGAATAACGATTTCATACATAAATATCAAAAATAACATAGGTCCAAGGATGAAGCCTTGTGGTACAAACTAAGATGAGAAAAAGTGGTAATAAAACAAAAAAGCCAGAAGGATTAGCTTAGACTTACGGTATCGATTCCAACTAAAAACATATCCAGTGCTAAATTTGAAGCAGTTTTTACGTCACGGTCTATTTTCATTACTCTTTGTAAAACTGATGGTTCTCCATCACTTTCACTACTTTTTCGGTATTTCAGCGCTACCCTTACGTGCTTCTCTGTTATTCTGTAAAGAAAAATTAATTGTAGTAAAAACAGTTCTTTTACTTCGTCATCGTCACAATGTGTGGAAGTATCGCATCGGCGACAAAAATTTCAAAAAAAAATTTTCGCTTAAACGTCGTAAAAAGTATCAAAATATATAGAAAACATGATTGGGGAACGAACATTTTTTTGTCTGTCGGTCTGTATATCTGTGCGTTTGTAGCCACGATAACTTTAGAACGAATTAAGATATCGTCTTAGAGCCTCGGTGGTTCAGTGGTAAGAACGTATGCCTCTGAACCGAGGAGTACTGGTTTCGATTCCACGGTTGTCCTTTCACTTTTTCAGTAAATACTGTAACATTAACATCAGCCGAGGTTGTGGCATTGTATTTGAGCAAGTTGAATGCCTGCACGTTCCGCACTTCGGAGAGCGCGTAAAGCCGTCGGTCCCATGTCCATGCGATGTTGGGCACGTTACAGATCCCTACCTTCCTTACAGAATGGCAGGGGTTCGGCAAGATTTTCAAGATAGTGAGATGAAACTGCTCCCTGGCGTCGGTGATTGGCCATAGTCGCGGAGATAGACCGACGTTAACGAAACAAGAACACACACAGATATCGTCTTCAAATTTGGTATACAGTTAGCACTCGAGAAACAAACGGTTCGGATTGTTTTTGGGTAAAAACGCTTCAGGGGGTAGGGGATGAATGGGGGGTGATTTGGTGAAAATTGAGATTTTTTCATTAAAACTCGAGTAATATACCGTTTTAGGGTTTATTTATTAGAAAACTTTTAATTTCATCAAAGATCTGGTATTCTGTGCTGAAATTAAATTAGGGGTTGGATAAGTGGGGGTGGAATATTGTTGACAAAAATTTCTAATTTTTTTTTGCCGAAACGGCGTAAAAAGTCTTAAAACGTATAGAAAACTTGATTATGGAACGAAAATGTTTTTGTCTGTCGGTCAGACGGTCTGTCGGCATGTACGCCTGTCTGTTAATACCTTTCGAACGAATTGAGATGTCATCTTCAAATTTGGTATCCAGTTAGCGCCCGACAAGGGAACGTTTCCAATTGTTTTTGGGTAAGATCGCTTCAGGGAATAAAGGATAAGTAAGGGTTGTTTGGTGAAAATTGACATTTTTTCAATACAACTCGAGTAATATAATGTTTCAGAAGTTTATGTGTACAGGAATATAATTATTTTCTTTGTGGTCAAGTCATGGGCCCTAAATTCATTTCTGGAGAGAATAAATTATCACAGCTATGTGCAAGTTATGATTCAATTTGCAGCAGTATTTTATTTTGGCGTGCGTTTTTGATTCTTTGTATAATGCCTAATTTAAAAAACCTAACTTTAATAAATATACTCCTAGTTGTTGATTTTGACAGCAAAAATTTAGCATAAAAACAATATTATTTTAATTCTGGCATTATTTTAGATTCTAAAAGCAAAACTGAACTCTACATTCTATTGTAATGAATTGAATGTATTGTTTTTTAAAGCCAGATCCAAGCTTATATATAAAATATTTTATGTTTTGATGCAACGTTCTATTAGCAGATTTTTGTCTTTTCAATCTGAGAGAAATCTCTCTCAAGTTTAAGGCTGAACACACCGAGACTTTCGAGACGATTCGCAGTGATGTTTGGGGAGTAGGTAGATTGGGGCCCCGTCATCAAACTACAATAACCAAACCCATCCTTGTCCGCCGCTCTAAGGAGTAGGCAGATTGAGGCGGTGGATAAAGGTAGGTTACAATACAATACAATTCAATACAATTTATTGTAGCATAGCAATTACAAAGCCATAATAACACTACCAAGTTTAATATAACTCAAAATTACTTTAGCCAGTTCAAAATCAGGCAAGTGTTGAGAAAGAAAAACAGGCAAGTGATTTCACTATTCTAGAATAAGAAATCTAAAGCATGTAAGACTAAACAGATCATTTGTACATGAAAATTGTTACATATCACTAGTATCACATCGCAGGAACTCTTCGGAGAAAGAATTTCTTCATTCTGTCTATGACTTGAGATGAGCTTAGTGTTCGATGTAGATGAGTTGATATTTTGTTGTGAATCTTATATGCCCAGTAGTTAGTGCCAACTTTGCTTCTATAAATTCGATGATAGGGAACAAGCAGCTTGCCTTTGCTTCTAGTATCAAGGAAGTGAATGTGTTCATGCTTAACTTTCTCTTTAATTCTGTTTATGAATGTTAAGATTGTAGTATATAGTTTGCATAAAGAGTCGGAATGCTCAGTTCAGAGAACAGGGGTTTGCAATGCTCCGTGCTTGTTTTTCCCGCTATGATTCTCACTGCTTTTTTTGCAGAATAGTTGTGACTGTGCTGAACCCCATAGAGTATTCCGTAGCTAAGGTCACTATGAATGAGAGCAAAATAAGCTTTTTTAGTGGTGCTTATGTCTGTAATTTTTACTAGTTTTCTAATGTCAAATACGTTTTTCGCTACCTTGCTGCAAAGTCTTCCAATGTGATCCACCCATGATAGGTTGGAGTCTAGCAGGAATCCCAGGAACTTGATGCTGGTCTCAGCGTCGTCCACACTCAATCTGTTAGCAAATGTGAAGATGCTTGTCTTGTCTTCCTTAAGTTTCAAGTGGTTAGCATTGAATCAAGCACCAGCTGTGCTTATTTCCTCTTTTGCGGCATTTGTAAATCCATCTACCAAAGTTCCTCTGTCAAACATAGATGTGTCGTCGGCATATTGGCATTTATGGATTGTGATGGTGTCTTAAAAGTCATATGTGAACAGGATAAGTAGTAGAGGACCAAGTATCGTGCCTTGGGGAACCCCATACCTAACACCCCTGTCACAGGTCCCTCTAATGGTCTGTTTGCGCCATCTTGGGCAGCTTTCCAGTAACGTCAGTACATTACCTCTAATACCCTTATGTTCTAACATATGTATTAGTATCTGGTGGTCTATGCAGTTGAAAGCCTTACTTAGGTCCAGACAGGCTGCAACTGTATACATTTTCTGCTCAAAAGACTTACAGATGTGTTCAACAACTGCAGTAGCAGCTAAGGTGGTAGATTGATTTGAGAGAAATATATCCGTTATCAACTTATATTTTTCTAGGTTATTTAAAAGCCTGCCCAGTATTAGTTTCTCAAACACCTTAAAAATAATAGGCACGAGAGCTATCGTTCTATAGTTGCCAAGGTGTTGTGTATCTCCCTTTTTGTGCACAGTTACTGTCAATGCTATCTTGAGGGTGTCCTGGAAGATGCCCTCTTCGAAGCTTTGATTTATAATGGAGGCGTGTGGTTTTTTTGTCACAAACAAGTGGCTATTTGTTTCGAAAGCCTAGTGGAAAATCTATGTATATCACAGCTAGACTTATCTTTAAGGTTCTTGATGACTTTATGTACTTCTTCTTTGTCAGTGGGAGTTCGGTAAAATAGTTACTTGCTGCATGCACTCATTTTGTCCAGAAAAAGTATAAAGTGGTATGATGGAGTAGGAAGCTGGCTAATGACTGTTTCTGCTGCACATGAAAAATAATCATTCGGAAGCTACAAATCAATGCATGTGTTTTCATTAGTTTTTGCTCCACCGCACTCTTTGTTTATTATTTCCCATGTTTTGCTGCTTATGTTTTGTGCATTCAGTAAGTGTAAAATATTTTGTTATCTTCTTGAGTATTCTAGAGCTTTGTCGTAGAACTTCTCAAACGCATTTAGTCTGTTTCTAGTTTCTTCAGTTTTATGTCTGTTATGTATGGCTTAAAGGTTAAGAAGGGCGTTCCTGGTGCTTCTCAAATATCTATTAAACCTAATTTTGTTTTTGTTGAGCTATGTTCTTATGATTTTTAGTGGGTTGTTGTAGCTCGAATACGGAACCACAATCTGCTCACTCCCCAAAGCTCGCTGCAGATCGTCTCTAAAATCTCAGGGTGTTGAACCCTAGACCTGAGAGAGATCTGGGATATGAACTGGTCGAAATATGAACCTGGGGAACATATCAAACAGAAAAAGCAGATAAGATGGTAGCGGCTCTAGGATGATTGATGCAAAACGTTGATGGTCCAAGAGCGAAGAAAAAAAAGGTGCTAAATAGTGTGATCAAGTCCATTATTTTACTTCCACATCGTCGCAACGTGTGGAAATATCGCATCGGTGACAAAATTTTCAATTTTTTTTCTCGCTTGAACGTCGTAAAAAGTATCAAAACATATAGAAGACATGATTCGGAAACGAATTTTTTTTATTTGTCGTTCTGTCGGTCTGTATCTCTGTCTGTTTGTAACCACGATAACTTTAGAACGAATTGAGATATCGTCTTCAAATTTGGTATTCAGTTAGCACTCGACAAACGAACGGTTTGGGTTGTTTTGGGTAAACTCGCTTCGGGCGTAGGGTGTGAATGGGGGGGGGGGGGGTGATTTGGTGATAATTGACATTTTATCGTTAAAACTCGAGTAATATAACGTTTTGGGGTTTATTTATTAGAAAACTTTTCATTTCATCAAACATCTGGTATTCTGTACTGAAATTAAATTAGGGGTTGCATGTGTGGGGGTAGAATATTGTAGACAAATATTTCTAAATTTGTTTTTGCTAAAACGGCGTAAAAACTCTCAAAACGTACCTATAGAAAACTTGATTCTGGAATGCGGTCGGTCGGTATGTCGTTCTGTCGGAATGTACGTCTGTCTGTTAATAGGCACAATAACTTTCGAACGAATTGAGATATCATCTTTATGGAAGTTAATTGCACTTGTTGATATTGAATCCATAGGTAAACATTTAATATAACTTTATTACTTCACTAACTGAATAAACTATATGATACATTTTACTATAATACACTTTATGATATAAAAATAATTACAACAGTACACGAGTACATAGCAGATAACTGACCGAGCGTGGAGGACGTGTGTTCACTGTAGCGTTAGTAGAGAAGAGAGGGAGACAGATCGCCTGGTGTCTCTTATATGCCATAGGTCTTGACAGCTGGCTGTCGCATAACGTAACGCAACGTTTAACTGTCAAGAGTATTTATGCAGAAACATAGAGTAGTATTGACGGAAACACTGCGGTCGTAACCACCGCCACATACTCCCCTCTCAGTGGCAACGCTATTAGTTCAAGTATCTTCGTGGAAATCGAACTCTACGTCCATGGCGTGTAGTTTTAACGGAACCACCGCCACAATCTTCAAATTTGGTATATAGTTAGCACCCGACACGGCAACGCTTCGAAATGTTTTTAGGTAAGATCGCTCCAGGGGCTGGGGATTAATAAGGGATGATTTAGTGAATATTGACATTTTTTCAATACAACTCGAGTAATATAACGTTTCAAAAGTTTATGTGTACAGGAATACAAGTATTTTCTTCGTGGTTAAGTCATGAGTCCTAAATTCATTACATGAGATTGTCTTTTTGAAGATAATAAATTATCACAGCTATGTGGCAGTTATAATTCAATTTGCAGTACTATTTTACGGCGCACCGGTAGGGAAGATATATAGAAAGATCATCGAGAGTGTCCAGCGGAGAGCGACAATTATAAGATTGCTGGCGCATATAGAACCGTATCCAGGAGGCGACTGAGGTGATAGACGGAAGGGTTCCCATACACTTAGGTAATGGAGGCGAAGAAAACACATAATACCAATGAATTGAAAGGTCTTAAAAACAGGCTGGATGCACTCTACACAATATGGTTGGTGAAAAGAGATAACGAGTCATTAATGGCATACCAAACCTACCGAGACTGTTATCGCGACAAAGTTCGAGCGGCAAAGGCTGAAGGGGTTGCCATGGCTATTCAGCAAGCGGAAGACAAGCAAAAAGCTGCATGGAAGATTATAAAGGGTGAAACACAAGAAAAACGTAAACAGTTACCTTCATTAACACCAGAAGCATGTAATAGTTATTTTGCTAATATAAGTAAAAATATTTTTCAACAAATAAACGGAAATAATATAGTACCACGAACATATATTAAGACCAAAGTTATTAATACAATGAATTCATTTTATCTGCGGGAGGTGACGTCGCTGGAGGTTTGGAGAGTGGTATGTGCCTTGAAAGCCAAAATAACGCCAGACTGTTATGGAATAAATGTAAAATTTTTAAAAACATTTATTTACAGCATACTAGATCCGATAACAGCTTTAGTAAATGAATGTTTGCAGGCTGGCCTGTTTCCAGGGGAACTTAAGAAAGCAGACGTAAGTATGGCATATAAGGGTGGCAATGTTGCCTCTTTGGATAGCTTTAGACCTATTTCCATTTCGCCAGCACTTTCAAAAATATTTGAGTACGTAATAAAACAACAGCTTGAAGAATATTTAGAAGCAAAAGGTTTTCTCAGTGAGGAGCTTCATGGCTTTCGAGGAGGTAAATCAACAGTCACTGCGCTGGTAAACACAACAAATAAATTAAGTGAGGCGCTGGACTCTGGCAATATGGCAGAATGCATATATTGTGATTTACATAAGGCATTTGACACAGTATCACATGAGATATTACTAACCAAATTGGAACACTATGGCATTAGGGGTTTGCCACTGAGGCTCTTTAAGTCATACCTTACCAACCAATACCAAAGAGTGAAGCTAAATGGACAGTACTCGAGTTGGCAGACACAAACATGCGGTATACCTCAGGGTTCGCTGCTAGGGCCTCTCCTATTCATTATATACACAAATGATCTTTCAGAGAACGTTTCGTCTGATGCAGTTTCTCTCTATGCAGACGATACCTCATTTGTAAACATTGGCAGAAATGAAGCTGAACTTAATGAGAGAAGAAATATCACAATGTCGGAAGCAGGAGAATGGTTTAGAAATAATAAACTGAAACTCAATGTAAACAAAACAAAAGTCTTGAATATCAGCTCCCACCAAACGCAACCAAGACAAAAACAATCTGTGAAATTTCTTGGTGTATATATACAATCAGATTTTCGCTGGTCAATGCACATTGAAAAGCTCCAGGGCACATTGGCGTCGTGTCTGTATCTGTTGAGGCGTCTGATGAACATCAGTAATTACCAGACAGTGTTGACAGCTTATCATGCATGTTTCCAAAGTAGGGCTACCTATGGTATCCTAATATGGGGGAGTAGCCCTGGAGTGTCTGAAATATTTCTGCAACAGAAAGCTGCAGTAAGAATAATCTGTTCTGTAGACAGCCGTACAAGTTGTAGAACCTTATTCACGAAGACAGGCATACTTACCATCTTTTCAGCATATATTTTGGAAAGTGTCTTATATACTTACCAACATCAAGAGGACTACAACCAAAACGGTGATTACCACGAATATGGTACCCGAGGCAGACAGAACATATCCATTCCTTATCATAGAATAAAAAGAGCTGAAACCGGGGTGAATTTCTGGGGTGTCAAGTCCTTCAATAAAATCCCCCAGAGTATAAGATCAAAACATAAGCGAGAATTTAGGAGAAATGTGAAAAACACTCTTATGAAGTATGCATTTTATTCTTTAAGTGAATACCTCAATATGGACATTGAGTGGATAGAGTAGAGCCACTAGAGACAACATAAGATGCCATTTTTTTTATATGTGTAAATTTGTTTCTTTTGTCTTTTGTATTTTTGTTTGTTTTTGATGTTTATTTCACAATTTTAGTTCTATAATCTTATATTTGGTATTTGTTTGACAAGGCTGTGTAATTTTTGCCAGAATAAATATTATTATTATTATTATTATTAAGAAAATGCAGATAGAACAGGTCAGAAGGCGCTGCCCAGATACAAGACAATGTTGATATGGCAGCAATAATATAACTCTGAAACGACAATTGATGCTACTAGTAAAGTGTTATTACAGATGGGATTAATAAATATTCAATAAACAACACATGGAATATTATAGAAATTTGTAAGTGTTTAAGAAAGCGAATCTTAATCTATTTTTAATCTATTATAATAGGTAATTAATCAATTATAATGCCATATTTCATGGTAATGAGGAACACAATAAAGCAAAGAGAAAATTATAAACTAAATAATTAAAATTACTCACTCTTTTATGGTATCCAAGGCTTCTATATATTTTCTGAAAGTCGGCGTACTAAATATTCTCCAAAATGGTATCTTTAATTCTAAAATAGGAACATTTATGAAGAAAGTATTTACGGCATCAATTAAACGTTGTGTATCAGGATGTGAGTCCTCGTCTAGACAACCTAATCGGACGTCCAAAGAGATTTTGGATATAGCTGTAATAAAATCATCAGTAATTTAAAATTCGCTCACATGTAAGATTTTGACTTTTAAAATATCCACTGCTACCCCATGTATAATTACGTATAGCGCATCTGTATAATAACGTACTTAAGGTAAGAATATTGGTATTAAATTAGCTCCAACCTTAGGAGATCTTAACATTCGTGTATTTTAAAACACATAAAATTATTTATTGAATGCGCTTCGTTTTTTTTTTCTCAGCTAGAACGCGATAACTTTCTTGACTTTAGAAAGCCTCGAGCTAATAGTTTTGGTAGGTGTGATCCTTGGAAGCGTGAAATAAAATGATTAGAAAACCAGCCATATCGGAAAAGTGCAAGATGCTCTTTGCTTTCTGCAAAACAAAAATAAAAACAATGCTTTCCTTACTAGTTCGGCAAATTAGTTTATAAAATGTGTTTTGTGGCGCACTTACACAACTCTCTTTTGATTTTTTTACTCATTTCAAATGATTATCTCAAATATTTTTTATATCCAAGGCATAATCAATGAGCATTTGAAATAAGCAACTCCTCGGACTATTTTTTTTTTAATTTCAACAACACACCACGAGGGCTTACAGCCTAAATACTATCGTACCGTGGGTGTCGACAAGGAGGAAAGAGGCAACTTGTTAATTCTGGACTTGAAGGTTTGGAGTTTCGGGGGAGAAGGAAACATATGTGCAGGCAAGAAATTCCACAACTTGGAAGTCCTGGGGACAAAAGAGCGGGCATAATAAGATGTTCTATGTCTGGTGACCTGGGCAGTAAAAGGGTGCATTCGCTCTGTTCCCCTGGTAGGTCTGTTGGAGGCAGCATTTAAAGGAACTATGGAAGAAAGCTCCTCTGAGCAGTGCCCGTGCAGATATCTATAAAAGAGGAGAGGTCACCAACGGCACGTCGGTGGGCAAGGGATGGCAGCCTTTGGGTGAAGGTAGGGTCACCGATGATACGTATAGCTCTCTTCTGAATGGAGTCCAGGATAGCGAGTGTAGAAGTGGCAGCAGCACCCCAGATGTGGGAGCAGTATTCGAGATTTGGCCTTATTTGCGAAGTATATAAGGTATAGAAATTATCTGGTGAAAAGTATTTGCGAGTCCGGAAGAAGAAACCTAATTTCTTAGCAGCCGCTTCTGCAATTGATGTGACATGTTGGTGCCAATTGAGATTTCGATCCACAGAAATGCCAACAAGTTAAAAGGACTCATTACTTTGAATAACTTGGTTGTTTATTGTGATGGGTCTAGGGCTGATGTATCTCTTATGAGAAAGAAAGCAAGACTGTGATATGGTGGGGTTGAATTGTACAAGATTTCTACTTCCCCAGTCGAATATTTTTTGGAGATCCACGGAGATCGAACCCTCCATGAGTCTGCGATTCTCATCTAATTGGGCTAAAGAGACAGGCTTAGAATGTTGTATATTTGAGTGGAGGGTGCTGTCGTCCGCGTAACTGTGAACTGGGTTGGATGTGCTAGAGAAGAGGTCATTGATGTGGAGAAGAAACAAAGTAGGGGCTAAAGCTTAACCTTGAGGAACTCCTGCATTAATTGGATACAGTTTAGAGGAATGGCCATCCACGACAACAGAAATGCTCCGGTTGGAGAGGAAATTTGCTATCCACGTACAGAGTTTTGGTGGTAAACCATAGGCCGGTAGTTTATTAAGCACCGCTGCGTGCCAGACCTAGTCGAATGCTTTGGATATGTCTAGAGAGACAATCTGGGATTCACCGTGTAGTTCCATAGACTTGTTCCAAGAATGGGTGACAAAGGAAAGGAGGTCGTCAGTTGATCTGCGCTGACGGAATCCATACTGCCTGTCGTGGATTAGACTGTGTTTTTCAAGAAATTTTAGTAATTCGGTGTTTATATACTTTTCCATCACTTTAGAGACGACTGAAAGGAGAGAAATGGGCCTGTAGTTGGTAGGAAGCTCTTTGGATCCTTTCTTGGGGACGGGTTGCACTCGAGCAGTTTTCCAGTTACTAGGGAGATCCATTAAAATGAGAAAGATACTTACAGCTTTTCCAAAACGACATTGAATATTTGTTAATGAATTTTTCACTCGCCGTGCAAGAACAGATGTATTAGGTTTAACCATTCGCATGTAGAATATTATTTAACTTAACAATATATACTTACATTCCAAGGACCATTTATGAAGTTCGTTGAGAAAATCGTCAGGCATTTCGTTATTTTTGTCACGCAAATGCGAAATTCTGAAAAATAAATTATCTAAGCTGAATAAATGAAACTGGATGTGTATAAATACCACTATATACAAGCCAACTTAAATTTAAATAATCAAAATTCAAAAATTTCAAATTGAAGCCTTTTATTTGAAACAATTGATGATCACATCAAATCTAAAGCAAAAAATAGCATTTTTCAAATCTAAAATAGCCATTTCCGAAAAACATTACATAACAAAAGAACACACTCCATTCGATACAGTACAACATATTCTCAGAATGTTCTCACAATTGATAAAAAGTGAAGTCACCAACTGGGATTAGAACTCGTCATGTAGGACTCGACTATCGGATGTACAGGGCTTAGCCGCCTCGGCTACGCTCGACACGGCAATTTACCTCTAACTGTTTTTCTTTTAACATACAGATCTGAATTTTGGTACGTAGGACACTCCTTATGACGGAAACTAGCCCTCGCCTTGTTATTTTAGGAGATATAATTTTTTTTCGAAAGAAAACACAAAATTTTCCGGGAAAACTTGGGCAGATTTTCCTGCCCAACGAAGTGGTCCAAGCCACTTGCAGAGGGAAAATATGTACTAAATTTGAACAAAATCGGCCCATTATTTTTTGAGTTATATATATATATATATATATATATATATATATATATATATATATATATATATATATATATATATATATATATATATATATATATATATATATATATATATATAGAAATGGAAACTGACCCTGGACACGGGTTCTAGGCCTAGTTCGCGCTCCTTTGAAGAATTTTTTTTAAGAAAATTCACTAAAAGCTTTAAAACTCCATTCCAAATTAAACTTGCCTCAAATTTGAGATAAAACTTGTTCATACTACATACGGACTTGGAGACTACTTCTCTGGCTTCATTGTTGGTTTTTGTAGGTGAAGGACGTAGCCAGCGCGTGAGCTAACTGGAGCAAGTAGCTACGTCCTTCACCAACGAAAACCATCAGTGAAGCCAGAGAAGTAGTCTCCAAGTCTGTATATAGTATGGACAAGTTTCACCAAGTAAGGGCAACAACAATCAATGAATCAAATTTGAGATACCAAATTTCTGTTTGCTTCTATTTCTTCCTCTAATGTTTTATTAAGCTACTGCCAAAAAACTTGTGTGGCAAATGATTTCGCCGTATTTATGTGTTGAATACATTGTTGTTTTTGTTTCCTTTTATTCTATCTACGGTGATATAACATGACTTAATCAAATATTCACTGAGTCGTTGGCTGATTACATACAAGACATCACGCCCCAACCGCCAAGCGCATATGTTGGTATAAGAACGACTATACAATGAGAAAGTTTATTCATGCTCTAGTTGGCAATCACGTTTTGTTAATTGTCTTTAATTAAATAAAACACTGTGAATCTTTAATAACTCGGTTGAGCAATTTAGATGCATTGTTTTAAACATGTTTCTAATGCAATATATCGATTACTTCATTGGGAACCTAAAATTCTGATGTTTTTACTTTCATAAGTCAATTGCTTACTAATTGTGTGGTTGCTTGTATGTTTATGAATTTTTGTCGGCTTAGCGCCGGCGTTCAATACGGTAAACCGTTAGATATTGTTAAATACATTAGAGGAGATAGGTGTAAGAGGTATTGGCAAAAAACTTTTCGAAACGTATCTGACCAACCGAAAACAAGTTACAAAAGCAAATGTAGAAAACAGTGGAGAACGACAAATAACATGTGGAGTGCCACAGGGAGCGGTGCTTGGCCCAATCGTATTTCTGATCCACATTAACGATCCTTATGTAAATATTGAAAATAGTAAAATTATCTCATTCGCTGATGACACAACAACAATTTATAGAGACACAACCTAGGACAAATTTAAAAAATGTTCGGGACGCAGCAAGTGCATTATAGTAGTGAATTTTCATAAGAATTGTACACTATTAGTAAAATATATTATTAAAACTAATTCTTTAAATTTAAATGGACCTGGGAGATCGATTTTAGAGGTCGCAATTAGCGATTATTTGAAGAAATTTATATTTTCTATTGAGCTAGAAAATTATAATTTGGTAGAGACATACAGGGTGGCGCATTAAAAACGAAACAGACCGATTTGCGTAGATTTTTTTTTAAGAAACGCTGAAATACGTCAATTTTAATATTGAGGGGGACATGTTTTTACATAAAACTCAACTTTGTCACATCAACCCCTTAAGGGTGGTGATAACAACCCTTATATTTTAAATAGGGAACATGGGTCGAGTGTTACATTATTTGAAAGCTCTTTCTTTTCTGAACTCAGCACACAACTTTTTTTGGAAGTTTTATCAACTCGTTTAAAAATTATTCACAGTTGGAGTTGCAAGAACGTATTTCATTCATTGTGATGAGAAATGCACTAATTAGTCGATTTTTCGTTAAAAAAAACTAAAAAACAATACCAAACGTTCAAAAATGTTTATTCAGTTAAGTAAGTGTTCAAATTGTTGACCACCAGCTTCCATAGAAAACTACAAATTTTGTTCAAAACCAGCTCTGACATTCTGGAGCATTTGTGGAGTTATTAGACGGCATTATTTAACAATGCGTCGTCGTCATTCTTCCAGAGACTCCGGTTCTGTTACGTAAATTCTACTCTTTAAATGGCTCCCATAGAAAGAAGTCTAAAGGAGTTAAATCCGGTGATCTAGGAGACCACTCAATAGCACCTCTACGCTCAATCCATTGTCCTGGAAACTCTCTGTTTAAAAACTCCCTAACACGTTGTGAAAAATGCGGAGGAGTTCCATCTTGTTGAAACACTAATTGATTTTCTTGATAGCGATCATCATTTTCAACAATGTCAATTAGTAGAGGGTAAACGATATCTTCTAGTAACTCCAAATATGTTGCGCCACCCAAATTGCCACAGTGGCCAATTTTCTCGTGCTCAAAGTTAGATCTGCAGCAACTTGTCCTAAAACTTTAATCTCAGCAGTCTCATTTCTAACCGGAAATTCATGTTCAGAATCCCGTTTTTTGTTGGCTACTGAATCACTTTGTTGAAACTACACCATTGTGAAATTAATTTTCGGTAGTACTATCAAGTATCAAACTAAATAAACTGAAATAATAGACCGCATTTCTCTCATTCCGTTTGAAATATTTTTACAAAAATTCGCTACCATAACGCACTTGCTGCAACTTAATTCTTTTCAACGCTTATTTACTATGGGTGTATCCATACTTTTTGAAAATCAAATAAATAAATATAAACAATACAAAATTTTCCAATTAAAATTTTAATAATTTACCCTAACATCTGTATAATTTAAAATAAAATAGCTATAATTAAAACTATTGTATGATATCATGTAGTTTCATTTAGCTCAAATTCTTCATATACTAGATGAAGAGTAAGTAAAACTCTGGGCGCAGTAAGTGCATTATGGAAGTGAATTTTCATAAAAATAATTGTAATAGCAAATATGTCACTCTGCAAAGTGGAATCAATCTGGTTACCGGTATAGCCTATATAGTAGAAACAATGTACCATATTTTATCAAAATTACTTATTGTTTGAAAATGTACAAAAATTTTCCGAAAATAGCTTCAAATGTTTTCGAGAAAACTGGTTTCCTAGCCAACAAATCTTAGGTTAATAACAAATTGAGTTATTCAAATTTGAAGGATTTAATGAAAATTCGCTACCAAAACACACTTACTCTGTCTCTATATTTTTTTCTTACAAACATGCATTATATTTCGATAAAAAATGCAAGAATACAATAATGTAAGGGTGTTTAAAGAAACAATTACAGGGATCACCAACGACTTATGTGATCGAACTTTTGGTACGTGGGTCACTATTTATAATACAAACACGCGTACCAAATTTGGTTGCCCTTACTTTGTTATATAAAATATACCTATTGTTACTGCGATATTTTGAAAGTTGAATATGTTAGCTTAGCCATTATCACATCCTAAGTATACATATTTTCGTTTCTCAATGATTCGTTTATTGTCGAAATCAAAACAATTTTGGGACTAGCGTATACCTAATTATAATAATGCAATACCTGTTCTAAGCCCAGGACACATTTTAAGCTCATTTTTAGTCCACGAAAGACAATCTGAAATAAATTACGATCCTGTGTTCTTAGACCTTAGACCAGATCTATTGCCTTGTATTTTTTTGGGCGTTCAGAGTTAAATGTTTTCGGTCGCATACAGAAATATAAAACGTTATGAAAGTGTTCTTCAATCAGCAGCGAGAAGAATTTAATGAACACGGTATACATAGGTTGGTGTAACAATGTGATAAGTACCTTAACAGTAATTATATTGCTGGCCAACTTTTGCGGACCATAGTTCGTTTTTAGCTGAACATACCTCGTAAACATTTATTCTGTGAAGAATCCTCCTTTATGTCTATGTATATGGTTGTAAGAGAAAAATTGCACTTACTTGGCCTAAACTGTTTTAGCGATTTTTTTTTAAGATTCGCTAAAGAGGAGATCTGTGTTATATATATATATATATATATATATATATATATATATATATATATATATATATATATATATATATATATATATATATATATCCTACCGATAACTCAAAAAATAATGGACTGATCTTGATCAAATTTGGTGAGTACCTTCCTTTTGCAAGTGGCTTAGATAAGTTCGTTAGCCAGGAAAATCGCACCAGGTTTTCCCGGAAAATGTTGTGTTTTCTTTCTAAAAAAAATTCATATCTCCGTAAATAACAAAGTAAGGGCAACCAAATTTGGTAAGCGTGTTTGGATTATAAAGAGTGAACTTTGTACCAAAATTTAGGTCTCTGTCTTTAAAGACAACGGAGTTATGGGCAGTTAAAGAAACAAATTTTGGAGTTTTCCTCAAAACGTCAAACTCGCAATTTTAAACGTCAAAATTGGCAATGTTTAGGCAAAGAATGTGAAACAAATACCGATTGTGAAAAGAAAATATTGCAAGAAGAATGTGCTGCAAACCCTTAAGTTTCAGATTCAACCGTCATTGCCCTTCATTTTACTAAAATATTTACAAAACATCTATTTCAAATAAACCCTTTCTTTGATGCTTTGGCTGTCAGTTTAGTTAAGTTGGTGCCTTTTTGGATATTTATCTGTAGGTTTAGTGAAGTTTATGGTTTAAGGGTCTATAATTTTTTTAGCTAATTTTCGTAGAACAAATTTGTTAATGCATTTTTGCATTTTTTATCGTAATATGATGCGTTTATAAGAAAAAAATCTGGACGCAGTAAGTGCGTTTTGGTAGAGAATTTTCGGTAATTTTTCAGTTTAGCTCCCGAACGCTTTTCAAAAAACTGTTTTTAGAAACCTGCCTAGGCTCCCCTGTGTCCACAAACCCCAAGAAAAATTTCTTGTTCACACCCCCCAAGAAAGTTACGGGACCAGGAGTGAGTAGGGGTGCATAATGTTTCTTTTAGCTAAATTTCGTAAAACAAATTCGTTAATGCATTTTTGCATTTTTTGTCGAAATATGATGCGTTTGTAAAAAAAATCTGGACGCAGTAAGTGCGTTTTGGTAGCGAATTTTCGGTAATTTTGCAGTTTAGCTCCCGAACGCTTTTCAAAAAGCTGTTTTCAGAAACCTGCCTAGGCCCCCCCACCTGGATCCACAAACCCCAAGGAAAATTTCTTGTTTACACTCCCCAAGGAAGTTACGGGACCAGGAGTGAGTAGGGGTGTATAATTTTTTTAGCTAATTTTCGTAGAACAAATTCGTTAATGCCTTCAAAATATGATGCGTTTGTAAGAAAAAAATCTGGACGCAGCAAGTGCGTTTTGGTAGCGCATTTTCGGTAAATTTGCAGTTTAGCTCCCGAACGTTTTTCAAAAAGCTGTTTTCAGAAACCTGCCTATCCCCCACTGGATCAACAAACCCCAAGAGAAATTTCTTGTTCACACCCCCCAAGGAAGTTACGGGACCAGGAGTGAGTAGGGGTGCTGAGCGGGGTAGGTAGTAAACAGGAAATATGAGCAGAAAATTCGAATAAAGCGGGCTTGAAAGCTATCTTTTTCATATCTTGAAGCCATATCCCCCTTAAACCCTGCCTACCCCGCACAGCACCCCTATTCACTCCCAGTCCCATAACTCCCTGGAGGGGGGGGGGGGGGGGTTGAACAAGAAATTTTTCTTGTGGTTTGTGCATCCAGGTGGGGTCCTAGTAATGTTTCTGAAAACAATTTGTTCAAAAGCGTTCGGGAGCTAATCTGCAAATTTACTGAATGTTCATTAAAGCCTTCAAATTTCAATAACTCAATTTGCTATTAACGTAAGCTTTGTTGGTTAGAAAACCAACATTTAAATTTATTTTCGAAACATTTTTGTATATTTTTAAACCATAAGTAATTTTGATAAAATATAGTACATTGTTTCTACCACATAGGCTATACCGGTAATCAGATTGGTGCCTGCTCGCATTTGCTATTAAAAACATTTTTATGGACATTCACTTCCATAACACATTTGCTGCATCTAGACTTTTGAAAAATGTTTATGTATTTTCAAACAATAAATTTATTTCGATGAAATATGGTACATTGTTTTTACTATATAGGCAACCAAGTTTGATGCCTGCTTTCATCAAAGAAAGACATTTGCTATTAAAAATATGTTAAAGAAAATTCGCTACCATAACGCATTTGCTGCGTCCAGAGATTTTGAATAAAAAACAAGTTTTTAGTGAATTTTTATTAAAAAAATTCACTAATAGAGAGGTATCGATGGTGAGACTTTGCAAAAATTCTTTCAAATGAGCGCGAATTAGGACCCCTAGAACCCATATCCGGGGTCAGTTTGAATTTTTATATGCTTATATATATATATATATATATATATATATATATATATATATATATATATATATATATATATATATATATATATATATATATATATATATATATATATATGTATCCGTCTGATAACTCAAAAAATAATTAACCGATTTAGATGAAACTCGGCAAGTGCCTTTCTTTTATTAATGGCTTGGATGAGTTCGTTGGCCAGGAAAATCGAACGGGGTTTTCCGGAAAAATTTTGAGTTTTCTTTCAAAAAAAATTTTTTTTCCGAAAATTTCGATAAAATTTGGTCTACATATTGCTTTGGGAAATACCTAACTATGTGCCAAAATTCAGCTTTCTAGGGTTACAGAAAATTGAGCTATTCAAATTTGAAACATGTTTAAATCATAAAGTATGTAGTTGCTGTTGGTTAGTCAATGCTTTTCTTATTGACTCATGAGATTCATTCATCAACCTTCCATTGACTTCTGCTTCTGCCGCTGTTACAGTCCTTTTATTTAGATCTAGAGTTGTAAAGTTTTCTGTATCATTTGGGATATAATTTGTTTGCTTTTGTTACTGACCAACAAAAGATATGATAAAATTGGACAAAGAAAGGGAATATGATATATTAACAAGGCTATTTTTGGCTCAACAGCATTTATTAGTTTTCGTAATTGTTTTTTTATCGGGTTTTGTTACTTTGACTAGACATATTTTTATTATGATTGGTACTACTAAAAGTAATTAAAGTTTGTCTCATTCAATATTAAATTTATTTTAGTGTTAAAATAGAAGACGATGTGATATGGTCCAAAATCTGATTGATATTTTGTTGGTATGTACTGTAAAAAAGCAAATTGCAGTTCAAAAAATCTAGACGCAGCAAGTGCGTTATGGTAGCCAATTTTCATAAAAACATCTGAAATCTCAAAAAATAACAAATAATAATAATAATTTTTATTGACAAAAGACTGAGACTGGACATTGTGGCTGGAAACTGAAACAAAAAGTAGAATAACCCCAAAAACTACAACAATAATAACAGAGTTATGCGCTATCTTTTTTGATACGTATTTCGACAACGAAGTTGTCTTCATCAGTAGCTGTAATTAACCGATTTCGATGAAACTTGGCAACTGCCTGTCTTTTATTAATGGCTTGGATGAGTTCGTTATCCAGAAAAATCAGACGGGGTTTTCCGGAAAAATTTTGAGTTTTCTTTCGAAAAATTTTTTTTTCTCCGAAAGTAACAAAGCTGTTTCAATGAAATTTACTATATATGTTGCCTCAACCTTACTACGTACCAAAATTCAACTTTCTAAGTTTAGAGAAAATTGAGTTACTCAAATTTTAAATTTTCTTTCGAAAAAAATTTTTTTCTCCGAAAATTACAAAGTTATTTTAATGAAATTTTGTGGATATCTTGCCTTAGGAAAAACCTTACTACGTATTGAAATTAAACTCTCTAAGTTTATAGAAAATTGAGTTATTTAAATTTGAAGCATTTAATAAAAATTCACTACCATAACGCACTTGCTGCGTCCCGAGTTTTTTATTTAGAGTAGTCTCTCCACCGCGACCTTAGGTCTATTGCGGCACATGTTTGGAGTAAAGAGGATACTTATTATCTTAGGAAAGCACAGAAATCTATATCTCACAATTTTCTGATTATACAATATACTGAAACCGGAATGAAGACTCACCTGTTTGCTAATTCTTCTGCAGTCTCGGCAATGGACTTGACATACATTCTGGTAACTCTCGGTTGCAGCATTATTTGGTTAACTTTCGACCTGAAATTCCACCATTTCTGGCCATGTCTGCGAGCAACACAAAGTCAATGTTAAAAATAACATAAATCTTAACAACAACAAAAAACAGAAAAAACACTAACGTTCGCGGAACTTGCGTTTTATTATGCTATAAGATGTATGGTTTCTCTTATAATAAACATGTGGTACATTTTTATATTAGCAAATGATTAAACTGTCTTACATGGGTCAAATATAACGAGTGGTCATTAATTAAAATCATTACACTTTTCCTGTCCATAAAGAATCACTTGATAATATAAAAGATACCCTATAATTAATGTATACAACTTTTTTTCGTAACTTGCATAATAACGGATATATTGAGCTTTAATCATTTTTTACGAAAATTCGACAAAAATGATATACTATTAAACGATAAACTCTATAGCCAACACTACTGACAAAGCATCAGAGAAAGGGTCTATTTGAAATGAATTTTCTGGGAATATTTTAGTAAAATGAGTACAATGACGATTGAAACTAAGAGTTCAGGCTTTGTAAAACATTCTTCTTGAGACATTTTCCTTTAATAGATCATATTAGTTTCAGGTTCATTGCCTAAATATTACCAATTTTGACGTTTGAAATCGCGACTTTGACGTTTTGAGGAAAACCCCAATTTATTTTTCTTTAAATGCCTGTAAATGCTTGTCCTTTAACCTACAGAGCTAAATTTTAGTAGGTAGCTTACTTATAATGATTTAAACTCGTGTACCAAATTTCGTTGCCCTTACTTTGTTAATTCCGGACATATAAATTTTTTTCGAATGAAAACTCAAAATTTTCCCGGAAAACCTCGTCGGTTTTTCCTGACTAACGAACTTATCCAAGCCATTGACAAAAGGAAGGTACGTGCCAAATTTTATCAAAATCGGCCCATTATTTTTTGAGTTATCGATGTGATACATACATACATACATATATATATACACATATATATATATATATATATATATATATATATATATATATATATATATATATATATATATATATATATATAAACATATAAAAATTGAAACTGACCCCGGATATGGGTTCTACAGGTCCTAGTTCGCGCTCATTTGCAAAAAAAATTTCAAAATTCAAAAGTCGGGATCTCCCTATTAGTGAATTTTTTCTACGAAAATTCACTAAACGCCTTCTCCGATAATACCACAAATACCTCTGCTCTAAATTCAATGATCTGTTCAGGCTGTTTGTTGGCAATAACAAAATAACAAAGTTTCATAAAACCAAATCCAAGGATTGCCTAATTTGGATTATTTTTTTTTCTCTACACGATCTGTCGAAAACATCACGTTCATTTACTTAAGTATGGACAAATTGCAAATTATCCACTCACCTTTGTGTTCTTGAGATACCACATCACATGCGGATCTCAATCACACTTCTCAATTTTAAAATTATATTACGATCGGGATTTTTCTTATTGCAAGAGCTACAATTTTGAAAACTGGATTCAAATTACTACCTTATACAGTTCATTCACCATTAATTACAAGTCCAATAAGTTTGAATCACCAGCCCAGCTGATTTAAATCATTTAATTTTTTCCTGTATTATACATCATGAACAAAGAAAAATATTATTTTGTAATTTGATAGAATACAATGTTTCCTTTCCACTTGATGTGACATCACTTATGTATGAAGCTATTTGTAATAAAAGTGTCGTGGTAGCTTTCATGTGTTTTGTTAAAGACTCTAAGTTAGCTAGGTTTATATAGATAGCTCATAGTAAAAAGTTGATATTCTGAAAATTGGATTGTTCCAATAAATATTGTACCAATGGCAATATACTATATAGTCTTAAGGGATACTAACTAAACTTAGCAGATTAATGTATAGTCAGAGAGATAAAAGTAAGTCCCTTTGTGTATTTCCTTGTGTTAACCTCTTTTGACCGCAGCCTCCCCAGTATGTTAAAAAGTCACCATGACAGGCTCCATTGGTGTGAAAAGTGTCCCAGTGTTTCTCCTGCAACAACTTGTAGCGTAGATGTGTGCATGCATATGTATGTGTGTGTATGTACACATGAAGAAATAATGTGCATTTTCTGTCCTGCACCTAGTGTTAAGTACTGGACGTATAAAGTCTATTGATGTGGGTGCGTATACATGAGTGTATATGCGCTCGCGTACGTGTGTGGGTGGATATGTGTGTAAGTTTTAATTTTAATATATATTTTTAGTAAACAGCAAGTGTATAGGGAGATAAAAGAAGATAAAAGAAAAAAGTTAAAGAGCTTGTTAGAGTAACATTCTTAAGACAGGCTTTGCCATTGTGAAAAGCAAGGTCCGTGTTCATTTTAAAGATTGACAGTGACTGAATGAGCCAGTTCTCAAAGTCAAACCTCTAATTAAAAAAAGTTTGAAATAGTTTTAAAACTATAAAAAGTAACAAAAACACTTGGGAAAAACTTCACAGTACGTGAGTTTAATGGATTGTCCCCTGTAAAGTTTCTACAAGTGGCATTTGCTACTCACACGAAAGAGCCTAGCAAAAATTCACTTTCCTTTTTCGAAAAAGTGTTATGGTGTATAGTAATACGTATTTTTTTTTTTTTTTGAAATGCTTGTTATTACATACTTCTATTCCAAAGAATTAGAGAAGGTGGTCTAAACACCTAATATTCTTCTGGAATCTTACTGGATGGGATACAATGAATTAGATTAATTTTTTCCGCATGTTTTGTTTGTTTTCTTGGCCCAGAAGAATTCTAGCTCACCCATAGAACATGCCCTGAACTAACACAGCGCTATCATGGAGGAACATTATCTCTTGGCACTATTGTGAACTTACACAGCTATTACTCCGCCATTTTCACTAAAACACTCCTTCCTGTAGACATCTTTGTAATAGTTCAAAGAAGGCATCGAAGGTCTATAAGGCATTACATCTTCGTTTCTAAAAACTCGCTCTATTTCATCGGGATCAAACAAAAACAGCATATCAGGTCTACCCAGCAATCCTTCTATTTTCACAATCTTGCCATATTTGTCATACAATCTTCTAGAGACTTTGTCGATATGTTCAATTTGAAAATCACCTGAAAATAATATTAGAGACGTTGTTTAGATATAAAAAAAGTACTTTACAAAATTTTAATAAGCACACTTTGGAAACACCAATTCACCACAACATATTTTCAGCCTTGACGATCGTTTCCGCAACAAAGTTAGCGTAATCAGGGGTCTGAAAAAATTGTGTGGTTAATTGGGTTATCCAGAGTGTGCTAATCAGGTCAGGTCATCACAGGTTATGTGAAATTTTCTTTTGTTATTTTGTTATTGTTTTGACAAATTTTACACGCATTATGGGTAATGTATTTTCTTTATTTTTTTTTATTTCAACAACACACCACGAGGGCTTACAGCCTAAATACTATCGTACCGTGGGTGTTGATAATGAGGAAAGAGGCAACTTGTTAATTCTGGACTTGAAGGCTTGGAGGTTCGGGGGAGAGGGAAAAACATGTGCCGGCAAGGAATTCCACAACTTGGAAGTCCTCGGGACAAAAGAGCGGGCATAACAAGATGTTCTATGTCTGGTGACCTGGACAGTAAAAGGGTGCATTCGCTCTGTTCCCCTGGTAGATCTGTTCGGGGCAGCAGTTGGAGGAATTATGGAAGAAAGCTCCTCTGAGCAGTATCCGTGCAGATGTCTATAAAAGAGAGAGAGGGGTCACCAACGGCACGTCGGTGGGCAAGGGATGGCAGTCTTTGGGTGAGGGTAGGGTCATCGATGAGACGTATAGCTCTCTTCTGAATGGAGTCCAGGATAGCGAGTGTAGAAGCGGCAGATGTGGGAGCAGTATTCGAGGTTTGGTCTTATTTGTGAAGTACATCAGGTATAGAGATTAGCTAGTGAAAAGTATTTGCGAGCCCGGAAGAGGAAACCTAATTTCTTAGCGGCCGCTTCTGCAATTGATGTGACATGTTGGTACCAATTGAGATTTCGATCCACAGTACATGTTGTACAAAACTAACAAAGCATATGAAGGTTGAGTAAATGATCTTTACAGAGCAACTAATTGAACACTTAAGATGATTGCAAATACTTACGATGGTGTCTAACTTTATACTGGATCCTCGGTGGTCCAGGGGTAAGATCGCGTGCCTCTGAATCGAAGGGTACTGGGTTCGATTCCCAGGGTATCCCTTTTACTTGTTCAGTACAAACTGTAATAAATTAACATCAACGGAGGTTCTGACATTGCGCTTGGGCAAGTTGAATGTCTGCACGTTTCGCCCTACAGAGGGAGCGTAAAGCCGTCGGTCCCGTATCCATGCGATGTTGGGACGTTAAATATCCCTAACCCCTTTACATAAAGGCGGGGGTTCGACAAAATTTCCAAGATAGCGAGGTGAAACTGCTCCCTGGCGTCGGTGATTGGCTATAGTCGCGGAAATAGACCGCCGTTAAAGTTAAAAAAACAAATTATACTGGGTGTTCAAAATGTATGTTTCAACAGTTACTTTTCTTCATTTAATTAAAATGTGTCCAAAAAATTTATTTGAATTATACCCTTTTTGCTAGTTTGGATATGTAACTTGTTATTTGCGATAGTTAATTATTCCTAAAGGGGTGGCCGGCAAACCAAAGTAACTATTAACTAAGTGACGATTGGAACCTGTGATGAGCACTGATAAGTACAATTTGGAGGACCCAAATCACCACGAACCATTTTTTTAAACCTGATTTGGGTAGTTAATAGTAACTGTTGACATCCAATAATTTCTAAACGAAGATAATGAAGCAAATACGGCTTCTGGAGAACAAAATATTGCATGACATGTCTATGATAAGTTCTTAAATTATCATGTTTAAATTGTTACCTTATTTCTTTTGTCTAGAACGTCCGCAACAAACGATTCTATAGTAGACCTTTTGTGCCTCTCGCGTGGCAGTTACAGAATTTTATCAGCTTCACAAAGTCTGAACGCAGCAAGAGCGTTATGGTAGCGAATTGTCATAAAAAATAATTGTTGTTTTTTTTGTACTTTAACGTCGGCCTATTTCCGCGACTATGACCAATCACTGACGCCCGGGAGCAGTTTCATCTCACTATGCTGGAAATTTTGCCGAACCCCTGCCTTTCTGTAAGGAGGGTGAGGATCTTTAACGTGCCCAACATCTCTGGACACGAAACAGACGGTTTTACGCCCCCTCGGATGGGTGAAACATGCAGACAATCAACTTGCTCAAATACAATGCCACTACCTCGATTGATGTTAATTTTACAATTTACAATATGTAATGAAAAAGTGAAAGAGGAACCCTGGGAATCGAACCCAGTACCCTTCGGTTCAGAGGCACACGTTCTTACCCCTGAATCACCGAGGTTAAAGCTATATAAATGAAAATCAAATGCTGTTCGTTGGTAAGCGTATCATTTGAGAACGGCTGGATCAATTTGACCAATTTTGTTTTTAAAATGTTGGTAATAATCCGAGCAAGGTTTTTAGGAAAAGACAAATTGTAAAAGTTGCCCAGAAAATTACAAATTCGGGAAAAACTGAAAACTTTTTTCTTCGATTTAGTTATCTGCGTGCGCAAATGTCGTTTGACGTATTGAAATTTGGACAGGAAAACATCTGTCGGGTCAGGTAGTAGTAAACAAATATTATTTAAAAAAAAATCTGGATGCAGCAAGTACTTTATGGTAGCGACTTTTAATAAAAATATTTCAAATCTTAATAACACAATTTCTCAATACCTACTAAAAGCTTACATCTTTTGTGTTCTCCTTAGCGATATGTATTTTAATTAAAAACACTAACCATTAAACAAAAACATATCTTCTTCCTTTTGGTTGACACTGTAAACCCCTTTTTAGTGAATTTTCGTAGAAAACATTCACTAATGAGGAGATCCCGACTTTTGAATTTTGAAAAAATTTTTGCAAAGGAGCGCGCGCGAACTAGGTCCTAGAACCCATATCCGGGGTTAGTTTCAATTTTTATATGTTTATATATATTAATATATATATATATATATATATATATATATATATATATATATATATATATATATATATATATATATATATATATATATATATATATATATGTGTGTGTGTGTGTGTGTGTGTGTGTGTGTGTGTATGTATGTATGTATGTATCACACTGATAACTCAAAAAATAATAGGCCGATTTTGATAAAATTTGGCACATACCTTCCTTTTGTAAATGGCTTGGATAAGTTCGTTAGTCAGGAAAATCGGACTAGGTTTTCCGGGAAAATATTGAGCTTTCATTCGAGAAAAATGTATATCTCCGGAATTAACAAAGTAAGGGCAACCAAATTTGGGAGACAGGTTTATATCATCATAGGTAAGCTACCTACCAAAATTTATTTCCGTAGGTTAAAGCGCAAAAAAGTTACAGGCATTTAAAAAAATGGGTTTTCTTCAAAACGTCAAAGTCGCGATTTAAAACGTCAAAATTGGTCATATTTAGGCAATGAACCTGAAATTAATATGAGTTATGGAAAGAAAATGTCTCAAGAAGAATGCTTTACAAAGCCTGAACTCTTAGTTTCAATCGTCATTGTCCTTAATTTTACTAAAATATTCCCAGAAAATTAATTTAAAATAGACCCTTTCTCTGATGCTTTGGCAGTAGTGTTGGCTATAGAGTTTATCGTTTAATGGTATATCATTTTTGTCAAATTTTGGTAAAAAATCAATAAAGTTCAATATATCCGTTATTATGCAAGTTACGAAAAAATGGTACACATTAATTATAGGGTGTCTTGAGCTACATCTTAAAAAATATTTCCACAATTACGGGGTGGCCCATGAGTCGTTGGTGATTCAAATTTTCTTTTTTTTTTTAATCGAACACGCCCTATGTTATTGCATTTTTGCATTTTCCATCGAAATGTAATACATATTTCTAAGAAAAGAAATTCGGGACGCAGCAAGTGCGTTATGGTAGCGAATTTTCATTAAATGCTTCAAATTTGAATAGCTCAATTTGCTATAACCCTATAAGGTTGACTAGGAAACCAGTTTTTTCGGGAACAATTTAAGTTTACTTTCGGAAATTTTTGTACATTTTCAAACAATAAAGTTATTTTGATGAAACATGGCACATTGTTTCTACTATATATATATATATATATATATATATATATATATATATATATATATATATATTGATGCCTGCTTTCTTAAAAAAAAATCTCGGGACGCAGCAAGTGCGTTATGGTAGTGAATTTTCATAAAAATGTTTTTATTGCAAATATGTGTGTTTTCTTTTTAAGAAAGCAGACATCAATTTTGGTTACCAGTATAACCTATATAGAAAAAGCAGGCATCAAATTTGATTACCAGTATAACATATATAGTAAAAACAATGTGCCATGTTTCATCCAAATAACTTGATTGTTTGAAAACGTACAGAAATTTCCAAAAGTAAACCAAAAGTGTTACTGAAAAAATCCGTTTCCTGGTCAACCTTATAGGTTAATAGCAAATTGAGCTTTTCAAATATGAAGCATTTAATCAAAATTCGCAACCACAACGCACTTGCTGCCTCCAGAATTTTTTAACTTACAAACATGCATTATATTTCGATGGAAAATGCAAAAAAATAAGGCGTTTTCGACCAAAAAAAAAATTATTTGTATCACCAACGACTTATGGGCCACCCTGTGATTGTCGCAATAATTTTTTAAGATGTAGCTCAAAACACCGTATAAATAATGTATACAATATTTTTTCATATCTTGTATAATAACGAATATATTGAGCTTTATTGATTTTTTACGAAAATTCGACAAAAATTATATACCATTAAACAATAAACTCTATAGCTAAGGCTACTGCCAAGCTTCAGAGAAAGGGTCTATTAGAAATGAATTTTCTGGAAATATTTTAGTAAAATGAAGGACAATGACTGTTGAAACTAAGAGTTCGGTATATGTAAAACATTCTTCTTGAGACATTTTCTTTCCATAGATCGTATTAGATTCAAGTTATTTGCCTAAATGTTGCGAATTTTGACGTTTTCAATTGTCACTTTGACGTTTTGAGGAAACCCCCAATTTATTTTTCTTTAAATGCCCATAACTTTTTTGTCTTTTGACCTACAGAGATAAGTTTTGGTAGGTGGCACACCTATAACGATATAAACCAGCTTACCAAATTTGGTTGCCCTTACTTTGTTAATTTTGGAGATATAAATATTTTGCGAAAGAAAACACAAATTTTTCCGGGAAAAACTCGGCGGATTTTCCTGGCTAACAAAATTATCCAAGCGACTTGCGAAAGGAATGTACTCACCAATTTTGACGTTTAAAATCGCAATTTTGACGTTTTGAGGAAAATCCAAATTTATTTTTCTTTGAATGCCTGTAACTTTTTTATCCTTTAACATACGGAGCTAAATTTTGGTAGGTAACTTGCCTATAATGAAATAAATCCGCATATGAAATTTGGTTGCCCTTACTTTGTTAATTCCGGAGATATAATTTTTTTTCGAAAGAAAACACAAAATTTTCCGGGAAAACCTGGACCGATTTTCCTGGCTAACGAACTTATCCAAGCCATTTGCAAAAGGAATTTATTCACCAAATTTAATCAAAATCGGCCCATTATTTTTTGAGTTATCGGTGTGATACATATATATATATATAAATATATATATATATATATATATATATATATATATATATATATATATATATATATATATATATATATATATATATATATATATATATATATAAACATATAAAAATTTAAACCGACCCCGGATATGTTTTCTGGAGGGCCTAATTAGCGCTCATTTGAAGAAATTTTTTCAAAATTCAAAAGTCGGGATCTCCTCATTAGTGAATTTTTTTTAAGAAAATTCACTAAAAACATGTTTGCTATTAAAAACATTTTTATGAAAATTCACTACCATAACGCAATTGCTGCGTCCAGAAGTTTTTTTTAATGGAACGTACACTATTTATTTTATTTCTCGAACAAAAATGGTTATTCCTGTAAACATGACACTGACAATAATATATATTATATAATAACTGATATATGGCGCTTTGTGTCATACCTACAATATGCGTGTGTATAAATTTAAAATTCCTAACACAAACCTATATAAGGAATGAACCTCCAAGTATTCCCTAAGAAAGGTAACGGCTTAGGTCCAGGAATATCATTATACGGAACCGCATTTTCCCATTCTTTACAATGTCCACATATTTTCTCCTCTGTAAAACTAAACACCGATTGCTTATTAAACGCGGTAGTGCTGATAACGCGTCTAGCATTTTTAAACACCTTCATTATTTCACCGTACGTTAGTTACGTTTCTTCCCTTCCTTCACAACAACGTGTTCACGACATTGACAACAGCTCACTTGATCTTCCACCGGTGTTTAACAGTTTGTGTTGCATAGGTTGATGAATTATATTTACCTACAAACGGTAACACTTTCAGCGATATCGCATGTGAAGCTCCCCTCCAAGAAAATTGTACACAATTACATGAGACAAAGTACAAGACAAAACCTTCAATTAGGTATGTCACTGTTCTAATGAAATCTGTTTTAATAATATTGAAAAATTTTGCAATTTTAGCGAATTTTCATAGAACAATTTCGCGCTATAGAGATAGTGATTTAAAGACTAAGAGTTTCTTCAATTTCTTCAAACGAGCGTGGGAACCAATATTCATATAATTTGAGTTTGTACATATTGTTGCGTTTTCTCCGGGTTCTGGATAAGTGAGACTTTTAATTTTAACAAAACAACTTTATTTACTCTCTAAATATGAGTACAATAAAAGTTCTAGAATGTCTCTCCCACAAAACACTTAGTTTATCTGGCCTTACAATCACTAATCTGCACACAAGTTATTATACTGGCACTACAGTAGTTACTCTTTAATACTTCACACTGGTTACTGCTCCTTCAAGTCACTTCAACATTCTCTAACTGAACTGAACTGTCTTGCTTTCGCGTTTATATACTCGCCGTACCTTCCACCACGTTTCTGGAGCGTTCTATTCCAGAATGTTCCAGAACCTTCTTTTACTAGAAGCTTCTGTGAATACAGATCGGTCCCGTGTGTATACAGGGGGATGTATATACAGGATGATCCAAATGTGGTCATCACTCCTATGTTACACAAGAGGTGTTTCTCGTAATATAATATCTCTCTGCGTATACAGGGTGTAAGGGTTCTCTGCGCATACAGGGTGTGTATGCAGGGTGTTCGGAATGTGCAAACCTCAGTTATCCGTTCCGACAGGGTACAAGTTGGTAACTTCGTTATTTCTGGTCCTAGAGGGTTGAGACTTCGCCTGAGGGGGCTCACCCCAGGCACCCCCAGGGGGTGGGGAGGCGGTGTTGCCAGATTGTGCAAAAATTCCCAGGTGTTGGGGAAATTCTTGATGTGTGGCAACACCGCACCTACGTCTATTGAAGTGCTTTGTAACAATATTTCTCTTTAGGTCGGTGGATTATCTTTTAAAAGAATGCCTTCGATAAAAACAAAGTTATTCTGTTTAAATTTTATCTCAAAGATATATTCAGAATGTTCTCACAATGTGAAAACATTCTTTTTTGACAATATTTGTTTCGGAATGTTCTAATAACATTTATGAAAATTGAAACTGCATCTTGAATATTCTGAGTACCTACATTCATTCAATCACACCCTAAGAAAATTCCCCATCAATATACTGAGAATATTTGAATAGCATCTGTGGCGGTGGTTCCGACCGCAGTGTTTCCGTCAACACTACTCTGTGTTTCTGCATAAATACTCTTGACAGTTAAACGTTACGTTATGTTCTGCGACAGCCAGCTGTCAAGATATACAGCAACGAAGAAACATCAGAGCGATCTCTCTCTTGTCTACCAACCGCTACAGTAAACACACGTCCTCCACGCTCGGTCAGTTATCTGCTATGTACTCATGTACTGTTGTAATTGTATTATAGTTAAATGTATCATATAGTTTATTCAGATAGTGAAATAATAAAGTATATCAAGTGTTTACCTATGGATTCAATATCACCATCCCAGGTAATATCAACAAGTGCGATTAACATCCATAGCATCGGTGCTGCCCCCATATGCGACGGCTCCCACTCCCATATTGGTTTTGGAGGAGTCTGAGTACCAGCAGAGATCGGCTCTCAATAGGGTCGTTTGATTTCGGTCCCAGTCCTCCCTTTCCGGGAGGACGGTCTTGAAAGACAGATATCTACTGATCTTTCTAGGCATCAAGTCTGAGACCATTCCCAGAATCCCGTGACCCTCAATGTCATCGAGGAGTCCGGACCGTCACAGACTGATTTCCTTCGGCATAGTGTCCGCCGTTTGTTTTAGTCTGTACGTTTTCCACCTCGCCACCCTCTCCAACCATATGTGAAGAGGTGGAATATTAAGGAGGACCTCCAGAGCGGCTAATGGTGCGGTGCTTATCGCTCCCGTTATCATCAGACAAGCTTGTCTCTGTAGATGAGCCAGTTTGGCCCTCGCGATACCACGAAGTGCCTTAGGCCACCAAACTATGGCTCCATATGTTATCATTGGTCTGATAACCACTACATAGAGCCAGTACATCTGTTGGGGGTTTGTTCCCCAGTTATTTCCACAGATTCTCCGGCATGTCCACAGGGACAGTTTAGCCCTGCGGATTACATTCTCTAACTGTATATCCCAGTTTAGCTTCCTATCTAGGGTGACCCCCAGATATTTTGCTTGTTCCGAAAATGGAATCGTTTCCCCCATAAGAATCGGTGGTTTTAATTTGTCCAACCTTCTTCTTCTGGCAAATGGAACAATGATCGTTTTGCGGGGGTTCACAGACATCTGTTCCCTCCGGCACCATTCATTCACTACATTTAGTGTTTCCTGAAGAGTACTTGCTAGTTCCTCCTCATATTTGCCCCTAACCATTATGACTAGATCATCACCATACGCCTGGACCTCAACCTCCCACAGTCCGAGGATAGCCAGCAAATCGTCCAAAAAGAGAGACCACAGCATGGGGGAAAGAACTCCCCCCCGAGGGCAACCCCTCGCAGCCCTAAAGCCGACCACCTCCCCTGCAGCCAGGTAATAACGGTCCGATTGTGGAGCATGCTTCCGATCCAGCCACAAATGGTAGGTTCCACCCCTCTAGCGATAGTGGCTTCGTAGAGGGAGATAGGTAATGCATTGTTGAATACTCCTTCAATGTCGAGAAATGCAGCCACTGCCACCGTTATCCAGGGAGTGTGTGATCATCTCGACGAGGTTATTGAGTGCTAACTCAGTAGATTTGCCAGTTTGGTAGGCATACTGGTGGGTATTAAAGGGGTTGTTTACTAAGATGCCCCCCCTAATGTGTCTGTCCAGTATTTTTCCCAATCCCTTCCAGAGGAATGATGTAATACTGAGAGGTCTCAGTGATGTGGGTAGGTCATTACGTCTCAATTTGGGAATGTAAACCCCCCTAATCACCGTCCAGCTGGATGGAATATAGTTCCAAGCCAGACCGGCTCTATACAGCCTGATTAAGAAAGGTAGGAGAATCTCCAGTCCATTTTGTAGAAGGGCCGGTACCACCCCATCCTCCCCTGGCGCCTTGAATGGCTGGAAATGTTTCACAGCACATTCCACCGCCGAGGCTGTAACTATTCTCCGAGCAACCCGCCAGTCCTCCCTCCAAGGGCGTTTAAATCAACCCTCGGCTGGCCGGACATCTTCGTTGCTCAGGATCAGACAATCTGGAAAGTGTGTGTGTGCTAAGAGCTCTAACGTTTCTTTCCGTGATTCAGTAAAGGAGCCATCTGGTCGTTTTATCGATCCCAGTTCCTGGACACTGTCGCGTGAGAGTTCTGTGGATTCTGGCGCTGCTGGGCAAATTAGAGATGTCCCCGCAGAACCTCCTCCTGGATTCCCTCTTAGCGTTTCTTATCTCTTTGTTGTAATGTGTTAGAGCGGATTTATATTGTTCCCAGTTGCCTGTTGTCTTAGCACGATTGAAGAGACGTCTCACTTCTCTTTGTAGTTTTTCGAGGTTATTGTTCCACCAAGTAGACCCTCGACTATCTTTTTTTGACTTTAGTGGACAATTTTCGTGATATGCTGAGACCACAGCATCCCTTACCTGTTCTGCCGCAATCTCAATCTCTTCACAATCCCTCAATGTGGGGATAGCGGACACAAGTCGGGTGGCGAGGGATTGCTTATACCCCTCCCAATCCGTCCTCCTCGGGTCGCGATACTCCACCACAGGTCTAGGGCCTGTTTCAATCTCAAATAGGATGTGAGCATGGTCCGAACATGAGGGTTCAGACGACACCCTCCATTTGAGGATTTTGGAGCTCAACAACCTTGAGTTGATCGTAAGATCTAAAACCTCTCTTCGATTGACCGTTAGAAAGGTGGATTCCGAGCCTATGTTGTTGACAACCAGCTCCTCCCCTAATATGTATTCAAATAGTGACTCACCTCGTCTGTTAGTGTCTGTGCTCATCCAAACCAGATTATGGAAGTTCGCATCACACCCCATTACAAGGTAATAATTGTTCCTCTTGCAGTAGCTGATCAATTTCCGCACCTCTGCTGGAGATTTTTTTTGAACCTATCTAGATCTCTTTAATTACGAACTTCTATCGAGAACCAGCGGCTTGTACTGGAAGTCTTACAAATATTAGATTTTTGGTCAAGACTAACCTCACCGTAAGTATCAGCTAATTATTATTTATAACACACTCACTGATTCCATAATTTTGTCTTTGCTTAGCTATTAAGATTAATCATGTCTTTGCTGAGTTCTTTACATATAAATTTTTCTCATATCTGGCGAGTTAAATCATTGAGAGACAATATAAATTAGAAGCTTAGATTGATTGGGTTGCTGGATTATCTCCAAATAATCAAGGGCTAAATTTTTTTTTAAAGTTGGATGCATAAAAATAAAAATAAAAAGGAATTTTAAAATAGTGTATTATCAAAATGTATAAAAATTCTCTTATAAAATACTATGAACACAAGGTACAAATACTCTTATTATATATAAAACACAATTCATGATAAATGTGTCCACAAGCTATAGGCTTATAATCTAAAAGTTCTATATTTACAGGCATATCACAGAAAGAACAATTAACTGACGGTGCTAAATACTTAGACTCATCCACTGCTTCCAAATACTTTTTACTCCAAACACTTCTGAAGCTGAAAAATCAATAAGTAACATTATAAACATCAAATTCAAATAAAACATTATTTATTATTAGTAGGTTACTAATGCTACAGTACGTATATATGCGGCATTCTGAAGCCACCACCCACCACCCGTCGTTGTGACGTCACCAAACAGCTGTTGAACAGCTGTTAGCCAACCGCCATCTTTGATTACGTCATTGATTGTCAGATCAGGTTAGTGTGTGACGTCACGACTGGTGGTGGTGGTGGTGGTGGTGGTGGTGGTGGTGGTGGTGGTGGTGGTGGGTGACGTCACAACGACGTGTGGCGGAGGTGGTGGTGGTGATGGTGGCTCCAAAATGCCCCATCTATACCTACTTGCTAATATCGAGATAAGAGAAGATAAATTCAGACGATCTAGGCTCTCAAATTTCAAGAGAGGAATTTGGGAAGCCCTTAACCTTTTTAGTATGGTGGTGCATCACTTGGATCATATTTAGATATTCTAGGTGACGCTAGTATACGAGGGGGTGCCCAAAATAAACTGAATTATTCCTCTGGCACTAGTACACTTGTTAAATCTTTTATTCCATTGTTCAAACCATTTTTGAAATTTGTCTTCTGTGGTGCCAGACAGCTCGGCGTTTTTTCTTCCCTCCAAAATGCTTTCCTTTCATGTCTGTTTTAATTTGGACAAAAAGAAATAAGTCAGAGCGAGCAAGGTCGGGTGAACAGAGGGGTTGCTACAGAGGGATCATGACATTTATGGTTAAAAATTGGCGCGTAGAGAGGGCTGTGTGAACAGAGGCGTTATCGTGGTGGAAAAACTAGTCGCCTAACTGCCACAAATCAGACATTTCCTGGCATAGACAGAGAAATATGGGGGACAGGGTACAAAATTGTTACTGGGCAGATAGGTATGCGCTCACCTGTTGAATGCTCCAATGAGCAACAATTAAAGATTGCCAAAGAATTATTCCCTGAGCATAAGGTTGTGAAATGGCCGCCAATAGATATAGAAGATGGGAACATACCGTCATTCACCACGGAAAAAATAAACGATGCAGTAAACAGAATAAAAGGGGGAAAAGCACCCGACCTGACGGAATTTCACCAGAACTGATTAAAACAGTTGCAATACACAAACCTGAACTGCTCGAACAAACGCTAAATAAAGTCTTCCTAAGGAATGTAAAATAGGTATATTAGTTCTAATCGAAATACAAGGCAAGAAGTCATACCGCCCCCTATGTCTACTGAACGTGTTAGCTAAACTATATGAACAGTTCATAAATAAAAGTCTGCTCGATGAAAACGAAAACATGGGAAATTTTGCACCTACCCAATATGGATTTAGAAGAGGACTATTTACGATGGACGCTGTGCAAAAAGTACAAAGCTTAGTACAACAGGCAAGACAAAGTAGCGTCAGTATGCAGCTCTGGTAACACTCTACGTGAGAGATGCCTTCAATAAAGTGCTAAGGAACGGAATAATAGACACATCAAAGAAAAGGCGAATATCACCGTACCTCATTAAATTAGTCTGCAGCTACTTGGAGGAAAGGAAGATATTGGTAGGCCAAAGCGTATCAATGAACGTGACAAGTGGACATTTATTACGATGAGGTATTGGAAATGCCAATGTCGAAAGACACGACCACTGTAGGATATGTCGATGACCTAGCCCTGATAGCGTGTGTGAGAGACAAAGAAGATATTGAAGAACAAATAGGGTGGACAATTGGAAGAATTGAAATTTGGATGCAGAAGAAGCAACTACAACTAGCACCACAGAAAACCGAGTTGGTAATACTGATAGGTAGAAGAAGCCTAAAAACCATTACGCTAGAACTGGGAACTTGGAAATAGAGTCAAAGAGAAGCCTAACATATATTGGTCTGAAAATTGGGCATAGCATGAATATGAGCTTCCATGTGAAGAGCATTGCTGAAAAAGCAGAGAAAACTGCAGCTGCCCTAAACTGCTTAATGCCAAATGCTGTTGGTCCAAGAGCAGGTAGAAGAAGGCTACTAAGCAGCATTGTTAACTCCATCATATTATATGGTGCTCCAGCATGGAGAGATTTGATTGACACAACTAAATGGAGGAAAGTACTAGAAAGTATACAGAGAAAAGTAGCAATTAGAATATCAAGTGCTTACCGAACAGTTTCAACTAAGGCAGCGTAGGTCATAGCAGGAGTGATTCCCATACATTTACTTGTAGCAGAGCGCACATATGTGAAAGATGAAAACAAGAGTTGATCAAAACGGAAGACGATGAGCAAATGGCAGAAGGATTGGCAAGAAGAAACAATAACAGCACAATGGACAAAGAAATTAATCCCAGAAATAAGGCCCTGGGTTACCCGAAAATATGGAGAAGTAGGATACTATTTCATGCAGTTCATGACTGGGCACGGCAACTTCGGTTTCTATCTGGCAAGATTCCAGCTAGTGGAGACTGATATGTGCATCCATTGTGGAGAACATGAAACACCACATCACGCGGTGCTAGAATGCATCAGGTGAGACGAGATAAGAAAACGAACTACAAAGGAGACTGAGGAAGACCTGACAGCAGAGAATATAGTCAAACATATATTAGAGACAGAAACAAAATGGAAAACAATAGAAAGTGTGGTTACGTAAATAATGATGACAAGGAGAAGCTGGTTTGAAGTAATACCGAAATGTAGTTCCAGGCCTACTTCGCACTACGGGAACTGGTTTTTAGTTGGTAAGGCATTTCTCCAAAGAAAAGGAATCCAGCACAGCTCAGTGGATGACCGAATATCTTTTGAAGATTTACCCTCCCTCTCAAATGAAAAAAAAAACATCTCCTGCCACCAGCTGTTGCACAATCTTTTGAAAACTTCCAAGCAGAATTAATAAAAACGTTGAAGAGAAGGGTATCGAATACAGATCCTTGTGGGACACCAGAAGAAGCATGAAACAGGTCAGAAGAACAGCCAGTACACCAGACATAATACCTATTGAGGAGGTAGGATCTAAACAAGGATATAAAACCATTGGAAAGTCCAAAAGAATGAAGCTTAAGTAACAGCAGCCCATGCTCAACTGAGTCAAATGCCTTCGAGAAGTCTAAGTAGACTGGATCAACCTGTCCATTCCCATCCAAACAAGACGATACATATTGCATGAAACAAGAAAGGTTGGTCAAGGTGGAACGGCCCCTGACAAACCCATGCTGATTTGGTGAAAGATACAGACCTACATGAGGAGATAGATACGCAAAAAGTGTATACTCAAAGATCTTAGAAAAGTTCGACATGATTACAACCTGCCTGTAATTCTCAATGACAGACTTGTCACCCTTCTTATGGATGGGACAGACTTTAGTGGTTTTCCATATGGAAGGGAAGGTTTGTGTTTTCAGAGACAAGTTAACAATAAAAAGTAACTTTTTGAAATATAACTTAAGAGTGGTAGTTCCCTTCCTGTAGACATCGAATTCAAGAGAGTCATTTATAATAACTAGTACATCTAGATAAGAAAGTTCACTGTTAACTCCTAATTCGTGGGTGAATTTTATTGAATCAAATTGACAGTTCAGTCTCTTAATAAAACCATCTACTTTTCACATATTTGTGTTAAACACTGCAAAAATATCGTTCACATAACGAAACCATACTCTAGCAAAATATTCACTTTCATTTTCTAAATCCGTCTCAAATCTACTCGTGAAAAGGTTCGCAATGAATTACGATGATTTTATTAAAAGACTAAACTGTCAATTTAATTCAATAAAATTCACCCACGAATTAGAAGTTTACAGTAAACTTCATTTTCTAGATGTACCAGTTATTAAAAATAATGATTGTCTTGAATTCGATGTCCACAAGAAGGAAACTTACATTCCAAATGACTCACATCAAAGGTTCCTTATATCGAGAAAATCTGCCTGTGATTTAGTCTCCCTCTCAGTATTGTTCTTTATCTAATACTTAGCATAAAAGGTGATGTTAATAGTAAGTAGTTAGAATTTTTCATCCTCTGATGACGCTTACTTTGTTAGTGAAACGGACGTCAGGTCATTAAAAGGATGTGTTGTGGTGATTTTGGTTCTCCAAGTGTACTTAGCCGTGCTCAACACAGGTTCCAATCTTCACTTACTAGTTGGAAAATATTGTTTCATATAACGAAGAGAGCTGGACTGGATTGGCGAGATTGGTGCATTATTCTCAATCTATTAAGAAATCTAAATACCATGATATTAGCAGGTATGAAAGTAGAGTTGGGCTATGAATAAACAGGACATGCTTTTGAAATGTGGACATGGAAAAAATGACAAAGACAGGTACTCCAGTAAAAAAACAAATAAAAGTGTGATAAAAGAGATAATAAATAAAGAAGCTTGCTGAAACAAATTAAGAAAAAGCCAAAATTTATTGGGCACACTCCGGAACATAACTTTCTGACAATATTCTTTGAAGGACACATATTTGTAAAAAAAAAAGGAAGAGATCGACTAAGAGGAAAACTGGAAAATCTGGTTCAAGTTGTAACGATTGCGTTTCGTTACTACTTTAAATATTCAAAATGAGAGACTTAATTAATAGCCGACAATACAATCTCTGTAAAGCAGTTTATGTTTTAATTTCAAAAAGTCGCCAACATTTAACTACCCTAAACTCCGTGCTGCAGGCTAGAAAAGCACGTTAAAAATTCAAACATCTAAAGACGCAACATAGCTTTGTTAGTAAATGATGTGTCACATTATTCCTGGATGGGTGTTAGAGTAAACAAAATATACGTTAAGAATATTCTAGAACAAAATATTATTTTATCTTGAAAATCTGTTGACAATGTTAAAAGAACCTTGGAAAAGAACGAGTCCATTCTCAATGTTGGGGGAATATCGGGACTATACCTGCAATTCAGTCACTAAATTAACCTTGAACGTCCTGAACTATAGGCGAGGGACGTATGTGCTAAAAGGGGGATGGAATCAGACCTCAACGCACAAGACGTTACCTCGAGAGAGTCGTAGCTGGTCAGTTGCCGACTAAACATCTTTTAATTAGGGTGCCTAAAAATTATCTCAAAATAGGTGATAGAATCATTTTCATTGTCGATACTATCTAACAACAGTTGTCAGTGATTGTTTAAAATCAGTTAAGCGGTTTTTGAATTTAAATAAACTGTGTTAACAGAAAAACGCGAATTGAGTAGTGATCCTTTGTTCACGACCTGGTGCATTCCCCACGTTAATCAGAAAGAGTTTCTGATCATCACCGAATTTTAAGTCAATTGGCAACAAATTTCACTTGAGCCAATTTACGTTTTAATTGCTGTAGAAAAATTTTCGTCAAATTAATTCAGAATATCGACATAGAAGACAAATTGTCTCACCCAGTATTGGAGGAACAAAAATCCACCTGCCCAATAACCGTTTATGAAAATTACCACTTATTATCTCCAACCTTCCCTCTCGTATTGGAATTGGTTAGCCTATGTTAGGCTCTGATGGTTACTTGGAGAGCATCTTCAAAAGTTCATCAGGTAACTACAGACATCAGGACTTGGTGAGTCGATATAAACTTTATTTCTGTGAACCAGCAGAACTTTTCATGCAGCAATCTAATATTTGAACCTTTACAATTTGAATTTTCAAAATAACATAATCAAATTTGAACTTCAATAGTGTCAGTGAGGTGTCTGTAAGGACAACTGTAAATTTCCTGTTTAGTCTTTAGAATTTTGTCAATATTGTGAATTTAAATACATAGTTCTTGAAATTGTAATTCGCAGATTTTGTTTGTAAAAAATTTAACCAGTAGATTTTTTTTAATATCTTTCATTTTCAATCGTTAAAGTAGAAATTTCACATAAGAATATTTTTCTTAAGTGGAGCCTCACTCAAAGGACTGGCCAGTTAAGTCATTGAAAAATCAACCGACTGATTGACAAATGTCAAGTAATTTACATAATTTGTGTTTGCTTTTGAGCTGTAAAATACAGCATTTGACCTTTAATATATCTCAAGTAGGTAATCTTAATATTTTGGTAACATACAACCATTTTATCTTATTATTTTGTCATGTGCCATGTGAAATGATAATTTCTTTTTCTTGAAATTCTTGCTCTTTATTTGTGTACGAGTTAATGTTTATTTGAGATTTACCAACCATGTTGATTTTTGTTTACAATCCCAAATTCATTTATATGAATAAATGTAATATTATTGTTACATTAACATATCTGTTTAATTGAAAAGTAATTCCTAACCAATATTTCCCACATTTGATGGCAACACAATAAATAATTCTGATACCGCTTACCGAGATATCGACAACTTTAAAGCAACCAGGTTCTGATCAGGGGATCCAACAAATATGGGACTTCAGGCAGAACAACCCAGAACTAAGTAAGTAGTAAGCTTTTTTTTAACATCTTCTGACCTTACCAGTGTTTTTTATCTTGCAAATAATAAAATCTGATAGATAGATACATTAGGTTAGGGTTTAACAGGTAATGGTGACCTTACTACCGACCGGATCTAGATCCACTTGAGGTCAATCTTTAGATAACAGCTTTTCCGCTTACTATACTATATATATATATATATATATATATATATATATATATATATATATATATATATATATATATATATATATATATATATATATATATATATATATATATATATATTGTCACGAAGTGACGTAATTGCCATTAGATAATCTAATTAGTTAACAGGGGAATAGATCCGTACCATCTGTATTTAATTTAATTTATTTTTGTTATTAAAACATTTGTAAATGTTTGATAAAATATAGTTTCGAGAGCGGGGCAGGCATGGTACCGGTGTGTTATCGCCCAATCGGATCCTTCGGTATGCGAAGCGATGAAAACAGGGACAGATGGGCTGGTCCACTGCATCGACCTACGCGGCGCAGAAACTGTGAACCGTGCGAGAACCGGCAGGTCGGCTGTGACCCGTTGAACAATTTAGTTCTTTTTCAGCAGTCGCAGCGGCCGTCACGGAGAGCAACCAGCCACCGTCCGCGTCTTGATTCTGGGTGTTTGGTTTTGTTGTGTATTTCAGTAGCGAATTCAGCAGACCGGCCGTGGGAGTTTAGTTCTCTTTCAGCGAGCGCAGAGCCAGCCACGGAGAGGAAGCAGCCACCGTCCGGGTCTCGATTCTTGGTGTTTGGTTTTATTGTGTATTCCAGGCCGGCCGTTGGAGAGTACGCAGTGATTCGTTAGGTGCACCAGCTTAGTAGAGTTAGCAGCTGTGGCACGTGGAGAACGCCGTCTGCAGCAGGCCGTTTATTTCCGCTTCGTTTAGGTGGGTCGCTGTCTCTATAGCTGTACGGTGGAGGGCCTGTATGAAAGGGGTTTTCCATGGATCGACGTCTCTCTCTGGCGGCGAACACCTAGGCGCGCTTGGTGGCCTTCGCCAGAGGTGACGTTAAAAGTCCAGGTGTGGAAAAGATATTGAATGTTGTTGTGTTTGTCAGTGGTTTTATTTCAGAGAGGCGGCCGCAAGGGAGCTTCGCATAAATAGGTCCATCGTTCGCTTTTGTCTGTATCAGCGGAGCGACCTAGGGGAGCCGGGGCTCGCTTTCCAAAGCTGGAGTCTTCCCGAGAGCGCTAGAGCACTAGCAAAGCGGCTGACTGTACGTTGATTTGAACCCGGTGGCGGTCTAGTCACGATCACGTCACCCAAGGCGGTCTCCCGTGGCGCAGTTCTCGTGCTCCTGGATCTGGACGACAGCGGGGATATTTCGGGCTGCAGTAGGTCTCCACCATTCCTGGCGATCGAAACAGTCTGGCAATACCCGGTGTCCCGACCGACATTATTGGGAAAATCTTGTCGTTTTCAGTCTTCGTGGGAGAAGCTTTCTTTGTTTCCGTCGGGAGGCGCAAAGGGTTGCGATCCTGAGCTTGAGTCTTCCCGAGAGCACTAGAGCACTAGCAAAGCGGCTGACTGCACGTTGATTTGCATCCGGTGGCGGTCTAGTCACGATCAAGGCACCCAAGGCGGTCTCCCGTGGCGCAGCTCTCGTGCTCCTGGATCTGGACGACAGCTGGGATATTTCGGGCTGCAGTAGGTCTCCACCATTCCTGGCGATCGAAACAGTCTGGCAATACCCGGTATCCCGACCGTCCTGAAGGTACCGTTTGGAGGCTGTGTTTTCTTTTAACTTGATAGTGAGGACTTCCTTTATTTTGTCGAGGGGAAATTTCCATCTCCCTAGGGAGACACTTCCTCAGGTCGTAGAGAGTCTGTATGACTGCAACGCATGCTTGAGGGTCCGTAATTAATTAAGTGATAGTAGAAAGTAGAACAAGCTGTTAGCTGATTTTGATATTGCACCTAGAGTTGGCTTTCAATTAACATATTGCATGCCTGCTTAAACCGACCACCTGTCCGGCGCCTTGCTTTGGCGATCCCGGAACGCTTATGCCCGCTTACAAGCCGCGAGTTTACAACCCCTATTCGTGATACTGTCCGTATAACTCGCGAATATTTCTGTTTCTGCCTCTGGTCTCTAATAAATTGATTTGTTGTCAAATAAGTTAGTTTAAACGTATGGTATTCCGGGAGAATCCCTTGTGTAAATATTTCTTTGTACATATTTTGTAAATATTTCCCCACCAATACCTTTGTAAATAGATTATTTGTTTTATACGGTATTTCATTCAAAGGTTCCCAACCAATCCACCCCAACATAATACGCAACATTCTGATCTCTAATATACAGGCCATAATTAAGGAGTCCTGAGGGACTTTGCCTGAGGACTTAGGCGAACCCTGTCTCCACTGGAGGGTACCCTGGGTCCGTGTATCTGTAAATAACAACCGAGGACAGAGATATAGTCCTGAGGGAGCGCAGCGTCTTCCTTTAAACCCACGCTGCTGGCGCCTGAGCAAATCCCGTAATAAAGCCGTATTGATAAGGTTATCCCGTGGAAACCTTCCTGACCTGACCTGACCCCTCACAATATATATATATATATATATGTATGTATATATATATATATATATATATATATATATATATATATATATATATATATATATATATATATATATATTGATAGCAATAACATTTATTTGAAGGAGGTTACAAATTGCGGATGCTAGAATGAAATGAAAACAGAGACAGATGAAATAGTTGCTTTGTATCTTACCTCAATTCTGACTGGTTTGCTACAAAATTTATCAAAGAGTTCACATGGTTTCTGTTGAAATTTATTTTCCAGTCCTCCAATACTTGTTGCAAAAATACAAGCCTGATAAAAAGTTGAATTCAATTCACCCTTTCCAATATATCTAGAATAAAACTGAAGTAACTTTATGGTATTTGTACCACCAAGTGATTTTAATAATATCAGTCCAAAGTCAGTCCAAGAAATAAGACCATCAATGTTGATTTTACTACCACAATTTAAACAAACCTTATTCTTTAGCTTGACGAACAGCTTGACACTTTCATCCCAAGTGTCATAGGTGGCATTTTTAAGGTGAGATTCTATAAGTTTGATGTTGTTATACTGAATTATCAAAGCTATTTTATTAAGTATTTCGTTGTCAGTCAATTTACTTAAATAATATTTCCACATATAAGGCACATGATGATTCAGTTTCACAATGTCACCTGTAATCTCTACTAGTGAAAGACCAATTTCAATATAGAAGGGTTTACAGTCTTTTGATTTTGGCAGCGGGTATCCACATTTGCAGCCCAAACATGTCATGCTGTTTACTTCGATAAAACAATTTAACAAATAATCTATGAGCTCAGTATCTGAAATTGTGAGGTCTTTGTGTTGCTTGGTTCTAGCAAAATATTTCAAATACTGCCCCTTACACCATAAACTAACGTCTTCACCATTTAGCTCTTTAACATGTGTTATAAAAACTGTGAATAAATCCCTAAGAGAATCTGAATTCATTCGTTCTAATAATCTGGTAACTCGGGAGGTTTCAATGTTCTTATGAATTTTATTCACCCGATACTGTTCAAGCAATATTTTAAGTTGATAGGTTACATCATCGTATTCAGTATCGTTTGTTTGAAGATTTTCTTGGTCTTCAATTTTTGCCGTGGCTTGAAAATCATAGCTATTTACATTGTTAACTTTTGCAGCTTCATTCGATGCGCTTTGAACACTTCCACTAACAACTTTATTTACTTTTAGTGGTTCAGTATATTCGTCTCTATAAACTTTCTGTAATGTATCAGTCGCTAACGTTTTCACTTTTGTTTCAAACACTTGAAATTTTTTTTTAATACTTCTTGTTCCCTCGTTAATACGTTCGCTTACAAGACTGATGCTTTTCAAATTTAAAAGATTATCAGGTATATTAATATCAAATTCTCTATAATCTTCGGTTTCATCTTCTAAAGAATGTATATTTTCTATTATTTTAACGTTCTTACCGTCGCGATATTTCAAAATGTTTATATCTTTCCTATTTTTAACGTGTTCAAGCAACGGCAACATTTCTTTCAAGAGATCGGTTTCGCCCAACTCTAGTAACTTTGTTTTAAGTACACCTATCAAATGGATTCGAGATGGTTTGTTAATCAATTGTAATATATCTTCAGAATACTTCAAACACAACTGAGTTGCTATGATATATTCTCTTTGAAACAGACTTTCCAATACAAGCTCTTCTAAAGTGACTATACTCAACTTAATAATTTCTTTGTTGTGCCAGATATATAGTGAAGAGTTTAACATTTTCACATCTCTAATGTTTTCGTAACTATTATTCCAGAAAATGAGGTGACCAGCTAACGGATCAATAATATAGAATCCGGTTTTATTAAACGTCAAAAGAAACTGATTTCGTATAATGTGAAGTCTTGCAAAATTAAAACTTTCACTCAATTCTTCTAACGAACATGACTGAATAAATGATACGTTTGATTTGTCGTCTTGTGATGAAATTACAACAATTTCAGTTTGTTTTTTTCCAGTCAAGGCGGTACGGAATTGGTGGGTAGATATAACGGACGCGTCAAAATCAGCTTCCCATAACCTTGCGCCTGGTCGTGCGCAGTATATTTTCATAGAAGAAGCATTACTTGAACTTGAAGGCTTATTATCACAAGTATGTGGAATATTATTTTCTGTGTGATTTTTGTTTTTTAGGTTGGCTGGAAGTGACAGAAAACATGCCCCAAATGGTCCATCTCGCACCCTTTTGCCTATTGGTTTAAAAACTTCTTTCTCTGTATCACACAGAACGGAACGTGTCCTTGTTGATACTAGAATGTAGGTTGAAAAGCAATCAATCTGAATTATTTCTGAATCCAGTTGCAAAATGGAGGCTGTAGGTGTATGGAATATTGCTTTTGTCTGTAAAAAAAAGAAATGATGAAATTAAACTTGCTTAATTAAAGAATAAATACTATACAGCCTATATATGTATTTAATGGAAGAACAGGCTTCTATTTTCGACACAGTAACTGTAACAACTTTTGAATTTTAAAAAAAAATCGTCAAATGGGCGCTAATTAGGCCCCATGGAACACATATCCGGGGTCAGTTTGAATTTTTATATGTTTATATGTTTATATATATATATATATATATATATATATATATATATATATATATATATATATATATATAGTCACATTTCTCTATGAGAATTAAGTTTATGGACTTTGTTTATTCTATGGTCAGATGTCGGTTATAAAGTGTGTTGGTAAGACTGAACACTTTGGAATTATATTTCTAGAAGGGACCAAAAGTGACAGGTATAGAAAAGTGTAGAAGGTTTAGAATCTCTATGGACAGTATAAATAAACGAGCGGTGCGCAGAGTTAGTTCAGTATTTATTAGTGCGGTGTAGAATTAGTGATCATAGAGTATTAAGCAAGTCAGCAAGTGCTGGTGTATAGGAAGCGATCATAGAAGGCGAATAGTGGAATATAATTCTATGGACATTTAGTTAGAGGAGAAATAATTTAGTTGATACTGGTGTTGGAAAATAGTTGGTTATAATAAAATAGTAGTTCGAAAAGCTGTGTTTTGTTAGTCAACAAATTCCAGAACCCCGTAGAACATAACAATATATATATATATATATATATATATATATATATATATATATATATATATATATATATATATATATATATATATATATATATATATATATATATATGTATGTATGTATATATATATAAAATTATTATTATTATTACTATTTATTCATTGATAAAAATTATACAGTATGTCTATACAGTAAGTCTGAGACTTGAGCTGTACATTTGCATAATTTTAAAAGTTATATCTAAAGCAATGTGACAATTATATATCAAATTCAGCAAACTTCAAATTTTGACAAACCAACTAAAAAATTTTCTTTACTTTTATTTCTTCAATCTAATGCTTCACCCATTGCCTTAATTTATGATAGATCAAAACCACTTCAATACACCATCTTAACTATCACTCTATCTCCACATACCATATTTTTGCCAAAATTATTAATTTTATATAAGATCAAAACTGACATTAAACGTCAATCATAATAAAATATGATCAACAATATATATATATATATATATATATATATATATATATATATATATATATATATATATATATATATATATATATATATATATATATTGTATCACACTGATAACTTCTTTCTAAAAAAATTTATATCTCAGGAAATAACAAGGTAAGGGCAACCAAATTTGGTGCGCGTGTTTGTATTATAAAGACTGAACCGTGTACCAAAATTTAGGTCTCTAAGTTTAAAGAAAAAAAGTTATGGGCAGTTAAAGATATTAATTTTGGAGTTTTCCTTAAAATGTCAAATTCACAATTTGAAACGTCAAAATTGGCAATGTTTAGGCAAAGGACGTGAAACAAATACGGATTCTGAAAAGAAAATGTTTCAAGAAGAGTGTTCTGTGAACCCTTAAGTTTCAGCTTCAACCGTCATTGCCTTCATTTTACTAAAATATTTACAGAAAATTCATTTCAAATAGACCCTTTCTCTGATGCTTTGGCTGTCGGTTTAGTTAAGTTGATGCTTTCGCTGCAGGTTTGGTGAAGTTTATGATTTAGCGGTCTATAATTTTTAGCTAACTCTCGTAGAACTAATTCGTTAATGCATTTTTGCATTTTTTATCGAAATATGATGCATGTTTGTAAGAAAAAATCTGGCTCCTACTTATGAGATACATGTGACAAGCCTGGAATCAGTGCAAAGGAAATTTCGAAAATTTCTTAGCTTTCGTGAGGATGATCGATATCCGTCTATTGGTTTTCCTCAGGAAAGTTTACTTCTTCGCTTTAGTCTGCAGAGTCTGTCGATGCACAGGCAGTGCAGTTTCATTATATTTTTTAATAAACTGGTTAATTCTGTGTTCGACTGCCCTAGTCTGCTTCAGCAACTTAATTTCAATGTGCCTCGTATTGCAGCACGTTTTACAGGCACATTCTATCTCCCGACTGCTTGTACACGATTGCTCCGATCGTCTCCAATTTACCAGATGTGTAATGATTACTCTGTACTGCAAGACCGCCTAGATATCTTCTCATGTAATATATCAGAGATAAAAATGTTTTTCAAAGCGATCTAATTTGTGACTCTTTTTTGTATTGTTAGTTTGATTATTGTTAGTTATTATGTTTTGTTATTGGCCCATCCTTAATTTGGCTTCCAAGCTGTTGGATGGTGTATGAATAAATAAAGAAATAAATAAATAAATTATAGGTAAATTACCCACCAAAATTTAGCTCTCTAGGTTAAAAGACAAAAAAGTTATAAGCATTTAAAGAAAAATAAATTGAGGTTTTCCTCGAAATGTCAATGTCGCGATCTAAAATGTCAAAATTGACAACATTTAGGGAAAGAACCTGTAGCTAATACGAGCTTTGGAAAGAAAATGTCTCAAAAAGAATGTTTTACAAAGCCTGAAGTCTTAGCTTCAACCGTCATTGTCCTTCATTTTACTAAAATTTTTCCAGAAAATTCATTTCAAATAGACCCTTTCTCTGATGCTTGGCAGTAGTCTTAGCTATAGAGTTTATCGTTTAATGGTATATAATTTTTGTCGAATTTTCGTAAAAAATCAATAAAGCTCAATATATCCGTTATTATACAAGATACGAAAAAAAATGTATAGATTAATTATCGGGTGTCTTGAGCTACATCTTCAAAAAATATTTCTACAATCACAGGTGGCCCATAAGTCATTGGTGATACAATTTTTTTTTTTTTTTTTTTTTAATCGAGTGCCCTATGTTATTGCATTTATACATTTTCTATCGAAATATAATGCATGTTTGTAAGAAAAGAAATTCGGGACGCAGCAAGTGTGTTATGGTGGCGAATTTTCATTAATTGCTTCGAATTTGAATAGCTCAATTTGTTATTAACCCATAAGGTTGACCAAAACCAGTTTTTTTAGGAACACTAAGTTTACTTTCGGAAATTTTTGTACATTTTCAAACAATAATTTTTGATGAAACATGGCACATTCTTTCTACTATATAGATTGTGGCCTGCTTTATTAAAAAAAAGATACATTTTTGGAATTAAAAATTTTTTAATGAAAATTCACTACCATAATGCACTTGCTGCGTCCAGGCTTTTTAATATTTTTAGACTCCCTCTTAACTACTCTGTTTATTACGGGGTTTGGTACATTAGTAATTTCATTGTATCAATGGTATTTCAAACCAGTCGGCCATCTAAGCACCAACTGTGTCTGGCCAGTATATTGTTTCTTAGTAACAAAATAATTAAAGGCTATATAAAAGAGAGAGTTTATATTTTCTGTTGTTTGACAAGCCATTTAATTAATTTGTATTAAATTATATGGTTTCATAAAAAGTTTAACAAATAGGTCAAATATCCATAGACTAAAATCATTCCATAATAATAATGAGAGCACTATATATCATAAACAGACCAAGTTATATACAAAACTTACCAGTAAATTCAATGAAAGCACCACCGATACTTTTCCAGAGGAATCCCCACAGTATAAGTCATTGTTGTACCATTTCATGCAGGTAACTGTATGACCTTCATGCTCAGAATAAATTTGATACTGGCAATTTGAATCCACAAAGCAATTTTCCAGGACTATCACCAAACCCTTTAAATTCACAATCGCTACATTCTTTTCGTTTGGTGAAATTGATATTAGCTCCGCAGTGCCGCCCTAAAAGTAATAACTACTTCCTTAATAGCAGTGTTGACACAGGATTCTTTATATTACCTTGCTTGGTATGAGCTTCCTGAACTGGCATGGTTTAAGATCGAATATGTAAATTCCTCCGCTGCTTGCACCAAATATAACATAATTTTTGGACACATCAAAACATTTCAACTGGAAACAACACAAAATTCAGTTTGGAAGGATACAAATATTTAAGGTCAAATTTACTTTGATGCGCTGGGTTGTTTGAAATGTTTGGTTTATAATTTTATTCAATGAAAAATCATTTTGGGTTAAAATTAATTTGTCTTCCATAATCTTTTTGAAAACATAAAAAAATAAAAATAAAATATGTAGTATTACAATTTGAGGTTAAGATAAAACTTGAGGACAATGACATTGACATATCTAACATAAGTTTATGTTTCTGGAGGTGGCAATTGGTCTTCTTTTTATTTAGGAGATAAAAACCGTCCTTCATGACTTAATTAACTTATGTACCAGATTCGCCTTCTGTCATTTAATTTATAATTTATCAACAATATCAAAATTTTACTTTATAGGGGGCGTGTAACTGCCAGGAAACAGAGCATCCTGTCGGATTGTCCAAGGAAGTTTAGGGTATACACAGATCCATGATATAACGACTTAGATCACTAAGTGAGTAGCGAACGTGTCGCCACCTAGTTCGGAACCAAGTACTTGTTGTCACGCCCGCTCCAAATAATACAGAGTATTAAAAATAGAGACGGTATACAACTAACTAACAATTTAAAAAATTGTTAGCCCTGGCCCATTTCTACCCCAATATAGGGACAAAGTATGTAAGACTAGATGCATTCTCGCAACAATTAGAACCGTAGACCGGTTTCGCTCTCATTAGAGCTCTTCAGTACGGTATACTAATTGCAGCAAAAATGCACCAAAAATAACACGGCTATCGTATAGCCAGTCTCAAAACACTAAGTGAGTAGCGAACGTGTCGCCACCTAGTTCGGAACCAAGTACTTGTTGTCACGCCCGCTCCAAATAATACAGAGTATTAAAAATAGAGACGGTATACAACTAACTAACAATTTAAAAAATTGTTAGCCCTGGCCCATTTCTACCCCAATATAGGTTGGTTCCGAACTAGGTGGCGACACGTTCGCTACTCACTTAGTGTTTTGAGACTGGCTATACGATAGCCGTGTTATTTTTGGTGCATTTTTGCTGCAATTAGTATACCGTACTGAAGAGCTCTAATGAGAGCGAAACCGGTCTACGGTTCTAATTGTTGCGAGAATGCATCTAGTCTTACATACTTTGTCCCTATATTGGGGTAGAAATGGGCCAGGGCTAACAATTTTTTAAATTGTTAGTTAGTTGTATACCGTCTCTATTTTTAATACTCTGTATTATTTGGAGCGGGCGTGACAACAAGTACTTGGTTCCGAACTAGGTGGCGACACGTTCGCTACTCACTTAGTGTTTTGAGACTGGCTATACGATAGCCGTGTTATTTTTGGTGCATTTTTGCTGCAATTAGTATACCGTACTGAAGAGCTCTAATGAGAGCGAAACCGGTCTACGGTTCTAATTGTTGCGAGAATGCATCTAGTCTTACGACTTAGATTAGAAGAGATATGATATTGCGCATATGCCCCGCCACTTCCTATGACGTCACGCGGTGAGTAACGGTATAGAAGTCCAACTACACACTTAAAACAAAGTCATTCGCAATCAAAAAGTTTCTATACGTCAGTTTAATGCGGTTGAAGTTACGCCTATATTGTATTTTTCAGATAATATAGATCGCAGCACTAAATCTAATCTCTTTCATTTTTATTACTTCCAACTGTATGCACTTAAATATTAGTAAAATACGTAATTGTTATGAGGTTGTGATGGAACGTCAAACCCCACTGCACGACAGCATATTATTGTCGCATTCGACTCACCACTTGACCATGCGCGTAACAGGTTTAAAAATAGGTAGTCGGAATATCATATCTCTCGTTATTTGTGTCATGACACAGATCCACTTGCCACACCTGTTGTATATAGCGTGTAGTTGTTTCTCTAGTAACAACTATCGTAAATAGCACGGTTTATTAACAAATTCTAGATGTAACGAATTTGATCCCAGTGCGGTAGAAGCTAATATTTCTTCATTCACACTATTTCTCACTATTGTAACAGTCCTCAACACAACTTCTATCAGATTTAGGCACTTTCCACGTGCGAAACTCAAACTAGAGGTTATTTATTATACCTACATATTGGTTCATTTTAAACAATATCGTAATATTATTAAAAATGAACCAATAGATAATAGATATCTTTTGCGATTCGCAATATATATATATATATATATATATATATATATATATATATATATATATATATATATATATATATATATATATATATATATATATATAATATGAACTATGAGTCTAGCTTGACACTGATCTCTGTTAGAGAGGATATGGATGAATCAGCTGTTGTCTGTTGTGTATAACTCACTGTTACATTATGTCCCAACTGGTGGCGCTAGTTGTCAACGCGCACGCTCTCTATATGCAAGTACAAGTTCATTTATATTTACAACTTTTTTCGTTGATGCTCTGGATAATGGATAATCTTATTAATCAGTGCCTAAATACCTGGTTGTTATTAGAAAAAATCGGTTTAATAATATTTTTGCTACAAGTTATCAGCACCCACAACGTGTATCGCAAATTTTCACATATCTGCCTACATCTACAAATTTGTACTTGTATTGTATTCTGTATCTTAAGTAGCATATTACAGAACACTTTTAGTAAAGACAGTAAAAACCTTGTATATTATACTTAAAAGATTTGTCTGAAAGTTGCATAATAATATGTAAAAGATTGTTTGCGTTATGTATTAGCTAACGTTTAAAATATTGATTAAATACTAACGTGCCAGAGGAAACTACCATAAATGAACTCTTTGGTTATAGAAGAGGCTTAGAATAGAATACTTCTATAAATAATTTAAAACGGAAAAAGAAAACTGGAGACTGCAGCCAACTTGCCAAATCAAAAGTTCATTGTGCGAAAAAAAAGATGAAAACAAAAATAATGTCGGGAATTTCATTTATTAGAGCGAGATAGGATAATAATAAACGAATCACTGCCGTGTCTGTATTTAGAAAATTTATATTGGCAAAAGTGCATTTGCATTTGGCATTAGAAAGTGCAATGGACGGGTAACAAATTTACAGTGATTTTATAATGTTATGTTTATACGTTCTACAATTTGTTTAAGTGTTTTGTGCCACATTTACTTTAATTTATTGTTTTGTGACAAGTTTAACAAACTTACCAGCACAAAAGGTTAAATCCAACCCCAAATATTGCCAGTGTGTCAAACAAATGGTTTGTATAGCAATAATTTAGCAGTTGAGTAGACAGAAAATAAACGTAAAATATGGAGTTGTCAGTCGACATACAAAACCCATTAGCACAATTTAAACTCCTTAAACGGCGGAGTGAAGAATTTGCCTTCTCCGACCAGGTCACATTAAACAGCAACTATGAAATTGTATCAAATTCTATAGTTGATGTTACCAAAATTAATTTTAGCAATGATGAAACCTGGTAAGTTGTTTTATGGTTACTTTTTTATGTAGTATTATTAATTATAGATTTCTTGTGACCCATATTTTTAACTTGCAGGTTACATGAATCACCAAATATTTCCGGGTTCACTGGAGTAGATTTGCACAAATGGTTGCACGAAACCTATGAAAGCACAAAAGACGAAGATAGTATAAAAAGCTCCATCAACCTAGCTAGAGATGTAGCTAGAATAGATTCAGAAAAAAGCTTCGACAGTCGAACTTTCACTCGTCCAAAGAAACGCTTCTCCCGTCCTAGCATTGAAAAATACAATGAAGAATTGTACGGTAGTGATAATGATAGTTCGTTGCTGAGTTCTCCAAAGAGAGTAGAAAACGATCTATCTCATAAAAAGCAGGGTGAAATTAATGTTTCTAGTCCAACAAAACCATTATCGTTTGATCTGGCGCAACCCACTACTAGCTATTATTTTGAAAAGTTAGCATCCGCACCTGAAATAGATTCTTTCCAAAATATGTCTCCCCCGAGTTTAGTTAATTCTATGTGTTCATCCACATTTGCCAATTTGATGGAAAGTAGTTTTATTAAGAATGATCCACTTTTAAGGGAAATTCGTGATACAGACTATACAGAAACTATTCTTCTACAGGATTCGGAACCACCATTGTTTCAGTCTTTTACAGAAAGTTGTAGCAGCTTGAATTCTGATACACCTGAAAGTTTTCTTAGAAAAGTATCGTTTAGAAAAAGTGTATTGAAGGATTTTGATGAAGATCTTAATAATAAAAGTACAAGAGATGATACTTTTAAAATGGATAGCACTCGGGATAGCAAGACCACTGGTTCAAAAGGTAAATACTTGGTTAATATTAATTAAGATGCACCTTTATTTTCATAAAAGTTTATAATAGTTAACATTTTGAACTTCCAAATAACAATTTTTCATGTAGCTTCACTTTGTTAACAGCACCCTCTATTAACAAACTGTTTAAATTGTATCTCTCATAGGGCTGCAACTAAATTCATCTGTTGCATTTACCGGTCACCTTCAGACAACAGCTTTGTCCAGCTCTTCAACTGCCTTTCTGAAAAAACCGACCATCTGATTTCTGAATATCCTTCCTCCGAGGTCACTATTCTTGATGATTTCCATGTCCATAATAAGGAATGGCTAGGATCTTCAAAAACCGATCCACAAGGGAGAGCAGTGGAGGCCTTTGCAGTCAGCAATTCTTTACCCAATATGGTTCAGCAACCTACTTACTTTCCTCGCATCCCAACACACAGCTCAAATCCCTTGAATCCCCTTCTTACTACTTCTTACCGAATGCTTTAAGATATCAGTCACCGCCCCCCTTGGTCGCTCAGACCACGGCATGGTCACTGCTTCCTGTGCAATGCAACCAGAGGTCAGGTCAGCCATCACACCCACGTATCGTTTGGCACTACAACTCCACAAACTGGGACGAAATGCGGGATTACTTTTCCTCATTTCCATGGGCGTCTGTCTGCTTCTTTCATCCTGACCCCTCTGATACCTCACAAAACGTTACCGAAATTATCCAAGCTGGCATGAAATTATTTATTCCACGTACACAGAAAACCTCTTCAGCCACTCAAAAGCCCTGGTTCTCTTAATCCTGTGACAAGGCCAGACTTGAAAAGGTCAAGGCTCACAAAACGCTTCTACACAATCCCAGTCAAGAAAACCGTCAAGCAGTTAACGACGCAAGAAACTGCTATGTCCGCATTCTTTCTGAGGCAAAAAACTCGTTTAATAACCACATCAAAAACAAAGTCCTCTCAAGCTCCAAGGCTGCCGCGCTGGGCAAGACTGAACTTTCTGCTTTTTACCTCGTTTGTTCGGCGGCAATTCTATTATCAACACACCTCCAAATGTTCAACAGTCCCCAACGTCACGCATAAAATGACTGATATCATTTTCAAAACTAAAAAGGTAGGAAAGATGCTCTCTTCTCTTAATACCAGGAAAACCTCTGGCCTTGACGAGATCCCAGCGATTGTTCTCAAAAAATGCGCACCAGACCTTGCTCCTGTCCTGACTCGTCTGTTTCAGACATCTTACAATAGAGGCATATTCCCTAGTAACTGGAAAACTGCTCGAGTACAACCTGTCCCCAAGAAAGGATCCAAAGCGCTTCCTAGCAACTACAGGCCTATTTCTCTCCTTTCAGTCGTCTCTAAAGTGATGGAAAAGTATATAAACACCAAATTACTAAAATTTCTTGAAAAACACAGTCTAATCCACGACAGGCAGTATGAATTATGTCACCGCAGATCAACTGCTGGCCTCCTTTCCTTTGTCACTCATTCTTGGAACAAGTCTATGGAACTACACGGTGAATCCCAGATTGTCGCTCTAGACATATCCAAAGCATTCGAACAGGTCTGGCACGCAGCGCTGCTTAATAAATTTCCGGCCTATGGCCTACCACCAAAACTTTGTACCTGGACAGCAAATTTCCTCCACAACTGGACCATTTCTGTGTCGTGGATGGCCATTCCTCTAAACTGTATCCAATTAATGCAGGAGTTCCTCAAGGTTCAGCTTTAGCCCCTACTTTGTTTCTTCTACACATCAATGACCTCCTCTCTAGCACATCCAACCCAGTTCACAGTTATGCGGACGACAGCACCCTCCACTCAAATATACAATATTCTAAGCCTGTCTCTTCAGCCCAATTAGATGAGGATCGCAGACTCATGGAGGGTTCTGTCTCCGTGGATCTTCAAAAAATATTAGACTGGGGAAGTAGAAATCTTGTACAATTCAATCCCATCAAATCTCAGAACAACCAAGTTATGCAAAGTAATGAGTCCTTTTCACTTGTTGGCATTTCTGTGGATCAAAATCTCAATTGGTACCAGCATGTCACACCAATTATAGAAGCGGCTGCTAAGAAATTAGGTTTCCTCTTCCGGGCTCGCAAATACTTTTCACCAGATAATCTCTATACCTTATATACTTCAGAAATAAGACCCAACCTCGAATACTGCTCCCACATCTGGGGTGCCGCTGCCGCTTCTACACTCTCTATCCTGGACTCCATTCAGAAGAGAGCTATACATCTCATCGGTGACCCTACCCTCACCCAAAGGCTGCCATCCCTTGCCCACCGACGTGCCGTTGGTGACCACTCTCTCTTTTATAGATATCTGCACAGGCACTGCTCAGAGGAGCTTTCTTCCATAGTTCCTCCACCTGCTGCCCCCAACAGATCTACCAGGGGTACAGAGCGAATGCACTCTTTTACTGTCCATGTCACCAGACGTAGAACATCTTGTTATGCCCGCTCTTTTGTCCTGAGTACTTCCAAGTTGTGGAATTCCTTGCCAGCACATGTTTTTCCTTCTGCTCCGAACTTTTAAACCTTCAAGTCCAGAATTAACAAGTTGCCTCCTTATCGACACCCACGGTACGATAGTATTTAGGCTGTAAGCCCTCGTGGTGTGTTGTTGAAATATATGTATAAGTTTTTTTTTTCTTCTATTTTTCAGATACTACTGTAGTTATATATTCACAAATCAATGATTCACCTGAAGCTACATCCTCACCAACACCTACCGTCAATGGAACCTACAAGAGACCATCGAAATATGCCACTTACCGTAAATCGGATGTGAGAAAGGACAGTCCGAATTTGGATGCAACTTTTCAAGTATCGCCTAGTAATAATTTGAAAGATAATTCTCAAGGACAGAACACCAATAATTCATCACAAAATGACACAACCATCAATCTCAACTCAACCATCACCATTGAATCACCTAAGCTGAAACGGAGATTCGAAAAGTCACTAGCACAACGAAGAGAAGCCTTAGAAAATATGAAACAAGCAAATAACGAAACATATCTGACTGAAACAAGTACTATCGGTGATATGAACAGACTGAATTACATAGAGGAACAAGAAAAGTTGAACATAACGATAATTAAAGATGAGGTGAATCAACTGGAGAGCAAACAGTCTCAGATGAAGAGTTCAACAGGGTCTGTCGATAGTTTAGATCGTCTAAGTAGCAGTTTATCAAGCAGCAGCAGGGGATCGCCCAGAATGATGAACATGGCTGAAGTAGATGCTATCGTAGAAAAACAGGAACAGAGTGAGTTATTATTTAATTTAATTGAACCGAAATTTTTTAATTTAATTTATTTGTTCTTTAAATAAGTCGTGTCTGTAGAACATGTCAATGAAAAGAGATGAAATAATGAACTCGCCTACAAGCAAATTAATCAAATCAAATCAAAATTTATTTGTAGTAAGACAAAACTTGTTACAAGAGTTTTGTTGACTTAACCTAAATAATAAATCCAAAATTACACAAGTGCCCCTTTTCAAGAAAAAAAAATACAGAGTGGCCCATTTGAAAGCAGGCCACCCTAATAACTTTCTAGTGAATTTTCATTAAGAAAATTCACTAATAGAGGGGTATCGACTGTCAGACATTCGGAAAATTTCTTCAAATGAGCACGAATTAGGGCTCCTGGAACCCATTTCCAAGGTCAGTTAAGATGTTTATATATATATATATATATATATATATATATATATATATATATATATATATATATATATATATATATATATATATATATATATATATATGTATACACAGGCTGGCACATTGAAAACGAAACAGACAGATTTGCGTCCAGAGAATATTTTTTTAAGAAACTGAAACACATCAATTTTAATATTGAGGGGCGCATGTTTTGACATAAAACTCAACTTTGTCACATCAACCCCTTAAGGGTGGTGATAACAACCCTTATATTTTAAATAGGGAACATGGGTCGAGTGTTACATCATTTGAAAGCTCTTTCTTTTCTGAATTCAGCACACTAATTTTTTTGGAAGTTTTATCAACTCGTTTAAAAATTATTCACAGTTGAAGATGCAAAACGCATTTCACTCATTCCGATAAGAAATGTGCTGATAGTCAATGTTTTGTTGGTTTGTAAACAAAAAATTGACTATCAGAACATTTCTTATCGGAATGAGAGAAATGCGGTTTATTATTTCAGTTTATCGGTCGGTTTGATACTTGATAGTACTACCGAAAATTAATTTCACAATGGTGTATTCTGTAGAAGAAAGAGTTGAAATAATTACTCTTTTTTTCAAAAACGATGACTGTGCCAACCGTACCACAAATTTGTTTAATGAACGACATCCGAACAGACATGTTAACACAAAATACATTTTGGTGTTAGTTGCAAAGTTTCGACAAAGTGGTTCAGTAGCCAACAAAAAATGGGATCCTGAACGTCAATTTCCGATTAGAAATGAGACTACTGAGATTGAAGTTTTAGGACAAATTGCTGCAGACCCAACTTTGAGCACAAGAAAATTGGCCACTGTTTCAAACATCAAAAGAAGAACTATTCAGTGAATATTGAAGCATCATAAATTTCACCCGTATTAAATTAATCTTGTACAACAACTGAATGAAGATGATTTTGATCGGCGGCTGGAGTTTTGTGAAGTTATGACTGCACGAATAGCTGATAACGGGAACTTTCTGTTCAATATCTGTTTTTCAGACGAGTGTCCGTTTTTATTAAACTCTACAGTCAATCGTCATAATTGTCGTTATTGGGCAGATAATACTCCAAGAAATTTTCATGAAGTCCACACTCAAACTCCACAGAAATTGAATGTCTGGTCTGGCATTTTTGGAGACCGTTTAATCGGACCAATTTTTCTTGATGGCAATTTGAGTGGCGAAACGTATTTGGAGTTACTGGAAGATATCGCTTACCCTCTACTAATTGACATTGTTGAAAATGATGATCGCTATTAAGAAAATCAATTAGTGTTTCAACAAGATGGAGCTCCTCCGCATTTTCCACAACGTGTTAGGGAGTTTTCAGGACAATGGTAGATAGAGGTGCTATTGAGTGGCCCTCTAGATCACCGGATTTAACTCCTTTAGACTTCTTTCTATGGGGCCATTTAAAGAGTAGAATATACGCAACAGAACCAGAGTCTCTGGAAGAATTACGACGACGCATTGTTGAATAATGCCGTCTAATAACTCCACAAATGCTCCAGAATGCCAGAGCTCGTTTTGAACAAAATTTGTACTTTTGTATGGAAGCTGGTGGTCAACAATTTGAACACTTACTTAACTGAATAAACATTTTTGAATGTTTGGTTTTGTTCTTTAGTTTTTTTTTAACGAAAAATTGACTAATTAGTGCATTTCTTATCACAATGAATGAAATACGTTCTTGCAACTCCAACTGTGAAAATTTTTTAAACGAGTTGATAAAACTTCCAAAAAAAAATTGTGTGCTGAATTCAGAAAAGAAAGAGCTTTCAAATGATGTAACACTCGACCCATGTTACCTATTTAAAATATAAGGGTTGTTATCACCACCCTTAAGGGGTTGATGTGACAAAGTTGAGTTTTCTGTCAAAACATGTCCCCCTCAATATTAAAATTGACGTGTTTCAACGTTTCTTATGAAAAAAATATCTCTGGACGCAAATCGGTCTGTTTCGTTTTCAATGTGCCAGCCTATATATATCCAACCGATAACTCAAAAAATAGTTCACTGATTTGGACCAAATTTGTAAATTACGTTTATTTTGTTAATGGCTTGGATGAGTTCGTTCATCAGATCTTAACCAATTTTTTTCAACAAAAAAATTAAAAAATATTTTTTAAACGCAATATCTCTCAAGTTGTTAAGTGATTGGAACGAAAATGTACAACTTAACAGAACATAGACAGACGTGGCTGTGTACCAATTTTCAAGTCTTTTGATCAAAGAAAAATAAAGTTATTCTAAATTAATAGTAAAATAATTCTCGACATCACTTCAGATTATGTAATGCAATATCTACAATGTTAGACAACAGATGACGTTACCTGTACTGCTAAGCTATTTAAATAAATCGTAGATAGAAAACAATGGAAGTTACATTATTGGAACATGTCCGCGTGTAGAACATTGAGGGGATGTACAACAGGGACGCCATCTCGTTGCGGATCTAGGTAGCATGTTGTCACGACTGCTCTAGTTAACACAAAATGTTATAGATTGAGACGTGTACAACATTTGATATTTTACAACTGACTTTTAATTAAGAGCAGGATTCAAATTGGTAGTAGTAGAAATCTCCGTGTGTTGGGTTACTGTATCATTACTTGAATATTTTTAAATTATTAGCATGGCTCAGAACCATGAAACATTATCTTCTGTAGTTATTTAATATCCTTAGTAGCAAGAGCTTGACCAATAAGGAATAGTGAACCTTGTGTGTAAACCGTCAGATGCGCAGACGTTGCCTAGCAATGTACACAGTACTCGCTACTGCTTGCTGACGTACATTATACATTCGGGTGCCGATTCCGCTTTCCCGTGTCAATACTGTTTCTATGGAGCTGGCATCGAGCAGTTCAGTTATCAGTTTGCCATTGTTAGTTGTGAAATGTCAATTTAGTACCTAGTCACTAAAACTTTGCAAAATAAAGGGAATTATTATTAAATTTTTCAGCTTTTGCATGCTCCCTACCTAAGCTTATCTCTAAACTAGTTCTCTCCCAATAATTTATACGTTTTAGTGAACTTTTATTTTTTTTAAATTCACTAATAGAGAGGTATCGATGGTGAGACTTTGCAAAAATTTTTTCAAATGAGCGCGAATTAGGACCCCTAGAACCCATAGCCGGGGTCAGTTTCACATTATATATATATATATATATATATATATATATATATATATATATATATATATATATATATATATATATATATATATGTATGTATATATATATATATATATATATATATATATATATATATATATATATATATATATATATATATATATATATATATATATATATATATATATATATATATATAAGTATGTATGTATGTATGTATCCATCCGATAACTCAAAAAATAATTAACCGATTTCGATGAAACTCGGCAAGTGCCTTTATTTTATGAATGGCTTGGATGAGTTCGTTAGCCAGGAAAATCGGACAGGGTTTTCCGAGAAAATTTTGAGTTTTTTTCGAAAAAATTACAAAGCTGTTTTAATGAAATTTACTGGGTATGTTGCCCTGGCAGAGACCTTACTACATACCAAAATTCAACTTTCTATGTTTATAAAAAATTGAGTTATTCAAGTTTTGAATTTTCTCGAAAAAAAATTTTTTCTCCGAAAATTTCAAAGGTATTTTAATGAACTTTGGCGGATATGTTGCCTTAGGAAAGATCAAACTACATACCAAAACTAAACTTTCTAAATTTATAGAAAATTAAGTTATTCAAATTTGAAGCATTCAATAAAAATTCACTACCATAATGCACTTGCTGCGTCCCGAACTTTTTTGTTAATTAGGAGCTTTTATTAGCCTAATTACAGATTTGTTTTTATATTCTTTTTTTGCAATTATTTAAAGTATTTAACATCGAATTCGCAAATATTATATGCCTACCGACCTACTTACAGTTATTACAATGCTAAGCCGTTCTATATAACTTCTTACTTTTATACTTATTAAACCTGCCTGTCATGAAATGGGTGAATGCGTGCCAGACCTGATCGAATGCTTTGGATATGTCTGACAAAGGAAAGGAGGTCGGCAGTTGATCTGCGCTGACGGAATCCATACTGCCTGTCGTGGATTAGACTGTGTTTTTCAAGAAATTTTAATAATTCGGTGTTTATAAACTTTTCCATCAATTTAGAGATGACTAAAATAAGAGAAATAGGCCTGTACTTGCTGGAAGCACTTTGGATCCTTTCTTGGGGACGGGTTGTACTCGAGCAGGTTTCCAGTTACTAGGGAATATGCCTCTATTGTAAGATGTCTGAAACAGACGAGTCAGGACAGGAGCACGTTCTGGTGCACATTTCTTGAGAACAATTGCTGGGATCTCGTCAAGGCCAGAGGCTTTCCTGGTATTAAGAGAAGAGATGATCTTTCGTGCCTTTTTAGTTTCGAAAATGATATCCGTCATTTTATGTGCGACATTGGGGACTGTTGGTGGTTGAACATTTGGAGGTGGGTTGAGAGTAGAATTGCCGGCGAACAACGCGGCAAAAAGTTCAGCCTTGCCCAGGGCGGTAGAAACAATTTCATCCCCTGAAACAAGAGGTGGGAACGTGCTCTTGCAGAAATTATTCAAAATAGATTTAGCAAGATTCCCGAAGGGTTTGCTGCCGTTGGAGCTTGAGAGGACTTTGTTATTGATGTGGTTGTTAAACGAGTTTTTTGCCTCAGAAAGAATGCAGACATAGCGGTTTCTTGAGTCATTAAATGCTTGACGGTTTTCTTGACTGGGATTGTGTAGAAGCGTTTTGTGAGCTTTGACATTTTCAAGTCTGGCCTTGTCACATGATTTAGAGAACCAGAGCTTTTGAGTGGCTGAAGAGGTTTTCTGTGTACGTGGAATAAATAATTCCATACCTGCTTGGATGATTTCGGTGACGTTTTATGAGATATCAGATGGGTCAGGATGAGAGAAGCAGACAGACGCCCATGGAAATGAGGAAAAGTAATCCCGCCTTTCGTCCCAGTTCGCGGAGTTGTAGTGCCAAACGATATGTGGGTGTTATGACTGTGTGACCTCGGGTTGCATTGCGCCGGAAGCAGTGACCATGCTGTGGTCTGAGCGACCAAGGGGAGCGGTTCAGGTTTTGTAGTAAGAAGGTGATCCAAGGAATTTGAGCTGTGTGTTGGGATGCGAGGAAAGAAAGTAGGTTGCTAAACCATATTGGCTAAAGAATTGCTGACTGCGACGGCCTCCGCTGCTCTCCTTTGTGGATGAGTTTTTGAAGATCCTAGCCATTCGTTATTATGGACAGTCACCAAGAATAGTGACCTCAGAGGAAGGATATTCAGAAATAAGATGGTCGTTTTTTTCAGGAAGGTAGTCGAAGAGTTGGACAAAGTTGTTGTCAGAAGGTGACCGGTAAATGCAACAGATGAATTTAGTTGAAACCCTGAGTGCGAGAAAAATGTGTAAAATATAACAAAAATGTGTCACAAAAGTGAGGACAACTTACGTTTTTCCTACTAAAAAATGCAAATAACTCCAAAAGATTACAACTGTCCCCATTTTTGTTGTGCTTTTCGTAATCTATATCCTAAAACTCGTCTGTATGCAAAATTTCATAAAAATCAAACACATGTACGGAAAGTAAATCTTTACTTTATTTGTCTATTTCATTGTAATTTAAATACCAGGAGCTAAATTCACAAAAAACAAACATATTTGGTCTCAAAGTTTCAAGTTCTATAAATATGAGCAGGCTTATTGTAATATGATAAACTTGCTGACAGGCATTGTTGTTAAGATGTTGTTGACTGAACACTTTTTTGACATTGCCCTTTAATCAATGTGCTGTCAAGTTGACTTTAATTGACAGTTCAGTGATACAAGAAGTTACTTTCTGAAATATTTATAATTTCCTAGGTAGATAATACTTTTTGTGAATGTAACATTTATTTTTATTTTTTGTTACCATTCTTCCTAGAAGATTTTTTTCAAGACATCGTATCTAAAGTGTCCGGAGGTTTGGCGTGCGTTTTGCACACAATTTACAGGAAAAATCGAAACTGTTAAATCATTAACTGTGCGGATCTTCTGGGTAAAAACAAGATAAGCATTTAAACTTATTTTTACATGTTTCTTTCACATTTCAGGTCTACATATCATGTCTACGCCGAAACCTAACACTGTAAATAAAAAACTTTGGGAAAATTGCATATCACCCATCACAGTTCATGAACCATATTCCGATTCCGATCAGTCTTCCAATGATGATTTTAAGAGTGCCAGATCAGATGTATCTAAGAAATCTGCAAGTGAGACCCACATAAAAAATGCCAAAAGCTTAGGTTACCTCCCAAATCAAACTGTAAACCATAAGTCTAATATAAGAAGCGTTAACACTGTCACATCAACTAGGAATCTACAGAGCATGGCCAATACGTTCAGGGGATCCTACACAAACCTGAGAACCGCAGTGAATGGGTACAGTGGTTCCCAATCGAACCTAAATAAAATTAGCAGTAATCTAAAAGGCTCTCAGAGCAATCTTAAGACTGTAGGTAGCGTATTAAGAGGATCCTACACCAGTTTAAGGCCTATCAGTTCTGTTAGTTTACCAGTGGCACCTCCGATAACGAAAAGCCATTCAAATCCAACAACTACGAGACCATTAAACACCAATAATACTACGAGGATTATCAGTTCACACACAAAAGTCGCTGAGGTATGGGTATATTTGTAGTTGTTAGTTTGAGGTCTTGTATTATTATTTTCATTGAAGGTTCCTCCAATACCTCGAGAAACATCATCAGGGGATCATCATTTCGTTAAACCAGCTCCTCCAAAAACCAGTGGACTTCCTAGGCCTGTAGGAACCGGAATTCCAAGACCAGTGTCGAGAATACCTGGACCAAGAGCAGCTAGGTAAGGTTGATCTTGTAATTATTATATATATATATATATATATATATATATATATATATATATATATATATATATATATATATATATATATATATATATATATATATATATATATATATATATATATATTTTGAGACTGTGACAATAACTTAAAACATTGGAAGTTTGAATTAACCTCTGTGTGTATATTCATACGTTTTAACACCATTATGCCTAGGTTAGGTTAGGTAAAATTGTGACTGGGCCAGAACGGTCCCTCCGCTGTGACCTTAAGGTCTATTGTGGCTCACGCCTAATTGTCTGTATTTTGCCCAACAAAACCAGCCTCCTACAGAGGTCGATAATCTTTGTCGGCAAAAGTTGATCCAGATCTTCCGGAGCAAGCTTTGTCTTGCCAAAGAGTAGGTGTCTAGTCCTGTACGCCGCCGGACAGGAACACAGTACGTGCTCTGCTGTTTCGTCACTCTCCATACACAGCCGGCACTCATTTTCCTGACCGACTCCAATTCAGTGCATGTGGTAATGCAAGCGGCAGTGTCCTGTATACAGGCCGACTAGAGTACTCAGTTGTTTGTTTAGCTCTAGAAATTTTTTAGCCCTTGAATCTGACAGGTCATTTATGAAGGCCTTAGAGTGAGCTAATCCTGGCAGATTTTGCCATTGCTGGAGTGTCCTTCCATCTGTCCAGGTCTTTAGGTGTGTTTCACTGTACATGATGATATCCCCAGCACAGGTTCTGGTCCGATAAAGTTCTCCTGGGAACCACCCCTGGCAAGCGTGTTGGCCGCAAAATTGCCATCATGATCCGAGTGACCCAGTATCCAGACCAGCGACACCTCATTGCAGCTGCCTAGTTCGTTAAGGGCAGATTTACAGCTCCATACCGTTTTTGGATTGCAACGGTAGAAACCAAGAGCCTTTATTGCAGCTTGGCTATCTGAGTTTATTTTTATTGATTTGTGTGTGCACTGGTTTTGTATAATTTCCCTTGGACACATCTCGATCACGTATACTTCTGCCTGGTGTATGGTTGCGTATTTTCCGAGGCTACTTGATAATCTAGCATCGCTGTTGCTCCCATATGTGCCGGCTCCTGCCCCCCTATCGGTTTTAGACCCGTCAGTATACCAGCAGAGATTGGCCCTCAATAGGGTCGTTTGGTTTCGTTTCCAATCCTCCCTTTCCGCAAGGATGGACTTCAAAGACAAATATCTGCTGATCTTTATAGGCATCAAGTCTGAGATCATTCCCAGAACCTCATGACTCACAATGCCATCGAGGAGTCCGGACCCTCCCAGAATGATTTCCTTCAGCATGCTGTCGGCCGTTGTTTTAATCTGTACGTTGTCCACCCAGCCTCTCTCTGCAACTAAATGTGAAGAGCTGGAATGTTTAGGAGGGCCTCCAGAGCGGCTGATGGAGCAGTGGTTATCGCGCTTATCATCAGACAAGCTTGTCTCTGTAGTTGAGCCAGTTTGGCCCTCGCGATACCACGAAGTGCCTTAAGCCACCACACTATGCCTCCATATGTTATCATTGGTCTGATAACCACTACATAGAGCGAGTACATCTGGGGCGGGTTTGTTCCCCAGTTATTTCCACAGATTCTACCAGGTCTGGCTGCTTTAAAAACTTCCGGCCTATGGCCTACCACCAAAACTCTGTACCTGGACAACAAATGTCCTCTCCAACCAGATCATTTCTGCTGTCCTGGATGGCCATTCCTCTAAACTGTATCCAATTAATGCAGGAGTCCCTCAAGGTTCAGCTTTAGCCCTTACTTTGTTTCTTCTCCACATTAATGACCTCCTCTCTAGCACATCCAACCCAGTTCACAGTTACGGAGATGACAGCACCCTCCACTCAAATATACAATATTCTAAGCTTGTCTCTTTAGCCCAATTAGATGAGGATCGCAGACACTTGGAGGGTTCTGTCTCTGTGGATCTCCAAAAAATATTAGACTGGGGAAGTAGAAATCTTGTACAATTCAACTCCACCAAATCTCAGTCTTACTTTCTATCTCATAAGAGATACACCAGCCCTAGACCCATCACAATGAACAACCAAGTTATTCAAAGTAATGAGTCCTTTTCACTTGTTGGCATTTCTGTGGATTGAAATCTTAATTGGCACTAACATCTCACATCAATTTGCAGAAGTGGCTGCTAAGAAATTAGGTTTCCTCTTCCGGGTTCGCAAATACTTTTCACCAGCTAGCTAGTCTCTATACCTTATAAACTTAACAGATAAGGCCAAACCTCGAATACTACTCCCACATCTGGGGTGCCGCTGCCCCTTCTACACTCGCTACCCTGGACTCCATTCAGAGGAGAGATATACGTCTCATTGGTGACCCTACGCTCACCCAAAGACTGCCATCCCTTGCCCACCGACATACCATTGGTGACACCTCTCTCTCTCTCTCTCGCTCTCTCTCTCTCTCTCTCTCTCTCTCTCTCTCTCTCTCTCTCTTATAGATATCTGCACGGGCACTGCTCAGACGAGCTTTCTTCCATAGTACCACCACCTGCTGCTCCCAACAGATCTACCAGTGGTACAGAGCGAATGCACCCTTTTACTGTCCAGGTCACCAGACATAGAACATCATGTTATGCCCGCTCTTTTGTCCCAAGGACTTCCAAGTTTTGGAATTTCTTGCCGGCACATGTTTTTCCTTCTCCTCCAAACCCTCAAGTCCAGAATTAACAAGTTGTGTCTTTCCTCCTTGTCGACACCCACGGTACGATAATATTTAAGCTGTGAGCCCTCGTGGTGTGTTGTTGAAATAAATAAAAAAGCACTTTCTGCATCCAGACTTTTTAATTATTCAAAAGAGCATGCCAATGTTGAGAGAGGTGTGACATATATTTATCTCTTTGTCTTCTTGGATCATAATTGCCCATTGCCAATCCCTATGCTGTGGTTGTATGTTATTTGAATTTATTTGAATTCTCGCCATTCTTGTCGAGCTGTACTTGAGCACCGCGTGTTTTTTTTTAAACACAACCCCCTTGAATAGTGAGGTATTTTTTGTGTATGTTTGTTGTAAAAGGCATAAAATTGTAGGTTATGTTCTATTGTTAACTGCAGATAATATTAATGAAATTGAAGTGTGTCAAATTAAAATGTTATTTTTGGTCTCGTACTAAATTTACAATTTTGGGCAAAAATATGGGCAGTTGAGAAAGATTTGCAGTTGAAGAAGTATTATGGAGAGATTAGTATTAATTGTAAATGGAGGTATCAGGTAAAACATTAGAAGAACGAAAAGGAAGGGAAAATAAATTTTTTGGAATGTCAAAATTTTAAGGTTGTTGAATTTGGAGTGTTGTCAAGCAGTTTGGGATGCAACTATGTATATAAAATTATGTCAATATTCACCACAAGTCTTATAGATTTATTGAATAAACATGTTGTATGATTTTAAGCAATAAAGGGAGTAATAATAATAATAATATATTTTTTTCTTTTCTGTTATAGGCCATCCAGTTTATATCAGACGAGACATGCAAGCGAAGGCTACTACTGACATGTACATTTATTTATGTATCTGTGCCTTATTATATTTATACATACTAAACGAATAAAACCACCAAATCATATTTACAGCTCATATAATTCTGGTTTTTGTGTGTTTTTCAGTTAATATTTATTATTTTGTACATAATATTTGTATGTTGATAGTATAGCCTGTTGACATTTGCTGCTTTAATTTAATGTATGTTTTATTGTACTGTTGTAAATTTATAATTTTATATTTTTATGTTACAATGGCATGTCTAATTATGATATGGGCTTGATTTTATTCATTTTATATCAAGGGATCGCAAATGAAAAAGCATAAAAGTTATGCTATAGTAAAATTCGTAGAAACTGAAACTAACTCTTCAACTAATGCTCAATAATAAAAGACTTTATAGTTAATTAACAGTATTTATTTTCATCATAGTTAACTTTGTATCAAATTATAGCACTGATTGTTTTACAGCACAAGAGTTTGACAAAAAAAAATCGGTTCCAGTGTCGAACTTAGCGTAAAATTGGAGGACGGATCTCCTCACGACCACTAAAATTGTGTTTGATTGGTCGACCCTTCTTGTGCCGAATGGGCTATATTTTATTTAGAAATTTTTAGCCAAATTCTATTTATAAACAATAGTTTACAAGATACTTAAAATAAAAATCCATCGATTTATTTAGAACAGATGGTGAGCAAGTCTAGACCATGCATAAAGCAAATGTTTAATTTGTCGTGCATAGACGTCAAAAATGGTGTTTTTTAAGCAAAGGTTCTGGAACTGGTGCCATTTATGGAGTATAAAATCTCTTTAGCAAGGTCTTAAATATCTTTCGACTTCAGTCTTCACTCGGCTAAAATGTTTGCAGAAAATGCATTTGAAACAGACCAATTGTAGCACTGATTGTTTTACAGCATGATAGGTCAACTTAAAATTTTTCATCGCATTTTTATAATTTTTTAATGGCATCGGTAATATATGGTCTTATTTCAAATAAAGCTAGATTTCAGTAGGCTTTGAAACTTGAACCAGCTAGGTTGATTTTAGGTTTGATTGTGAGTGGGCCATACCGGTCGATCCACCGCGACCATAACCAGCTACAGTTTGATCACTAAAAAAGTTAATAATCTTAGTAGTATATTAGAGGTGTGCAAACCCATGTTTGTCTCGAACGGATTTATACGCGAACCCAAACAAATATGTTGCCGTGAACTTCGAACCTCTAGAATAGTATGTCTAAGGTTCAGACTCGAACTTCTTAAAAATTCAAAATTGAACTTCGAACTAACCAAAATTCTTCAACGTGCATAATATATAATTTCCTTAAATACAAAATTTTGGTATATTGTAGCATGCAATATTTGGTAAGAAAAAGTGAAGAAGATAAGGTTTTTTTTTTGCAAAAAGCAAAGGTTCGACGAAGTTTGCAAGTTGATTGGGTGAAAATTCCTTCTGATGCCGATGCTAAATGTGAAGATGGGTCAACATTGAATCAAGAACACAAATACGGTATATTGTAAACTTTTTGAGATGTCTGCATCTACAGCTAAGTTCAATTATACAGGGTATGCCATAATTAATTGAACATTAGCTAGTGGGTGATAGCTGGCACACAAATAAAGCGATTGGGCTCAACCTACCTTTTTTTCCCTCAGGGCTCGACTGCGTCTTTGCCGCCCCGATAGCACCGCAGCCTTTGGCTTATTGGTCTCAAGATGCCTTAGTAAAATGTTACTCGTTTTCATTTTACAGGTTGACCATGATAATGAATGTGTTGCTGTCGGTGACGCTACCTAGCGGCAGTGGTGAAATTTATACTGTCATCGTTTTACGCATGATGCCTAATAATACCATGCCACATTTGATAATATGTTGAACCACTTTTGTTGTGTATTTACAACACGGATTCTGTGGTATTCGGCAGTCGGAACATCCAACTGACAGTCAGTAATTCTAGCACAGCGTGTCGGAATCTTGATGCAGGAGACTGCAAGATATCAGGATGTTGACAGCAGGGTATGACAGAAGGCCCCCGGTTTTTGGACGTGTAAAGAATGTACCTACACAGTTGTTATTAAAATATATTTAAACACACGAGTGGTTTCTTTACAAAAATAGGGTAGGTAGTAAAACGGAAATATGAGCAGAAAATTCGAATAAAGCGGGCTTGAAAGCTGTCTTTTTCAAATCTTGAAGCCATATCCCCTTAAACCCTGCCTACCCCGCACAGCACCCCTATTCACTTCCAGTCCCATAACTTCCTTGGGGGGTGTGAACAAGAAATTTTTCTTGTGGTTTGTGCATCCAGGTGGGGTCCTAGTAATGTTTCTGAAAACAATTTGTTGAAAAGAGTTCGGGAGCTAATCTGCAAATTTACCGAATTTTCGTTAAATCCTTCAAATTTCAATAACTCAATTTGCTATTAACGTAAGCTTTGTTGGTTAGAAAACCAACATTTAAGTTTATTTTCGGAAATTTTTGTATATTTTCAAAGCAGTAATTTTGATAAAATATAGTACATTGTTTCTACTACATAGGCTATACCGGTAATCAGATTGGTGCCTGCTCGCATTTGCTATTAAAAACATTTTTATGGAAATTCACTTCCATAACACATTTGCTGCATCTAGACTTTTGTAAAATGTTTATATATTTTCAAACAATAAAGTTATTTCGATGAAATATGGTACATTGTTTCTACTATATAGGCAACCAAGTTTGATGCCTGCTTTCATCGAAGAACAACATTTGCTATTAAAAATATTTTAAAGAAAATTCGCTACCATAACGCACTTGCTGTGTCCAGAGATTTTAATTTTTTTTTCAGACTTTCTGAATAATAACGCAAAATATTTCAGATTGATTTGATAACGCCATTGTGGAGGACAGGATTACTAGCACAGAAATTACATTCCGGAAATGTTTTTTCTGCATGTGGGGGACAAAATACCTTAAAATTTGACAATTTTCTTTCTTTTTTTCCACGAAATTGTCAATATCTTGAAACCTGTAAACTTTTTGATTAGATCGTATAGTGTTTTTCTAAAAGGGCTTGAGCTAGCCTGTCTTCGTGACTTTTGGGATACCTGTATATAAAAATTAATCTTAATTTAAACGGCCCTGTGAGGTCTCAATGTGTCCCACCAACTGTCACAAATATGCATTAGTGAAATCTTAAATTACGCTACAAATTGTGCTACCGACTCTGCCGATACAGAGTTAGAAGCGCCACTGAAGACTTAACGGGGCCGCTACTGGGTTACAACTTTATTATCTTTGGCAGGTTTCAGTGCCTGTAATGTTTAATATTGAAGTGTTTTGAACAACAAACTTCCAACTATCTTGAAGAATTACTTATTTCAAACTACTGTAAAATTGCCGGCGTGTACAATGTTTCGAACTGTAGTTTCAGTTTGAGTTGGGGTTTGATTCGAAGCTTCGCACATCTCTATAATATATATTTTGGCAAACATTTACAATGCCATGTCACACAAAGAAAATAAAAATAAAATGTACACAGAAGTTGTCAAAACATAAGCAGCGGTTCACGAGAAAACTTCTAACTCTTCTTAAACAATACTTGGTTTAATAGAATAACACGTTTAGAAAGTTCATTTTACGAGGTGTGTTTTTAAAGCAAGTACTGCTTTGAAATACGAATGCGGCTCAATAAGTCTGTGACTTTTTGAATGAAACACAGGTTTTTTGACAAAATATCATTTTATTTCTCAACATGGCCTCCTTTGAGCTCTATATACTTTGTCCAACGTTTCTCCAATTTCTTTATCCCTTCCAACAAAATAAGATTTGTTGAGGTCCTCAAAATAGGTATTTGTTTGTGAGATGATTTCATCATTGGAGTCAAAATCTCTTTCTGCCGAGCCATTTCTTTAAGTTTGGAAACACGAAATAGTCACTCGGGGCTAAATCCGGAGAATAGGGCGGATGAGGGAGCAATTCGTAGCCCAAATTATGCAGCTTCACCATGGAGACTACACATGTGTGCACCCTTGCATTGTCTTGGTGGAAAATAACCCTTTTTTTGGCCAAATGTGGTCGTTTTTTCTTCAAATCGTCATTGAATCAGTCCAATAAGTTGGACCTCATATCACAAAAAAACAAGTAATCTTTTCTTAAATTTATTTTTACATGAAAGCATGTACCTTAATTTACTTTTCCACACAATTTTCACCAATATTGCGGCAATTATCGAATCATGTTGAATCCCATCCTCATAGAAGTCTGCCACCTGATTTGACAACCACTGTAACACAGCCGTTTTAATTTCATCATCATGGCGCTGACCACCCAGATTCTTTTCCAAATGCAGGAACAAGTGCTAGTCACTGGGTGCAAGATCTGGACTGTGTGGAGGCTGATCAAGTCGTTCCCAGTGAAAAGATGCGATGCGATCTTGAGTTCGAACAACTGCGTGTGGACGGGCATTGTCATGAAGCAAAACGATCCCCTTATTCAACATGCCTCGTCTTTTGTTTAGGATTGCACGGCGCAGCATTTTTAAGGTCTCACAATACATCGTAGAATTTATTGTGTCACCACGAGGCAAGAAATACACAAGCAACACCCCCTTTCTGTCCCAAAGTGTAGTACACATGATTTTCTGGGCTGAAATTGTTCCCTTGAATTTCACTTTCTTGGGTGACGTTGAATGCCACCATTCCATGGGTGCTGCTTCGGTTACGGTGTAATGTAAGTCACCCATATGCACAATAGGCCAAGGGCTGCAGTGCTATCAGGGCAACAAAGCCGCGGACGAGCCCTGAGGGAGAAAAAAAAGTCACCCATGTTTCGTCGCCTGTGACAATTTGGCTTAAAAATCACCACCCTCCTCACTGTACTGCTATGAGACATGATCGGCTACTAAAAATGGCTATTTACGTCGCTAAATATAACAAAACTATACTGCACTCAGAGTCGAGTCCACATTGACACAACTGTGAGATGCAAATCTCTTTCATGTTGAATAGAAAACCGACAGCTTGGTGAATAGCGTACGTTGTTCGTCATGAAATTATTTGTGTGTTTTTGCATACGGTGCACAATTTTTATTGATTTAGATCCGCCTTTAGGTGCTGTTCTGTTTAACTGCATCCAGTTTTCTCTCCACTGTAGACTTTAAATTTTTGCAAAACTGCCCAAAGTTTTCTGTGATATCATTGAAAATTATCAGTTATTTTAAAAAATCAAAAATATAGACAATTAGAATATTCTCTACCAAGACACTCCAAAAGGTCTGTCAATACCTCAATAGACCATTTTACACTTTCAATGAAACTAGTTTGCAATCTTAACAGTTTGACATGTCTAATTAATTTTTCTTATAACCCTGATGTTATGGATGTCTGTGATGACATTTCTTTTGCATACAAAATGTTTTTACTTAAATAAAACATTGAAACAAGTAGCTAGCTTTGTGGGTCTGGCAAAATAATACAAATAACAATAATAATTTATTCACAGAAACGAAATATAAACTTAAATACTCTATAACACTTGTAAATTAATAAATAAATATATGCTCTCGTAGGCATAGCTTGTTTTTGACACATCATGAAACACTGCACAGATTCTTATGTAACATCCCTGTATATTAGTATTCGGGAAACAAAACGACGTCATGTATATATTTTTCTGGTATATTTCCTATTTATTAACAATCTTCCTAAAAAAAGAGAACAAAATAAAATCACATTGAAAATGTATTTTTGATAGAATTGTAACAAAGGTGTTATTTTTCAAATGAATGTTTTAACTTTTAAGTAGTAACATTTAGAATGTCATAATTTAATGTAGATGAGCTGCTTTGTTAGTATCGTGTGTGTTTGTGTGATAGTTCTGCTATGTTATTTTATATATCTGTTGAGATATTGTAAAGTAAACATATGTAACGAACCTGTATAGTTTTTTAACAAGTTATATAAGTGCCTTTATTAATTGATTGTATTATCAAATGAATAAATACTTTGTTGTGATGTACCTATAGTGTGTCGTCACTCTTATACAATTTATTAATTATATATTGCAGTGACCTCTTGTTTTATACTTTTTCATTATAATTATTATCATTTCTTTTACTAATATAATTGTGTATTACCCTTAAAAATGTATTTTTAATGTTCCTTCAAACCTATCAAGACATCACTGAGTAAAGATTGGACCTGTGATAAGTATACTTGACGAACCCAAATCACAAAAAAATTTGGGACACAGCAAGTGCGACTGGGTCAGAAACGAACACAAGGTGTACTGGACAGACTGTCCAGGGCTCAGACATGGGAAGTCATAAGCAGGTTCTAAAGCTGGTCAGCTCTTTAATAGTTGGCTGGTGTGGTATACTTGCAATATGGTAGGTGGTAGTGAAATTTTCCTATACGTGATAGTAAACGATTTTTTTCACGCCCAAGGAGGTATCACCCCTTACATCAAGGGGCCGGTGAAGTCCCAACGGACGTTTCCGGTTCTGGTGTATGAGTCGGTGTCCCTTATAAGCAAAAATGATGATGGCTCCTCCTTGTACAAAAGATTCCGGAGGCAAAATACCCCTCCAATCGGATCTCCGGGAGAAGGGTGTACAGGGGGCGCCAGCATCGAGATTTACAATATCCTTCTAGAATATATGTCGCCTAAATTCTAACCTAAACTCCGTCCACCATTTTCTCCAGACTAATAGGCCCCAACTCCTCTTCCTCACTGAAACTCAAATCAGTGCCAAAACAGCCACTAATCACCTTAATTTCCTGGGGTATGAGCTCCTTACTTTTAGGTTGCATGAAGGTGTGTGCGCGTACATCCATAGCAATCTACCCTGCACCAGACTCCCCACTTTAGAAACTGGAAGAAAAGACATATTATGGATAAAACTCTCTCTCAGGGCTGCAACTAAATTCATCTGTTGCATTTACCGGTCACCTTCTGACAACAACTTTTAACAGCTCTTTGACTACCTTTCTGAAAAAACCGACCAACTGATTTCTGAATATCCTTCCTCTGAGGTCACTATTCTTGGTGACTTCAATGTCCATAATCAGGAATGGCTAGGATCTTCAAAAACCGATCCACAAGGAAGAGCAGCGGAGGCCTTTGCAGTCAGGAATTCTTTAGCCAATATGGTTCAGCAACCTACTTACTTTCCTCGCATCCCAACACACAGCTCAAATCCCTTGGATCTCCTTCTTACTACAAATCCTGACTGCTATAAGATATCAGTCACCGCCCCCCCCCCTGGGTCGCTCAGACCACGGCATGGTCACTGCTTCCTGCGCAGTGCAACCCGAGGTCACACAGTCATCACACCCACGTATCGTTTGGCACTACAACTCCGCGAACTGGGACGAAATGCGAGATTACTTTTCCTCATTTCCATGGGCGTATGTCTGCTTCTCTCTTCCTGGCCCCTCTGATATCTCACAAAATGTCACCGAAATTATCCAAGCTGGCATGGAATTATTTATTCCACGTACACAGAAAACCTCTGCAGCCACTCAAAAGCCCTGGTTCTCTAAATCCTGTGACAAGGCCAGACTTGAAAAGGTCAAAGCTCACAAAAAGCTTCTACACAATCCCAGTCAAGAAAACCGTCAAGCATTTAACGACGCAAGAAACCGCTATGTCCGCATTCTTTCTGAGGCAAAAAACTCGTTTAATAACCACATCAAAAACAAAGTCCTCTTAAGCTCCAGCGGCAGCAAACCCTTCTGGACTCTTGCTAAATCTATTAGGAATAATTTCTGCAAGAGCACGTTCCCACCTCTTGTCTCAGGGGATGAAATTGTTTCTACCGCCCTGGGCAAGGCTGAACTTTTTGCCTCGTTGTTCGCCGGCAATTCTACTCTCAACCCACCTCCAAATGTTCAACCACCAACAGTCACCAATGTGACGCATAAAATGACGGATATCATTTTCAAAACTAAAAAGGTACGAAAGATGCTCTCTTCTCTTAATACCAGGAAAGCCTCTGGCCTTGACGAGATCCCAGCAGTTGTTCTCAAAAAATGTGCACCAGAACTTGCTTCTGTCCTGACCCGTCTGTTTTAGACATCTTACAATAGAGGCATATTCCCCAGTAACTGGAAAACTGCTCGAGTACAACCCGTCCCCAAGAAAGGATCGAAAGCGCTTCCTAGCAACTACAGGCCTATTTCTCTCCTTTCAGTCGTCACTAAAGTGATGGAAAAATATATAAACACTGAATTACTAAAATTTCTTGAAAAACACAGTCTAATCCACGACAGGCAGTATGGATTCCGTCAGTGCAGATCAACTGCCGACCTCCTTTTCTTTGTCACCCATTCTTGGAACAAGTCTATGGAACTACACGGTGAATCCCAGATTGTCGCTCTAGACATAGCCAAAGCATTCGACCAGGTCTGGCACGCAGCGCTGCTTAATAAACTTCTGGCCTATGGCCTACCACCAAAACTCTGTACCTGGACAGCAAATTTCCTCTCCAACCGAAGCATTTATGTTGTCGTGGATCTAAACTGTATCCAATTAATGCAGGAGTTCCTCAAGGTTCAGCTTTAGCCCCTACTTTGTTTCTTCTCCACATCAATGACCTCCTCTCTAGCACATCCAACCCAGTTCACAGTTACGCGGACGACAGCACCCTCCATTCAAATATACAATATTCTAAGCCTGTCTCTTTAGCCCAATTAGATGAGGATCACAGACTCATGGAGGGTTCTATCTCCGTTGATCTCCAAAAATTATTAGACTGGGGAAGTAGAAATCTTGTACAATTCAATCCCACCAAATCACAGTCTTGCTTTCTTTCTCATAAGAGATACACCAGCCTAGACCCATCACAATAAACAACGAAGTTATTCAAAGTAATGAGTCCTTTTCACTTGTTGTGGATCGAAATATCAATTGGTACCAACATGTTACATCAATTGCAGAAGCGGCTGCTAAGAAATTAGGTTTCTTCTTCCGGGCTCGCAAATACTTTTCACCAGCTAATCTCTATACCTTATATACTTCACAAATAAGACCAAACCTCGAATACTGCTCCCACATCTGGGGTGCTGCTGCCGCTTCTACACTCGCTATCCTGGACTCCATTCAGAAGAGAGCTATACGTCTCATCGGTGACCCTACCCTCACCCAAAGGCTGCCATCCCTTGCCCACCGACGTGCCGTCGATGACCTCTCTCTCTTTTATGGATATCTGCACTGGCACTGCTCAGAGGAGCTTTCTTCCATAGTTCCTCCACCTACTGCCCCCAACAGATCTACCAGGGGAACAGAGCGAATGCACCCTTTTACTGTCCAGGTCACCAGACATAGAACATCTTGTTATGCCCGCTCTTTTGCCCCGATAACTTCCAAGTTGTGGAATTCCTTGCCAGCACATGTTTTTCTTTCTCCTCTGAACCTTCAAGTCCAGAATTAACAAGTTTCCTCCTTGTCGACACCCACGGTACGATAGTATTTAGGCTGTAAGCCCTCGTGGTGTGTTGTTGAAATAAAAAAATAAAAAATGGTTGAGAAAAATGACATAACTAGTTAGTAACACCCATGATATAGTTATTTGTATCATGAGTAACACCTATCATAAAATTTGACGAGCAATCTAGATCCGTAAAAAAAATAACATCTTCCATTTGAAATAAGAAAGTTGACGTCCACTTCCGGTAAAACCGGAAGTCCCATACTAACGTCAGTATTTTCAGTGAACTGTAAATTTTGATAAACCCACGTGCATGAATTTTCAAAATTCAATTGTTAGCCCTCCTTCAGAAACGGCTAATGGAAAGTCTACGTTGGACACTGTACATACGTGGATACTGATACAAGAGTAATTGAAAATGACGTCATTTCAGGCTTATCCTAAAAATGGTAGTAATTAATATTACTACCATTGCCATAGAGCTGGAATCATTGCTCTATTAGATTCAGGTTACCATGGAAACAAAATATACCTGCCTACTTTAGCGGCAGAACATTTTAAAATGCTAGGTAATAAACAAATAGGTAACTATGCGGTATGATATTAATAATTGGAAATATCGATTAAACAAAATTATTAGTATCTATGGTATTCTCCGCAAGATACTTTTAGTTTTATTTGAATTTCTTGACAGTTTTATATTGCAAAGTCGTCAAATACTTTTTATAAAACGCACATTTCTTTATTTTTTTTGTTAATTATTTATGATTAATGTCGTCTGAATTGAAGCTGAACCTGCCATCAGATAACAGTGACGATGAAGATGTTTACGATGGTGACATAAAAAGAAATACTTCCAGAAGTTCTTGTAATGATGATGACCACATTCTTGGAAACATGTTAGATGATATTTCAGAGCACGACAGCGCAACTAGCAATCATGAATCAAATAACAAATACAACAGATGGAGTCCCGCCACGAATTCTAGTGTTTGTAGCGGCGATAGAAATTTTTGCAGAAAGTACCAACAAAACAAAACGTTCAGAAACGATGAGATTCGCGAGATTGAAAGACGGAATGCAATTCTAATGGGGAAAATTCTGTCGAATAATCGGAGACCAAATCAGTATACAGTCGCTCCAAAAGCGTTACCCGTTAAAGTGACCAGTTCCGCGGTGAATAGGCAAAGAGCAGAGCAAAAAATTAACTGGGAAAATCAGGTCTCATTTGATTATTTAAATGGTATTAGTAAGTATAATGCGATATTTACTTCCAGATTCTTTTGAAGAAAATACAAACAGTAAAATCTTCTTTTACAAGAAGAAAGTGACATTGGAATTAATCTATGCATACGTAATTATGTAAGTATTCTTCAAGATCTATAAAAATAAAACCAGTGGCGGCTCGTGAGTGTCGCGGTAGAGGAGGCAGTAATTTTTTAAAATTTTCAAGGTCACACGTTTACCTGGCACTTAAGAATTTCTGTGAAAAATCCATTTATACAAAAATATAGACTTTCACAAGAATAATTTTTGAAATTTGATACCTTTTTGAAATAATTTTTTCACGCATTATTGAGGGTATAAATAAACACATAAGGTTTATTAAATTGTTAAATATTGTTTATGGACCAGAAATAAATTTCAATAGAAATTCTATATACATTATATATAGTTCAATAAATAAATAAATTTAAATGAGTGATCCCAACCAATGAGTTGTCTATGACGAGATGCAAAACGCAGAGGCAGTGTTGCCAATTGCAGTCGTTTGTAAAATTTACGATCAACGACTCAACGAATTTTAATTTACTTGCTGTATTTTGATTTCTTTATGTATATATATATATATATATATATATATATATATATATATATATATATATATATATATATATATATATATATATATATATATATATATATATATATATTCCGATATTTATACGTTCAAGTTCGGGATCCGGGGCAGGACATCTAATTCACAGTACAGAGACGGTCAATAAGTACAGGTTCTTTTGCATACCTAACTCTACTTAGCCAGCGAAACGCATTGTCTTATTGTTAATAAGAAATAAAAACATAAATGTAAGCGTAATAATATTATGTATTATATTTCACTTGTCGCCACCAAGTAATGCGTGTCGCTGTTGCCCAGCAAGAACCAACGCGGAGGTGTAGAGTATAACTTACCAAGGGGTGGGGCGTGGTGTCAGGAATCAGGGAAAATGGGAATCGGGGCTTATTTACATATTTACAAAAATAACTAAACAATCGTACAATTCATCGGAACCGGGCCTCCATGACGTCACAAGCACACAAGAAGATCGCGCTGTTTTGGTAAAATACTTCTCAGCAGCGTTGCCGGTTGTAATTGTAATTGCAGATTTAGAAAATTATTATATGAATATGGTTTGAGTATTAATAATATGAATAAGTATGACTTTAATATTGAATATTGGATATTGGATTAAAGTTATATGTAACTATAACTGACTACTTGAATAGGGAGGATGTAACTAATTCTGACTAGGGAGGCCCGGTCTCCTCTGCCTCCTTAGAGAAACCGCCACTGTATAACTACCCCTTGCTTATGTGTACCTTGAGTATTCCTGTCATTTATATCGATCGACGAGTTTATATACATACCGCAGGGTGTTATAACTATAATATAAGTATACTGGACAAAACTCAAGGAAGCAATTCCTCATTCCATCTTAAGCATAAAAGTTCATACGAACATATATAGGTCTCAAACCCCTTTGTTTTTCATATACAGAGTGTTAAGTCTTTTCGAACAAAAATGCAGTCCCTTCCAAATATCGAATAAAGACCCAAGCCAGTATAACACTGAAATCCGGTGACGTTGGGGTCGTAAGACATAATCAAGAATCACAATTTAGATGTATAGAAATTAATTACTGGTGGTAATAAAAGAACTGTACAGAAAAATTTTCAAGTTTTTCGTTGTAGTAAATACAGCTTCAGACATAGAACCCACAGGAACGATTAGAATCAGTAGCGTGCTGAAGATGAACCAGGAAGGTTCGAAGGTGCAGTTCACGTAAACCAATAAAAAATCACAGAAAGTACAGCAAACAAATAAAGTGTATATTTAAAAGTGATTACAGTGTAGTGCAACATTCCGATATATTTATATATATATATATATATATATATATATATATATATATATATATATATATATATATATATATATATATATATATATATATATATATATATATATATATATATATATGACATACTTGGTTCTAGAATTTATGAAAACTCGACGTTTCGGCTCCTGTTTTGGAGCTATTTTCAAGAGGTAAAGGAAATATGTAAGGACACTCTAAGGCCTCAATCTGCCTACTCCTTAGAGTGGTGGACAAAGGTGGGTAAAGGAAATATGTAAGGGGAGTAGGCAGATTGAGGCCCCGTAATCGAGCTACAACAACTCAACCCACCTTTGTCCACCGCTCTAAGGAGTAGGCAGATTGAGGCCTTAGAGTGTCCTTACATATTTCCTTTACCCACCTTTGTTCACCACTCTATGGAGTAGGCAGATTGAGGCCTTAGAGTGTCCTTACATATTTCTTTACCCACCTTTGTCCACCACTCTATGGAGTAGGCAGATTGAGGCCTTAGAGTGTCCTTACATATTTCCTTTACCCACCTTTGTCCACCACTCTAACGAGTAGGCAGATTGAGGCCTTAGAGTGTCCTTACATATTTCCTTTACCTCTTGAAAATGGCTCCAAAACAGGAGCCGAAACGTCGAGTTTTCATAAATTCTGGACGCGTTTCAACCCGAGAACCAAGTATGTCTCACATTAAAGCCCGTGGAATCATTTCTGAATATATATATATATATATATATATATATATATATATATATATATATATATATATATATATATATATATATATATATATATATATATATATTATCTTTCACTTTAAGGTTTAATGAGTTTTTATAGCGAGTTACTTTTAATGTAGTGTTTAATGTTCCATTAAAAATATAATTTTCTGAGAAAACCATAAGTTCGACAACAACGCCGAGGTGAAAACCAGAATTTGTCCTTTTTTCAAACCCCATTCAAAAACTTGTTGGCGAAAATGTCAAAAAATAATGAATTTGTTCAAAAATTTTCAGACACAGTTTGGATGTTTCGGCAGCATAACTGAAATAATCGTCAGTAAATCTTTTTAATTAATTGTCGCATTCTTGTATCTCGATTTTATCTTATATTTACAGGTCAATTTGCTCAAAGGAATTCAGTAGTAGGATCTTTACACACGTAATTAAAAGGAAATAACCTGAGGAACTGTTTGTTTTTTTTACTTATTAATTTATACATATTATTATATACAAACTTTTACAGAATTTACTTGCATCTGTATTATTAATTGTATTAAATAATGGTAATAAGTTTGCAAATCTAATGTACACAACTCCTAATAAAGTATATATTTATTCTTTTTATTTACTGTTGATCCACTTATTAATAAAACTGTGTTAAGGTCAGTGCGGCATTCGATTTGAAATGCGCCGCTCGATTTAGAAGAATCACATGGCAAAAGCACAAATTACATATTACATTTACGGTGTTAACAGAGGAATAGATAGATTCAGGCTAACAAAATAAAAGCGGACTATGATATGAATACTACATGGTGTGCAATTATGAGTGCCAAAATTTGATGTCTGCGCATATGACGCCACTGCAGGAAGAAAGTTGGTTTAAATTATGCCAAGCGGACTTTTATGGAAACTTAACCTAATAATTTTGGTTTTTAGTGAATTTTCTTTTTAAAAAAAATCACTACTGAGGAGATCCCGACTTTTGAATTGTGAAAAAATTCCTTCAAATGAGCACTAATTAGCCCCCGAGAACACATCCAGGGTCAGTTTTAATTTTTACATATATATATATATATATATATATATATATATATATATATATATATATATATATATATATATATATATATATATATATATATATATATATATATATATATATATATATATATAAGTAAAAATGGCGGCGCTCGTTGACGACGTTACTTTGTGCTCTGAGCTGAATAAGCTAAAAAAGTCAGAATTAATAGACTTAATTGTGTTTAAAAAGCTGCCAGTGCAATCCATGAGTGAAGAAGTGACGAAATGTGTTTTTGGTAAGGTTAAATGCCAGTGTTGTGACCCGGAAAGTGGATCTAAACTGGATAAACGTGGTAAACATGGTGGCTGTGATAAACCTATGTGTGTGAAAAACCACTATGAACGCTTTTCTCTTCACAAAGAGATTGAGTTGCTGACTAAATTAAACCACCATATTGAGATGAGAGCTGGAGAACAGGCGGAGCTGGTAAGGTTGTTAAAGGCCAGAAATTTGTTTGTGGAATCTAATGTGGACACCCAAATTGATGGAAATTGCTTAAATCAACAAGCAACGACATCTATCAATGCTGACACAAACTTGCAATTCGCAAGTTTAAATAAATCGTTCTCCGAACCTTTTAAAATAAGTGAGATTAAATCTTATCGGGCGATAGCCACCGGAACACATGTTAATGAAAACAAACCTGCCGAGGGCAATGAACTTGCTAAGAAAACATCGCAGGTAAATAAACAACAGCTGACTATCAAGAAAAGGCCATTAACTCAGGAAAATAAGTCAATTGTAGGCAGTAATGAGAAGACAGCCTTGAAGACGGTTCCTAGGGGGGGGTTACTTGTTTGTTTCTCGGTTGCATCCCGAAACAACCGCGGAGGATGTGCTTTCACATATTCGAAAGGCGGCGCCAAACGCACAGTTTGCCTGTGAATCTGTTAAAGTCGGTGAGCATTGTGCATCATTCAGACTGGACTTCCCGCTGGACCTAAGGGAGCTGGTATATAATCCAGACGTGTGGCCAAAAGGAGCTCTTATTAGGAGGTATTTCTTCAAAAATTTTACGAAGACAGAAGTGACGATGCTGAATACGTAGGGGAAGGAGAGGAAGAAACTGATTTATTTGCAGCAACTGACTTGAACAAGTGTGAAATTGTAAATACAGTTGTGAGAACACTTCCGAATAGTGGTGAGGCGGAATTGGGTGACAACTGTTCCATCGATAATGCCGTACAACAGACAAGCTCCGCAGCAACGGATTTCACAAACTTTGGGCATGTAAATATTAGTTGGAAACTGATTCATTTAAATATACAGTGTTTAAGTAATAAGGTTAATATGCTTGAGCTTACTTTGAATGAACATTCTCCCGATTTCCTCTGTATCACGGAGCACTAGGATAACTCGTGATTACGGTTTAAATGAATTTAAGATCTTTGAATATGTTTCAGTGGCAAGTTACACGAGAAAAAATCATTTACATGGAGGAGCAGTAATATTTGTTAAACAGGCTATGAAAGACAGGTGTAAAGAAATAGTAAGTATCGCAAAAATGTCTGTAGAACTAGATGTTGAGTGTTGTGCTGTGGAGTATGACAGGGCAACTTGTGTGGTGGTACTGTATAGACCTAGTACATCTCACAATTTTGAATGTTTCTTTTATGTGCTGGAAAAAATATTAACTAAAATCTGTAAAAAATATCGAAACATAATTCTTTCTGGAGACTTTAACATTTGCAGCATGGATGTCGCCTCTTCTAGGGCAGCGGAGTTACGTGATCTGATCGGGTCCTTTCAGTTGATTTCATTAATTAATGCACCAACTAGGAGAGGGTTTTACAGAGGTAATCTTGTGCAGACATCAATCGATTACATTATAACTAATAATGATTCTGCAACGGCCAGAGTGTTCGATCCGGCGCTGTCGGACCATTGTGCTCAGGAGGCAGTTTTTGGTGTTGTGACTGGGAGCGGGGGCGCTTCGAGCGAGCCCTCTTTTGTAAAAGGTAGACGTTTTTCAGGTTATAACCTGAAACTATTTGGACAATACATTGATGAGCGACCAATTAAGCTTGGTCTGCCATCAGACACGCATGACATAGATCAGGTCTTTGAAGTGTTTTGGTTGCAATTCCACACCATTTTTGACGAGGCCTTTCCGTGTGATATGATTGAGCAAAAACAAATCTCTCACAACAAACTGACATATAAACCCTCTCCAGAGGTAAGAAGATGTTGCGAAAATTTGGAAACTCTCAACTGGATTAAAAAGAATTGTAATGATGACCAGGTAACAAATGATTACAAAAAATACAAAAAACAACTTAGCATGAAAATACAGCAGGAAAAACAGGACTATTATCATAACTTGATACAAAATTCAGATAACAAAACAAGAACGCTTTGGTCAATTGTTAATTATAAATCTGGGAAGAAAAGTGGCAAAAATAAGTCAATAATAATTGAACATAACGATAAAATAGTCAAAAATCCAAAAATTATAGGGAATCTATTTGGTAACTTTTTCTCACAGGACGCCCAAAACCAGGTACGATTGCATTTTAACAACTCTAACAGCAATTCTTGTACAACTTCATTGGTAAATAGGGAATCGTTATTTTTGTACCCGTTTACTTCTCTGGAGATTGAAAACGTTATAAAGAACCTGAAAATGAAAAAGTCTACTGGTATTGACGAGGTGCCCATCTCGGTTATAAAGCAGTACTCGAAGATAATAGCATCTTATATCTGTGACATATTGAATTTGTCAATAACTTGCGGCAGTTTTCCTGTGCAATTAAAGAAAGCAAAAGTAGTTCCAGTTGCTAAAAAGGGAGATAGTTTAAATATCCTAAACTATAGGCAAATATCCATATTGAGCGTGTTTTCTAAGATAATGGAGAAAGCGATGGCCAACAGAATTGAAATATTCCTACGAAAACATAGTTTGGTCACCAAGTGTCAATATGGTTTCCGGAGTGGTTTATCTACGGAGGAAGCTACTAGTGATTTTATACAACATCTTCACGAGGATTTAGATAAGGGTATGCGCGTGGTAGCTGTCATGTTCGACCTATCGCGCGCGTTTGACACGCTTAATCCGGGTTATGTAGGCGAAAAATTGCGATGCCTGGGCATACGTGGACCAGCAAATGACTGGGTTTTGTCATTTTTAAGTGATAGACGAATGGTGGTTTCGGTTGGGGGCACTTTTTCGGATTCATATGAGATAAATTTGGGCACTCCGCAGGGTAGTATTTTGGGTCCGTTGCTGTTTGTTTTGTATGTGAATGACCTGCCCGACTACATAAAGGTGGGTAGGGTGTTCATGTACGCGGACGACACAACCGTGGTTGTGTCTGGTCGTGATGGTGACGAGGTAAGTCAAAAGGTAAACACCTTAATGCGACAGTTTGGTGAGTGGTGCAAAGCAAACCACCTAATCATAAACCATGATAAAACATCGTTCGTAGAGTTCAGGAGCTGCCACCGACTGCCTCTCATTCTGCAACTTGCGGATGGAATGCACTGCTGTGCTACGAAGGGAAGGTTCCTTGGGGTCACGGTTGATCAGCACTTGTCCTGGAGGTCGCATGTTGATTACGTCTGTGGCAGGCTTAAGTCGTCGTATTTTATGATATACAATCTTAAGAACTCTCTAAGTGACCAACATTTGCTTTCTGTCTACTATTCGGAGGTGTATCCACTGCTGTCATACGGCATTGTTGTCTGGGGTCAGTCCATAGATGTTAACAGGGTTTTTGTGCTTCAGAAGAGAATACTAAGGTTAATTTTTGATATGCACAACTCTGAGTCATGCCGAGAACTTTTTAAGCAAAAGAAAGTTAAGACGTTGGTAGAAATTTACCTTTATAAGGTACTGAGTTTCATACATGGCAAAAAGCATATGTTGCCTAGACATTCAGACAATCATTCGTATTCCACTAGGCACTGCAGTCACATTAATTTAAACCATTTTCAAAGAATGGCGTACAAGAAATCCCCTGTGTATGCGGGTAGTGTTTTGTACAATTTGCTTCCGGAAAGTGTAAAGTCCACTGGAAACATAAGAACTTTTAAAGCCGGTCTAAAAAAATATTAAAGTGAGCGATCATTTTATGCGGTCGATGAGTTTGTTTCGTGCTCTGTGAGGCAGATGATTTAACTGGAATCTTTTTTGATGTTTTTGTACTTGATTGTTTTGTTGCTTAATATTGTTCATGTGTATTTTTGTTACATTGCGGTCTATATAAGTGTATACACATGTTTTTATCACATTGTTTCAAGCGCTGTGTTTTTCACATTGTGCGCTTTTATCTTTGTTTTTTTTTTTGTAACTAAACAGCATAATTGTTTTTATACTGTACTGTATTATATATTTGTGTTCTTGTTATATTTTTTATAACTATTGTGACGAGCTTATCCATGTATTATGGCAAGAAGGCGAAAATAAATTATCTATCTATATATATATATATATATATATATATATATATATATATATATATATATATATATATATATATATATATATATATATGTCAACCGATAACTCAAAAAATAATGGGCCGATTTAAATCAAATTGTAAGTAGCTTCCTTTTGCAAGTAGCTTGGATAAGTTCGTTAGCCAGGAAAATTTGCTCAGTTAAAATAGATTAAACAATTAACTGTTTTAGTTAGATAGACGGATTCCGCGGTCCGTGTCAGTTCTGAGCTAACCTTAAGTGTACGGAATTTCCACCACGAAATTATAATGCAGGTTTGTGAGAAAATAAATTCGGGACTCAGCAAGTGCGTTATGGTAGCGAATTTTTATTGAATGCCTCAAAATTGCTTAACTCAATTTGATAATAACCTAAAAGATTCGTTGGACAGGAAACTAGTATTTTCTGGAACATTTAAAGTTTATGTTCGAAAAATTGTTGTACATTTTCAAATAATAAAATTATTTTGATGAAATATGGTACATTGTTTCTACCTTATATGTTATACTGGTAACCAAATTTGATGTCTGCTTTCTTAAAAAACATATTTGCTATTTAACATTTTTATGAAAATTCACTATCATAACGCACATGCTGCGTCCAGACTTTTTTAACAATGGAGCATTTACTTTTCTTTTTTGAGATTGCAACGTACTCCAACAGATTTTTATAAATTGCAATGCAGAACTATTTTTGACATAATATTGCAAAAAAGAAAATGCCACAGAAATATTTTGACATTAATACTCGCGATCGCTGCCTACAGGGTTATGAATACGTTTAGAAAATTAGTTTATATCGGTAATACAGATAATAAAAAAAATAGGTGAAGATATTGCTGCGAAAATGGATATAAAACGAGACAGGCAACAAGTTGAAAGAGTAGAAACGCTCATGTACCTTGGAACTATTATTACAGATAATAGTAAATGTAGCAAAGAACTGAGAAGGAGACTCTCGATGCCAAAGCAAAGATTCAATACACAAAATACTCTTTACCATAATATTTTTTGTTTGAACCTGAGTCATAAGTATAAAATGTTTTAACGGATGTGGCCGAAATCGGAACTTTTATAATATGCATCTGATGGAAACAATAGAAGCTGTTATAGTGTGGACATTGAGAAAGACAATATACAGCGATAGAAAGACAAATAAAAGTGTGCTAGAAACGGCTAGAAAAGAAAGACGTTTGATAAAAAAAATCAAGAGGACAAAAGCAAAATTTGTTGGACATATTTTAATACATAAGAAGTTTCTGGTAACATTACTTGAAGGACACATAACTTGAAAATGGAAGAGGTAAACCAAGCGAAAAACTTCTAGAAAATATAGTCCAGTTGAAGTGAAGAACTACAATGAAATGAAGAGTTTCTGAACAAAAAGTAATATATCTGCAACGAAAAATCGAATAGCGTTTATACTGCAATGGATATGACCATTTAAACCAGATGGTATTAATTTGTTTTCTATGCGTACTAATATATTTAATATTTAACTAATTCATGCATAAACCACAGGTATGCAAATGACGTCAGAGCTATGAACGAAAGCAAGCCGTGTAAGTTTTATATCATGATCCAAATCTACCATAAGAGCAATTTGACATTGGTTTGACAGTTGTCGCGATTAGGATCCTGCAAAGTGCTAAACGGAGACAGATAAACAACCTTGATATGTAACATTTGATATAAGAAATTTCGGCTGTGAAATGTCAAAGTAAAAAATATATATTTTATTATGATTTATTTTATACAAAGTTTGTAAATTTTAATTTCGTATTGTAATTGTGTGTGTGTATTATTTATTAAATCGTATCCAGGGGGTTAGGTAGTGCAATGAGGTTTAATAGTTTTTATATCTGGATACTCTTATGCTTACACGCCGAAAATATATCATCGCAAATCACAGATCATCCGCACAATGAAAATTATGATAGGAGCCAGTCTAGCACTGAAAGAAGTGCTCCTGCGACTGGCTTCGACAGGGGCCATTCAAACACTGAAAGAGCTCCAAGCTCTCAGTTAAAAAGTACTTACTCTTCTGCAGATTTAGTGGCCAGCCCCAACAATGACAGTAAGTTTGTTAATATGTTCTGACAACTATTGCACCATGACCAATATTTATGTATGTTTCAGTTCTATATGATACATGTAACATAGATGATTTCGCATGCCTGGCAATGGCAGCAAGCGATAGATTGGGTCTGGAGGCTATCAATTCTCTTCACAGGAAGCTGGACGATGATGCAAATGGGAATGTCGATTTATCGGAATCTGATGATGTATGACTTTTTGAGTTCTTGCTTTATTCATGTTCTAAAGGAAGCTTGTTTCAGTTTTTGAGGGAAGAATTGAAATACGATTCGGGTTATGAAAGAAGACAGAAGGCGTTTCATCGAAACGATGACACTCACATATCAGTCAAAGAACTATGGGAAGCATGGTTGAGATCAGAGGTACATAACTGGACCATTGAGCAAACTACTGAATGGCTTGCGATATGTGTGGAGTTGCCACAGTATGTGCCAAATTTTATCCAGCATAGAGTAACTGGTGCCCATTTACCAAGGTAAGAAGTAACCTTTAAAGAACCGTTTTTAATTTAAAATTAACTTTTCATATTTTTGAAGTAATAGACTTCTGAAAGTTTAGGACGTCACTAAAAAGTTTTGCATTGATAATAAATGACATAAGAAAACTGTTTTTCTATCTTGTTCTGTGTCCTTTTTTATTTCAGTATGGCATAAATTGTCACATTTTTTTACGTTTAAAATTATTTTACCTGGTGATGCTTTTAATTATCTTCCTAAGACAAGTTTTTAAAGAGACAAGTAGAAATAGCAGATTCAGCACTATAATAGATTTATTCACGGAAGTAAGAGTTAATCTCTCTCACCTTTAATCTGCACAATTTCTTTATTATGTCAGTTACATATTTCAAAATAGATTAACAAGACACTTTTCATGTAGAGATATAGCAAATTGTACTGTGCTACCATTTATACCTAGAACCATTATTTATAGGTAAGTAGGATTGTAACTTAATATTGCCAGAAACAGCTCTCAGTATATTCCTATACCTACCCTTGAAATAGTAGTTTAATGACAGTTTCGAGGTAGTGTAACGGGGGGTTTTACGTGCCTTTTACTTTTCTTTAAAACAAAGGTTTTTCCAAATGACTAAATTCTAATTATTATTATTATTATTAAAATTTAAGTAATTATTCATTTAGTTATATTTTAGGATCGGCAACATTCGAGCGGCAGAACGCGTATCCAAAATCTACCCCTTATTACCTTGAAACTAATATTTAAGTTTTTCGACCTTCATATGAGGTCTTGCCTAAATTTATTTGGAACTCTAAAACCGAGCATCTGGGTCAAATTCCCAGAATTTTACTATATATTCAGTCTTAGTGTATACCTAGTGACCCCAGTACATCAGAGTCACCCTATAAGAAAACTGTTAAAGTGAACTCTAGTTTAGGGCTTCCTAAGCTAATAATGAAATCCAGCATCTAGTTTTTAAAATTACTTTAATACAAAAAATTAAATTTATGCAGATAACATTTTAAACAGCTCAATACATTTTAATACACCCTTTGATTTTAAAGGTTTCCGTATGATTAAAATTAAACAAAAGAAAACTTTCAATAATTTTTAAAAATAAATTCCTTAATTCCAAAGGTTTCTGTCTTGATTAAAATTATACTAAAAACTCGAAATTCTAATAGTATAAATCCTAAGGGTTATTTAAACAGGAGGGTGTAGGACGTTTTTCCAAACCTTAGAATGGATTAAATGTTATACAAAGTTGATACTGGTGAAAACTACATTGTTCTTGCCCCCGGTATAATTTTTCTAGTCTAATAATTGACTCTTTCTTAGATTAATTATAGCTCTCACTTATCAACCCCTTATAGCTCCCAGCTAAACTCTCATGACTCAAAGCCCTATCTCTCCCTCGTATTATAAAATTTCACAAATACTTCCCCATCCATTAAAATTCCTATCATAAAACAACACCTAAATTTTAATCTGATTTCATTCACTCTAATTATAAGTCCAGCACCCTACGGCTAAATCATCTATGCTAATTTAGCTTACAGCCCATATGGTTTAAACTATCTATACAATCTCAGTTTTAAAAATTAATTCGGTACTCGAGAAAGCTGACCCATTCTTAATTAAAAAAATTAGGGAACATTTAACAAAAATATCAACTGGAACGAACTCACCCAGAAAAATCCTAGACAATACACCAGCTCTGTACTCTGCTTTACCAGCCCCTATGGCCCTTGAACCACGATCTTTCGCGATAACCGCCCTTTCAAACAAAAACTAATTCTCTCACTGAAATCTCACTTCTTCAAATTTACTTGACAGAAACCCTTGACGTTTATCGCTGCGGCGGCAACTGCCTAGCCCGGAGGCCAGCTGCCTGAACACTGCCCCTCGTCTAATTATTTCCTCACTCTTGCCGAGTCCCCAAAACCACTTAGTTTGCACAATTATTCATGCTGAATTCATTTAGGTTTCAGGGTGATTATTGGTACAACTTCTATTTATAACTATATAATCAGAAAATTTTCATTTTTGTCATGTACGAGTTTTTTTATTTATCTATAATAAACCAATTGTCTAAATTAAGAATATTCAGGTAAACATAAAATTCAAATTACCCGCTCAGTTGACAGTACTTCACGCGAGGTGGCGCTAGTGTGCCTATCACAAATATTACCAATGTTAAAGCATATGAGTGTCCTGTATTGTCATTATATAGTATTTGATAGTACTAACAATGTACCATATTTCATTAAAATAGCTTTGTTGTTTCAAAAACCACAAACATTTTCCAAAAGGGTTTATTGGAAATTAATTTTCTGTAAATATTTTAATAAAATGAAGGACAATGAAGGTTGAAGCTGAAACTTAAGGGTTTACAGAACACTCTTCCTGCGACATTTTCTGTACATAATCCGTATTTGTTTCTGGTCCTTTGCCTAAATTTTTCCAATTTTTATGTTTCAAATCGCGACTTTGACGTTTTGAGGGAAACCCCCATTTTTTTTAAATGCCTATAACTTTTTTGTCTTTTAACTTACAGATCTGAATTTTTGTACGTGGGTCACTATATATAATACAAATACGGGTACCAAATTTGGTTGCACTTACTTTGTTATTTCCGGAAATATATTTTTTTCCGAATAGAAACACAAAATTTTTCGGGAAAACCTCGGCCGATTATCCTGGCCAATGAACTTATCCATGTCACTTGTAAAAGGAAGGTACTCACCAAATGTTATCAGAATCGGCCCTTTATTTTGTGAGTTATTGGTGTGATATATATACATACATATATATATATATATATATATATATATATATATATATATATATATATATATATATATATATATATATATATATATATATATATATATATAACATATAAAAATGGAAACTGACCCCGGATATGGGTTCTAGGGCTCCTATTTTGTGCTCATTTGAAGAAATGTTTTCAACATTCAAAAATCGGGATCTTTTTTTATTATTTTTAGTGAATTTTTATTTTAAAAAATTCACTATTCTCCGAAAGTAACAAAGCTGTTTTAATGACATTTAGTACATATGTTGCCTCAGGAGAGATCTTACTACGTACCAAAATTCAACTTTCTAAGTTAAGAGAAAATTGGGTTATTCAAATTTTAAATTTTTTTTTCAAAAAAAATTTTTTCTCAGAAAATTACAAAGTTATATAAATGAAATTTTGTGGATATCTTGCCTTAGGAAAGACCTTACTACGTATTAAAATTAAACTCTAGGTTTATAGAAAATTGAGTTATTTAAATTTGAAGCATTTAATAAAAATTCACTACCATAACGCACTTGCTGCGTCCCGAGTTTTTTATTTCAACAACACACCACGAGGGCTTACAGCCTAAATACTATCGTACCGTGGGTGTCGACAAGGAGGAGAGAGGCAATTTGTTAATTCTGGACTTGAAGGTTTGGAGGTTCGGGGGAGAAGGAAAAACATGTGCCGGTAAGAAATTCCACAAGTTGGAAGTCCTCGGGACAAAAGAGCGGGCATAACAAGATGTTTTATGTCTGGTGACCTGGACAGTAAAAGGGTGCATTCGCTCTGTTCCCCTGGTAGATCTGTTGGGGGCAGCAGGTGGAGGAACTATGGAGGAAAGCTCCTCTGAGCAGTGCCCGTGCAGATATCTATAAAAGAGAGAAAGGTCACCAACGACACGTCGGTAGGCAGGGGACGGTAGGGTCACTGATAAGACGTATAGCTCTCTTCTGAATGGAGTCCAGGATAGCGAGTGTAGAAGCGGCAGCAGCACCCCAGATGTGGGAGCAGTATTCGAGGTTTGGTCTTATTTGTGAAGTATATAAGGTATAGTGATTAGCTGGTGAAAAGTATTTATGAGGCCGGAAGAGGAAACCTTCCTCATTAGTGATTTTTTTTAAAGAAAATTCACTAAAAATAAGGAGATCAATTAATTTCTCGAAAACCGCCGGAGATTGGTATAAGATCGTATTATACAAAAACAATCGGAGAGCAAATATCAGAGTCGTTGCTACTTTTCAATGTAAGGGGCAACTCCGCAGCGCATGTTTTAGATCGATAGAGCAAAACTAATTGCCCAAAAAACCAAATTTTCAAAATAATCCGAAACTCCGCAAACGTCTAACCTACCATCACCCTGTATAACAAGTAGTAAAAATTCGGGCGCAGTAAGTGTGTTACGGTCGGGCATTTTCATAAATATTTCATTTTTAACATTTTAATAACTTAATTTTCTCTCATCCTAGAAAATTCATTTTGGCATGTAATAAAATATTTATAAAAGCAACATGTGTACCAACTTTATTATCTTTGGAGATACAATTTTTTTCAATTTGTTGGGATTTTTCATGATTTGAAAGATTTTTGTGAAAATTCGCTACCATAACGCACTTGCTGCATCCAGACTTTTTTAAATCATGGTAGATTATTTTAAATTAAGCTGCACTTCTGTCTGCCAAGGATGTCATTAAATACAGTTATGTTATTATCACAATTGCTTATATAATTTCTTATTTTGTATGTTACTGGTAAGCAGTATGTTTAAAATAGACTGGTGCCTGTGTTATAAAACTGAAATTTAGTCTCAGATGAAATAATTATAGACATCCATTTATTATATTATATAATGATAGACATCCATTTTATTATTTTAATCACCAGGCAATAATGTTAGAATTTTAACATTCCTTAATATACCTCTAAGAAAATGAATCTGTGTACAAAGTACAAAGCAATAAATGAGCTAATTGGGTAAAATTTCCATTCAAATGACATTGATAATTAGGTACCTGGGTACTTTCAATTTCTCTCAATATATAAATACTTTTAAAGTCATGGCTGTTAAGTAAATATGAAAATTTAGGGACGCAGCAAGTGTGTTATAGTAGTGAATTATTATAAAGATTGTATACTATTATTATAAGGCATATTATTAAAATTAATATCTTAAACTTACACAGACCTTAAAGATCGATTTTAGAGGTCCTAGTACGTACACATTTGAAGAATTCTTTCGAAAATGTTACCATCTATATCTCTATTATGAAAAAAATCTTGCTTTCTAACTCCTTTTGAGAAAAATGCACAAAACTCAATTTTATATTTAGGTAAAGAACTAAATTTGGCTACATCTGTAGATAGTGCAAGTCTCTTTAAAAGAAACTTGTATTAAACATTTCATTAAAATTATACAAGAAACTCGTTTGATAACCACATCAAAAACAAAGTCCTCTTAAGCTCCAGCGGCAGCAAACCCTTCTGGACTCTTGCTAAATCTATTGGGAATAATTTCTGCAAGAGCACGTTCCCACCTCTTGTCTCAGGGGATGAAATTGTTTCTACAGCCCTGGGCAAGGCTGAACTTTTTGCCTCGTTCGCCGGCAATTCTACTCTCAACTCACCTCCAAATGTTCAACCACCAACAGTCCCCAATGTCGCACATAAAATGGTGGGTATCATTTTAAAAACTAAAAAGGTACGAAAGATGCTCTCTTCTCTTAATACCAGGAAAGCCTCTGGCCTTGACGAGATTCCAGCAATTGTTCTCAAGAAATGCGCACCAGAACTTGCTCCTGTCCTGACTCGTCTGTTTCAGACATCTTACAATAGAATCATATTCCCTAGTAACTGGAAAACTGCTCGAGTACAACCCGTCCCCAAGAAAGGATCCATAGCGCTTCCTAGCAACTACAGGCCTATTTCTCTCCTTTCAGTCATCTCTAAAGTGATGGAAAAAGTATATAAACACCGAATTACTAAAATTTCTTGAAAAACAGTCTAATCCACGACAGGCAGTATGGATTCCGTCAGCGCAGATCAACTGCCGACCTTCTTTTCTTTGTCACCCATTCTTGGAACAAGTCTATGGAACTACACGGTGAATCCTAGATTGTCGCTCTAGACATATCCAAAGCAGGTCTGGCATGCAGCGCTGCTTAATAAACTTCTGGCCTATGGCCTACTAGCAAAACTCTGTACCTGGACAGAAAATTTCCTCTCCAACCGGATCATCACTGTTGTCGTGGATGGCCATTCCTCTAAACTGTATCCAATTAATGCAGGAGTTCCTCAAGGTTCAGCTTTAGCCCCTACTTTGTTTCTTCTCCACATCAATGACCTCCTCTAGCACATCCAATCCAGTTCACAGTTACTCGGACGACAGCACCCTCCAACCAAATATACAATATTCTAAGCCTGTCTCTTTAGCCCAATTAGATGAGGATCGCAGACTCATGGAGGGTTCTGTCTCCATGGATCTCCAAAAAATATTAGACTGGGGAAGTAGAAATCTTGTATAATTAAACCCCACCAAATCACAGTCTTGCTTTCTTTCTCATAAGAGATACACCAGGTCTGGACCCACCACAATGAACAACCAAGTTATTCAAATTAATGACTCCTTTTCACTTGTTGGCATTTCTGTGGATCGAAATCTTAATTGGCACCAACATGTCACATCAATTGCAGAAGCGGCTGCTAAGAAATTAGGTTTCCTCTTCCAAGCTCACAAATACTTTTCACCAGCTAATCTCTATACCTTATATACTTCACAAATAAGACCTAACCTCGAATACTGCTCCCACATCTGGGGTGCTGCTGCCGCTTCTACACTCGCTATCCTGTACTCCATTCAGAAGAGAGCTATACGTCTCATCGGTGACCCTACCCTCACCCAAAGGCTGCCATCCCTTGCCCACCGATGTGCCGTTGGTGACCTCTCTCTTTTATAGATATCTGCACGGGCACTGCTCAGAGGAGCTTTCTTCCATAGTTCCTCCACCTGCTGTCCCCAACAGATCTACCAGGGGAACAGAGCGAATGCACCCTTTTACTGTCCAGGTCACCAGACATAGAACATCTTGTTATGCCCGCTCTTTTGTCCCAAGGACTTCCAAGTTGTGGAATTCCTTGCCGGCACATGTTTTTTCTTCTCCTCCGAACCTCCAAACCTTCAAGTCCAGACTTAACAAGTTGCCTCTTTCCTCCTTGTCGACACCCATGGTACGATAGTATTTAGACTGTAAGCCCTTGTGGTGTGTTGCTGAAATAAAAAATAATAAAAAAGATTTCCAGAAGGAAACTTAATTCATATTTAGAACAGTAAAGTATCTGTCAAATTATAAATGTAGCAGTTATTTTTCCATGATTTCGTTTTAGTCAACCTAATCCAACCGGTTTTTTCAATATCAACAAAACCAAAATGTCTGCTGAAAATTATTATTTCAGAGTCCAGGATGACAAAGGTATTCAGACGTCGTAAATAAAAATGAGATGCTGCTGCTTCGTCGTGGCGATTTTCCTTTCCCCTCGCGTGCATACAACCACCCTCGCTGCATAAACCACAAGAAAAATGTCTTGTTCCTACCCACTGAGGAAGTTACGGCACCTGGGGGGATAGGGGTGCTGTGCGGGGTAGGCAGGGTTTAACTGGGATATGGCTTCAAGATGTGAAAAAGACAGCTTTCACGCCCGTTTTATTCGAATTTTCTGCTCATATTTCCTTTTTACTACCTACCCGCCCAGCACCCTACTCACTCCTGGTCCCGTAACTTCCTTGGGGGGTGTGAACAAGAAATTTTTCTTTGGGTTTATGGATCCAAGGGGGACCCTAGGCAGGTTTCTGAAAACAGTTTTTTTAAAAGCGTTCGGGAGCTAAACTGCAAATCTACCGAAAATTCGCTACCAAAACGCACTTATTGTGTCCAGATTTTTTTCTTACAAACGCATATCGCCCGCATCATATTTCGATTTTCTTAATGAAAATTCACTAATACACGTAATGTTAGTTTTGTTTCCCAGTTAATTTTGAGATGTATATTTTGTTTGTATCATCCAATGAATGTAGCATCATCTCTAATTGTGTGAAATTACTGAAGTGGAAAATGTAATAAGTGATCTTTACATGCGATACAATGCCGAAATATTACATAACGTTTGATGTTGCAGAACTGATTATTATATACACATCAAAACTATCTTTTTTTACAATGAATAAAATTTAATATGTATAATATGAATTACATAAAACAAACAGCTCGTTATTACCTCTTTGATATCCATTAATGATGCATTTTTATTTGCTGTATTAAAAATGTATGTTTCAGGCTTGCTGTGAACAACATGAATTATCTGAGTGCCCTTGGAATTAAGGATCCGATACACAAGCAGAAAATTTCCCTTAAAGCCATGGACGTAGTTCTATTCGGACCTCCAAAAGGTAATGGTTTGATGAATTTACAAGCTTTGGTTTAATTTTGCACTGTCACTTGGTATTTATTATTACTTCCACATCGTCACAGCGTGTGGAAGTATCGCGTCAGCGACAAAAATTTCAAAAAGTTCGGGATGCAGCAAGTGCATTACAGTAGTGAATTTTCATAAAAAATGTACACAATTGTGGGGTATATTATTAAAACTATTTCTTTAAATTTAACTGGATCTTGGAGATTGGTTTTAGAGGTCCCGGTAAGCGATTACTTGAAGAAATTTCTATGGAACACCATATAAACACCGAATACTAGAATTTCTTGAAAAACACAGTCTAATCCACGACAGGGAGTATGGATTCCGTCAGCGCAAATCAACTGCCAACCTTCTTTCCTTTGTCACCCATTCTTGGAACAAGTCTATGGAACTACACAGTGAATACCGGATTGTCGCTCTAGACATATCCAAAGCATTCGACCAGGTCTGGCACGCAGCACTGCTTAATAAACTTCCGGCCTATGGCCTACTAGCAAAACTCTGCACCTGGACAGCAAATTTCCTTTCCAACCGGAGCATTTCTGTTGTCGTGGATGGCCATTCCTCTAAACTGTATTCAATTAATGCAGGAGTCCCTCAAGGTTCAGCTTTAGCCCCTACTTTGTTTCTTCTCCACATCAATGATCTCCTCTCTAGCACATCCAACCCAGTCCACAGTTACGCGGATGACAGCACCCTCCACTCAAATATACAATATTCTAAGCTTGTCTCTTTAGCCCAATTAGATGAGGATCGCAGACGCATGGAGGGTTCTGTCTCTGTGGATCTCCAAAAAATATTAGACGGGAAGTAGAAATCTTGTACCATTCAACCCCACCAATTCTCAGTCTTGCTTTCTTTCTCATAAGATATACACCAGTCCTAGACCCATCACAATGAACAACCAAGTTAATCAAAGTAATGAATCCTTTTCACTTGTTGGCATTTCTGTGAATCGAGATCTCAATTGACACCAATATGTCACACCAATTGCAGAAGCGGCTGCTAAGGAATTAGGTTTCCTCTTCCGGGCTCGCAAATACTTTTCACCAGCTAATCTCTATACCTTATATACTTCACAAATAAGGCCAAAGCTCGAATACTGCTCCCGCATCTGGGGTGCAGCTGCCGCTTCTACACTTGCTATCCTGGACTCCATTCAGAAGAGAGCTATACGTCTCATCGGTGACCCTACCCTCACCTAAAGGCTGCCATCCCTTGCCCACCGACGTGCCTCTCTCTCTCTCTCTTTTATAGATATATATATAGATATTTTTTTGTCTGTCGATTTGTATGTCTGTCTGTTTGTACCCACGATAACTTTAGAACGAATTGGGATGTCTTCTTGAAATTCGGTATACAGGTAGCACCTGACGAACGAACGCAATGATTTAAATCGCTCGAGTGGGTAGGGGATGAATGGGATTATTGGTGAAAATTGCCATTTTTTCGTGACAACTTGTAATATAACGTTTTAGCGTTTGTTTATTAGAAAACTTTCAATTTTATCAAATCTCTGGTATTCTGTGCTGAAATTAAATTAGGGGTTGAATGTATGGGGTGGACAAAATTGTTTTAGCATGTTTGTGTAGAATTTTCTATTGCGTACTTATGTAGAATTTGTTTGCAGATTTTCATGAAAGGGGGTTTTTGCAAATTTAAAACAAATTTTTGTGGAAATTTGTTTTTTACTAATTTTGTTATTTTCCGTGATTTAAAATATTTTGATGAAAATTTGCTACCATAACGCACTTGCTTCGTCCGAACTTGTTTATTTATTCTTAATTTTTATGCAACCCAATTTTCTGTTTTATCACTTATATTTTATATTTTAATTAAGCCTAAACGATTCCCTTCAAATATTTTGTGTTTAAATGAGACTTCTTTTTCTGATTTTTTTGCAATAATCTACATAATAATAGTATTACAATGGGTGAATATTGTTGGGACCTGTGATGAGCACTGATAAGTCAAATTTGGAGAACCCAATTCATCACAGTACAGTTTTTAGCCCTGAAGATCGTTTTGCTAAGTTTATTCATCCTTCTGATGACACTAGCTTTGTTAGCGAAACGACCATCAGGTTTGAAAACTGTATTGTGATGATTGAGTTCTCCTAATTGTACATAATAATAGTGATAATAAATAATATCGACTTAATGCATCAATAATATAATTTATTATTAAGCACTCCTAGTGATGAGACTTCCTTGTTTGTTCATTATCATAATGTTGATGGCCTACGAACAAAATTACCCAGGCTTCGACAGGGTCTGTCTTCTTGCTGTTTTCATGTTGTTATGTTAGCGGAGACATGGCTTACTGCTTTCCACTGTGATGCTGAACTCTCTTTTATGAATTATAATATTTACCGTAGTGATCGTGACAGTATTCCGGGCAATATCAGGGATCGGGGGGGTGGTGTGCTGATAGCTGTGCATAAAGACCTTGATTCTACTAGGATTGCTGGTGATATTTCACTCAATGAAGTTTATGTGTTGGTGAGAATAGGAAGGCGGAGCCTTATTTTTTGTGTTTGTTACATTCCACCTAGTTCAGAAGTTGCTATATATGAACATCATTGTGATTCAGTCGATCGTGTTTTGGTCTGATCATCCCAATTCTGAGGTCGTTGTCTGTGGGGACTACAACCTCCCAAACGTTACCTGGACAAGCAGTGCTGAGAGTGCTCCAGTTATTAGTGGCTACAGTCCATCAGCCTCATTTGTTTCAAACTGTTTTGGCTTTTGGGGCTTGTTCCAAAGAAATTTTGTACTTAATGAATTGAATAGATCTTTAGATTTAGTTTTTAGTAATATAGATAACATAGGTGTTGGTGCGTCCTTGGATCCGGTTTTTCCTGCTACTGCACATCATGTGCCCCTGGACATTTCTTTTTCACTTAAGACTCCTCCAACTGAACCCTACGAAGAGTATTTTTATGACTTTCGTAATGCCGATTATTATGCCGTGAATTATTTTCTTTCCGAGTTTGACTGGGAATATCTTGAGTCATTGGAGATAAATGATGCTGTGAAATACTTTTATGACGTTCTGTTTAATGCTGTGGATCGGTTTGTTCCAGTTAAGAGATGTAAAAAAATCATGTTTCCCTCCTTGGTTTAGTGTCGAGCTTAGAGGCATGATAACTGAGAAGAAGAGGGTACACAGTCAATATAAGAAATATGGTAGAATAGATGATTATATTAGGTTTTCTGGTCTCCGAGAGGAATGTAGGAATCTTCGTGATACCTGTTACAGAAATTTTATTGCTTATACTGAGAATAATTTTGAAAACAATCCAGGTTCTTTCTGGTCTTATATTGTCTTATATAAGTTGAGGATGGTTCATGATCTTCCCGAGACTATGTATTATGATGATGTTAGGAGTGATTCTTTGCATGATTCGGTGGGTCTTTTTGCTAGTTTTTTCTCATCTGTGTATGAGGGTCAAGCTGGGAATGTCCGTCCCGATCCTCTTTTGCCTGAGTCGGTAAATATGACTGTGCCTAGTGTTACTTCTGCTGATATCATTGATCATATCTGTGGTTCGAAAGATAAATTTACTTATGGTCCAGATGGAATCCCCTCCCATCTGTTAAAATCTTGTGTCTTCACCTTGGCAATTCCACTGAGGATTCTCTTTAACAGGTCTTTGTTGTCTGGCGAGTTTCCAGATGTTTGGAAACATTCTTATTTGATGCTCGTTCATAAGCAGGGGCCAAAGCATTTGATTACTAATTACAGAGCTGTTTGTATTGTCAGAAATACCTAAACTACTTGACTTTTTTGTCTCTAGACATATAACTTGGGAATGCAGACATGTTTTCGTCGAACAGCAGCATGGCATTCTTAAAGGAAGATCTACAACAACCAACCTTCTTCTTTACCAGAATGTATTGGTCTCAGCTTTGGAGGATAGGTTACAGGTTGATTCGGTGTATACAGATTTCTCCAAAGCGTTTGATAAGGTTAATCACGTCTTATTATTGTCAAAACTTGCATTGTTGGCTTTTAATGCCAATTTGTTATCTTGGGTGCACAACTTCCTTACAGGTAGGTCCCAGAGTGTAAAGATCAGAAACTTTGTTTCTGATAGTATTACTGTTTCTTCAGGAGTTCCTCAGGGTTCACATTGTGGACCAGTCCTCTTTAATCTTTTTATCAATGATGTCATACATTCATTTAAGCATAGTCAGATTTTGATGTTTGCTGATGATATCAAAATTTTCAAGATTGTTCGTTCCAGACAGGACGCTTTACTTTTACAAGAAGACTTAAATCGTTTTGCTCGGTGGTGTGGTGACAATCTTCTGACTCTGAATGTTGATAAGTATTTCTGCATTACATTCGCTAGAGCTCAGTTTCCCATTGACTTTGTATACTTCATAGGCTCTAACGCTTTGCAGAGGAGGGAAATGATTAAAGAATTGGGCATTGTATTGGATAGAGAATTATCTTTTAAGGATCACATAGAATAAATAGTATCTAAAGCATATAAAATGTTAGGATTTATTCATAGATCAACTACGGATTTTTCATGCAATAGCTTGAGAAGACTGTACTGTGGTCTGGTTCGCTCCTTGTTGGAATGCTCTTCTGTAGTCTGGAGTCCGAATTACAATATTTATATCAATCAGATTGAGGCCATACAAAATAGATTCTTGAGAATTTGTGCTTACAGAATGGGCTTGCAGAGAAATGATCTTAACTTTTCTTATTTGCGGAATCGGCTACACTTGCAGTCACTCAGTGGTAGAAGAATTGTCAGTGATGTTTGTTTTCTGCATAAATTATCAGTGAATAAAATTGATAGTCCTTCTTTACTTGAGTTAGTCTCTCTAAGGATTCCGGACCGCACGAGAGCAAGGGAGGTTTTCATGGTTCCCTTCCATCAAACTAATTATGGCTTTTTCAGTCCAATGTCGAGAGTAGCGAGAGCTGCAAATGAGTATTCGGAGCTCTTGGATATGTTTAATGATTCTGACTGTTCAATTAGAGGCATTTTGAGAGGTGTTATTGATTTAATTGTCACACTGGTTATGTTTTACTTTTTTGTTATGTTCTCATATTGAGATAGGTTATTTAAGACTAATGTAGTTTAAGATGTTCTTGTTATTATTGTAAATGGTTGATCGGTTGAATAAATAAATAAAAAATAAATAATTAGCTACAAACATTAAAATCACAATCATAGTGAGTCTTTCTTTTGGTAACAAAACTGTCAAGATTCAGCAAAGCTGCTGTTTAATCGAAAATACATTTAAACGACTAACTTATATTTCTGTCCCAAAAATAGATGGTCAGTCTCACTGGAAAGACTTCTCACTGATTGTGCTAACAATAGCCGCTGGTTTCGGCATATGGTACGCCGTTCAACAAAACAAGAACTTCCGCAGCCATCTGAACAGGATGAACAAGGACATGGACAGTTTACAGAATGCAGAAAGGGCGCTGGAGAATTTACAGAAGGAACTGGAAGAGGCCAAACAGGCACAGGAAAGTGTCATATCGGAAAAGGAGAATCTTGAAAGAAAGTTACAGATAGGCGAAGTTGCTTCTCTACACAATTCCTACTCTGATTTGGAAGTTTCACAATTGAAAGCTGAAATTGAGGTGAGATTATAGATATTCTTGATGTTTAAAGATGAATTTATGACATTTGAATAGTTTGGAAATAACCTTTACATACCAAATTATAGGTACTTTATACTTATAACAAGCAGTAACTTCTTTGTATATGTATGCATGCTGTAAAATTGTAAATGACAAATAAATTATTATTATTACCATTATACAGCGTGTCCCACAACGAACGCCCACAGTCGATTTCTCGGAAACTATACTTTGGAAACTTTTGAAAATTTGGCAGCTTACTGAAGTCGACAGGAGCAACTCAGCTAAAATATTTTCAAGATGGTGGCACTTTCGGTTATACAGGGTGTTGATGTTAACTTGCTTATTTTAAATAGGAAACCCTATATATTATTACATTTTTAGATAGCACTGGAAATTTTAGACACATCGAGAAATCGACTGCAGGCGTTTGTCCTGGGATACCCTGTATAATTACATTTAAAGATTTTATGACCTATTTTAAATGGTGACCAAAAAAACTGTTAACAAAACTATTTAGATTCCTACCTAATATTTTTTTTCGTATATTATCTTTTCATAATAATAATATAATAATAATATTTATTCTGACACAAAATACCACAGTATATACAATATTAAAACAAACAAATGAATATTATGGTTAGGTTAGGTTAAGTCTAATTGTGAGTGGGCCATACCGGCCCCTCCACCGCGACCATAAGGTCTATTGTGGCTCACGCCTAATAGTCTATATTTCGCTCAACAAAGCCAGCCTCCTGCAGAGGTCGATAATCTTCGTGGACGAAAGTTGATCCGGATCTTCTGGAGCAAGCTTTGTCTTGCCAAACAGCAGGTATCTAGTCCCGTCCGCTTCCAGACAGGAACACAGTACGTGCTCTGCTGTCTCGTGACTCTCCATACACAGCTGGCACTCAGTCTCCTGACCGACTCCAATACGGTGCATGTGGTGATGCAAGCGGCAGTGTCCTGTATACAGGCCGACTAGAGTACTCAGTTGTTGTCTGTTTAACTCTAAGTTTAAAGTTTTTTAGCACTTGACTCAGACAGGCCATTTATGAAGGCCTTAGAGTGAGCTAATCCTGGAAGATTTTGCCAATACTGGATTGTCATCCTTTCTGTCCAGGTCTTTAAGGTGTGTTTTGCTGTGCATGATGTTATCCCCAGCACCGGTTCTGGTCCGACATAGTCTCTCTGGGCACCACTCCTGGCAAGCGCGTCGGCAGCAACATTGCCATCATGGTCCGAGTGACCCAGTATCCAGACCAGCGACACCTCATTACAGCTGCCCAGTTCGTTAAGGGCAGATTTACAACTCCATACCGTTTTTGAATTACATCGGTAGGAACCAAGCGCTTTTATTGCAGCTTGGCTATCTGCATATATCTTTATCGATTTGTGTGTGCACTGGTTTTTTATACTTTCGCTTGCACACATCTCGATGGCATACACTTCTGCCTGGTGTGTGGTTGCGTACTTGCCAAGGCTAGCTGATAGTCTAGCATCAGTGCTGCCCCCATATGCGCCGGCTCCTACTCCCATATTGGTTTTGGAGCTGTCAGAGTACCAGCAGAGATCGGCTTTCAATAGGGTCGTTTGATTTCGCTCCCAGTCCTCCTTTTCCGTGAGAACGGTCTTGAAAGACAGATCTCTACTGATCTTTGTAGGCATCAAGTCTGAGATCATTCCCAGAATCCCGTGACCCTCAATGTCATTGAGGAGTCCGGACCCTCACAGACTGATTTCCTTCGGCATACTGTCAGCCGTTTGTTTTAGTCTGTATGTTGTCCACCTCGCTACCCTCTCCAACCATATCATAGTCATGAAAATCGGCATGCCTCAAGAACTGTATTCTTTTAGAACTATATTCTTTTTGTAATCATATGTGTAATGTCAATCAATCAAAGTTTTCAATTTTTCATTAAGGAAGTGGTGTTTTGACAAATCTATGGAACTACATACCTATATACAGTACTGTCTTGATAATCCAGCCGATATTGGCGCAAGACGATGTCAGATTACTGGAAACATTAACAAATACTCATAAAGTGAGAAATATTTTTTTATTTTAATTTACATGTCGACGTTGGCAGCCATCAATGAACTAGTACCTTATGCAAAACTTTTTTAGGGCAGGCAGGCTTAACAAACAGACGCAGCAAACTCGGCATGAAAACCAAACTACTTATTTACAAAACAATCATTGAACCGACAGTGATCTACGCAGCACCCATCTTAGCTCACACAGCCAAAACCACCAGAGTATAAATAAAAAGAATATAAAACAAATACTTATGACACACACTTGACACAACAGAAACAATGAAATCTTTGAAGACACCAAAATGATCATCATTCATAACCTCATCAATCATACAGCCTATATGGGCTGTATTTACTTAGTACATTTTTCTGTATGAATTAACTGTTAAATACGTGATTTAAAGCTAATTTAATATAGGTCAATTTTAAATTAAATCAACATTTATATGCTTTGTTTTTTATTTACAGATGTTAAGAACAGAACTGCAGATTGCCGAAGGTGAACTGAAAGATAGATGTTGGTCGCCACCTGCTGGTCTGCAGCAATGGCTTCAATTAACTCATGAAATAGAGCACAAAGGTTACATTAAGAAGAAGATAAGTGCTGAGAAACAACTTCAACAAGCTAGAGAAGCGGTAAATAACTTTAATACATCAAGATTTGATGAAATTAAAAATAGATTTAATTGTTTAACACTAGAACACTAAGTTTAACTTTGACTAAAAACATTATAGTTTCTCACTCTGGTTTTGAAAGAATTCAAAGAATTCAATATAGGTGTATGACTGAACATATTTTTTTACAGTGTGAAAAGCTGAGAAAGAAACGATCAAGTCTTGTAGGAGCTTTTGTATCCACGCACGGCAAATCAATCGATGATGTGGACAGAAGCATAGTGGAAGCGAGAACAGCATTAAATGAAGTCACCCAAGAACTACAAGAAAGAGTTTTCCGATGGAAGCAGATGGAGCTGCTGTGTGGTTTTAACATTATTAACAACAATGGTCTACAGTTCCTTGAGAATGCTTTGTACAGAAATGCAAATGGCAGAAGTATTGGATTTAGAGGTAAGCTACTTACACAGACTTTTCTTAAATACTCTAAAATATTTAGGAGAGTGATTCCTCAGATATGTCTGTTTTCCAAGTATAAAAGCGCTGCAAATTGATTCATAACTTCCACATAGCTGTGATAATATCCTCTTCTCAGAAAGACATCCTTATAGATTTAATTCAGGGTCAATGACTTGATCACAAAGAAAATATTCATATTTCTATACCCATAAACTCCTGAAACATTATATTACTTGTGTTTTAATCAAAAAATGTCAATTTTCACTAAATCATCCCCCATTTATCGCCTACGCTCTGAAGCAATCCTACCTAAAAACAATTCAAAGCGTTCTTCTGTCAGGTGTTAACTGGATACCAAATTTGAAGATTGTATCCCAATTCGTTCGAAAATTATTGCGCCTTAACAGACCGACCAACTGATAGTGGATTACTTTTCCTCATTTCCATGGGCGTCTGTCTGCTTCTCTCATCCTGACCCATCTGATATCTCACAAAACGTCACCGAAATTATCCAAGCTGGCATGGAATTATTTATTCCACATACACGGAAAACCTCTTCAGCCACTCAAAAGCCCTGGTTCTCTAAATCCTATGACAAGGCCAGACTTGAAAAGGTCAAAGCTCACAAAACGCTTATACACAATCCCAGTTAAGAAAACATTTAACGACGCAAGAAACCGCTATGTCCGCATTCTTTCTGAGGCAAAAGACTCGTTTAATAACCACATCAAAAACAAAATCCTCTCAAGCTCCAACGGCAGCAAACCCTTCTGACTCTAGCTAAATCTACTGGGAATAATTTCTGCAAGAGCACATTCCCACCTCTTGTTTCAGGGAATGAAATTGTTTCTACCCCCCTGGGCAAGGCTGAACTTTTTGCCTCGTTGTTCGCCGGCAATTCTACTTTCAACCCACCTCCAAATGTTCAACCACCAAAGTTTCCAAAGTCGCGCATAAAATGACTGATATCATTTTCAAAACTAAAAAGGTACGAAAGATGCTTTCTTTTCTTAATACCAGGAAAGCCTCTGGCCTTGACAAGATCCCAGCAATTGTTCTCAAAACATGCACACGAGAACTTGCTCCTGTCCTGACTCATCTGTTTCAAACATCTTACAATAGAGGCATATTCCCTAGTAACTGGAAAACTGCTGAGTACAACCGGTCCCCAAAAAAGGATCCAAAGCGCTTCCTAGAAACTACAGGCCTATTTCTCTCCTTTCAGTCGTCTCTAAAGTGATGGAAAAGTATATATTTAACCTTTGTGTATCTCAGGGGACATTTCCGGATTGTTTTAAAATTTCCAGGGTAATGTCTTTGCTAAAAAAAGGGGATGCAAATTGCTTGGATAATTACCGCCCTGTTTCTATTGTACCGCTGTTTGGAAAGATATTTGAGGTAATAATTCACAAACGACTCAGCCAGTATTTTGAAAGTGGGGAATTGTTGAGTGACTGTCAGTTCGGTTTCAGAAGGCGGCGCTCCACTGTGCAGGCAGTCAGCAAGGTTGTTGGGGATATAGTTGCGGGTCTTGAGGTGGGTAATCATGTTGGCCTTACTCTTTGTGACCTAAGCAAGGCATTTGACTGTGTCTCCCATGACCTGCTGATTGAGAAATTGTTCAGATATGGTGTTAGGGGCCCGCCGTTAAAGTTAATAAGTTCATACTTACATATGAGAAAGCAGCGCGTGTTTTTTAACGAGGAAATATCGAATCTTGGGGCTGTGGGAAGTGGGGTGCCGCAGGGTTCTGTCTTGGGGCCGCTACTTTTCATAGTCTACATAAACGATTTATTCGCTTTTATGTCACGGAGTCGTTGCGTCTGTTACGCTGATGACACGTCGCTTATTTGCCAAAGCTGCGACCCAGAAAAGCTGAACGTTGAAATGATCTCTACTGGGAAGTTGGCAGAACTGTGGTTTACACATAACAACTTAAAATTAAACACAGAAAAAACTGTTACGGTAATATTTTCCACAACTCCGGAGGTGTCGGCGAAAAATAATGCTAATCTTCTTGGCATTACTATAGATGGAGCCCTTAAGTGGGATGCTCATGTTTCTCAGTTGAAGAGTAAGTTGTCAGTCCCAATTTTTGTGATCAGGAGATTGAGGAATTCGGTTGATAGAAGTTCACTTCTGTCCGCCTATTTCTCCCTGTTTCACGGCCACCTATCGTATGGCACTCATTTGTGGGGAAATTCATCAAATTCTATAGAAATCTTCAGGCTACAAAAAAAAGTGGTTAGGTTGATTGCTGGAGTTGGCTGCCGTGAACACTGTAAGCCGTACTTTATTAGTCTGGGAATCATGACTCTTCCCACGATATACATCTTTAGTCAGTTATTAAATATACACAGGGATAAATTTGATTATAAGCTAAATTCTGCATACCATAACTATAGTACAAGATCGGCTGGTTTGATACGACCGCAGAGATTTAGACTCCAAAAATCTGTAAATAATTCTTTGCATATCGCCTTATATAATAAGCTACCAGTTCACATAAAGTGCTTAGATTATGGGAAATTTAAAAATGCTATAAAGTATTACTTTAAGCAAAACGCTTATTATTCAGTCCGTGAGTACATGGATGCCTCCATAGTGCTATAGTCTTTGTAGCTTGCACATGTAGTAATTTGTATTTTACAAGGTTCACTTATTGTATAGTTAATTTTAACTAATTTATATGTGTGTGTATTTTGCTTTGTACTTTTAAAACTTTGATTTTTTGTTAGTGTATTTCGACTTGCCACAATTATTGAATTTTTAAGTGTAAAAAGTGGTCAAATAAATGTGTCTATGTCTGTGTCTATGTCTATAAACACCGAATTACTAAAATTTCTTGAAAAAACACAGTCTAATCCACGACAGGCAGTATGGATTCCGTCAGCACAGATCAACTGCCGATCTCCTTTCCTTTGTCACCCATTCTTGGAACAAGTCTCTGGAACTACATGGCGAATCCCAGATTGTCGCTCTAGACATATCCAAAGCATTCGACCAGGTCTGGCACGCAGCCCTGCTTAATAAACTTTCGTCCTATGGCCTACCACCAAAACTCTGTACCTGGACAGCAAATTTCCTCTCCAGCCGGAGCATTTCTGTTGTCGTGGATGGCCATTCCTCTAAACTGTATCCAATTAATGCAGGAGTTCCTCAAGGTTCAGCTTTAGCCCCTACTTTGTTTCTTCTTCACATCAATGACCTCCTCTCTAGTACATCCAACCCAGTTCACAGTTAAGCGGACGACAGCACCCTCCACTCAAATATACAATATTCTAAGCCTGTCTCTTTAGCCCAATTAGATGAGGATCGCAGACTCATGGAGGGTTCTGTCTTTGTGGATCTCCAAAAAATATTGGACTAGAGAAGTAGAAATCTTGTACAATTCAACTCCACCAAATCTCAGTCTTGCTTTCTATCTCATAAGAGATACACCAGCCCTAGACCCATCACAATGAACAACCAAGTTATTCAAAGTAATGAGTCCTTTTCACTTGTTGGCATTTCTGTGGATCGAAATCTCAATTGGCACCAACATGTCACATCAATTGCAGAAGCGGCTGCTAAGAAATTAGGTTTCCTTTTCCGGGCTCGCAAATACTTTTCACCAGCTAATCTCTATACCTTATATACTTCACAAATAAGGCCAAACCTCGAATACTGCTCCCACATATGGGGTGCTGCTGCCGCTTCTACACTCGGTATCCTGGACCCCATTCAGAAGAGGTGACCCTTACCCAAAAGCTGCCATCCCTTGCCCACCGACGTGGCGTTGGTGACCTCTATCTCCCTCTTTTATAGATATCTGCATGGGCATTGCTCAGAGGAGCTTTCTTCCATGGTTCCTCCACCTGCTGCACCAAACATCTACCAGGGGAACAAAGCGAATGCACCCTTTTACTGTCCAGGTCACCAGACATAGAACATCTTGTTAGGCCCACTATTTTGTCCCGAGGACTTCCAAGTTGTGGAATTCCTTGCCGGCACATGTTTTTCCTTCTCCTCCGAACTTCCAAACCTTCAAGTCCAGAATTAACAAGTTGCCTCTTTCCTTCTTGTCGACACCCACGGTGCGATAATATTTAGGCTGTAAGCCCTCGTGGTGTGAGGAGCATAAGATAATTTGAGACTATTCCAGTAGAACTCAGAAACCAACATCAGATGCAAAGATTCACAATAAACCTAAAAAGTCATTTATTAAATGGATAAAACAGTTTACAGTTATAGAGTATATAGTTTCTAAAGTACCTGCTTGACATTTATACAGGGCTTTCATTAATTCCCGAACCCCACGTGATCGGATTCTGTCTCTCTCTTATTGGAGTATGATTTTATGAGTTGGCAGTCAAAAAGTAACCAAAAAAAAAACACTAGACTAGGGACCCCAAAGTTACTAAATCAATTGACAATTGACAGTTCAGTCCATTGGCGCTAGTGATGGGAAAAACTGTTATATTGCTTTAACAGGTCGCACCTGTTACTGTTATTTAGAAATAACAGTTAAATATAACAGGTTGAAAATAACAGTATGAACTATGAATTATTAAGAATTCCAGGTAGACGTAGTAACAGTAGCTGAACCCGTCCGGTGGTGTAGTTGGGTAATGTTTAAAATAAAAAATATTCTTGTATTATGTTTAAAACAATTAATAACTTTTTTATTAAAAAAATGATGGAGGTTTTTTTTGGGTATTCATCACTAATAATAATTTGGTAAAAAATTCAACAATGCAGAATTTCTTTCGAATTTTCTTAACTAATTAAGTATTAGTTAAGCATTGAGCTTGAAAACCTCTATAGCCATCTTTTCCTTGAAAATGAGAGCTATATGAAGTAAATGAATTATTGTAAGCAAAAAATAAAATAAATAATTTTAAAAAAATTAAAACTAATTTTTTTCTCTCTACCTATAGGGCGAAGTGTGTCTGGTTTCAACTATACCGGGTACAGGGAATATTTTTATAATTTCATTAAAATTGGTACTGTTTCTGAGATTTTTTAAGTTTCAGGGATTTTTTATTTTGCAGTAGTAATAAAAAAAAGATGTTTAAAATCGGACCTATTTCTTAGATTTCCAAAGTGAAAAGTAAAAAGGAATATTGATTTATTAGTTACATAAAGCAAAGAAGAATGAGCACAAAACTACCTAATATAATATAATACCTAAGGACTCACGTTAAAGCATAACTGTACGTTTGTATACATATCAGTTTTTTCTTAAAACAAAAATGCCATCAGCATATCGAGTTATCTAATGAAGATTGAGTTTACGTCAACGCCTATGTGATTATTTTTTTATATACGCGGTGACCTGATTTTATTTTTACAGTGATATAGTTCATTTTTAATAATTTTCACTTGCTACATATACAGCCTTTTTATTTACATTTTTCATATTTTGTGTTTGTTTATAAATTGTAAATATATGTGTGTCTTGTGTGAATCAACAACCTGTCAAAATTTAAGAGTTTCATTGTACCCTACGTTCCCAAAGCTGTGAGCACACTAGTATAAAGTAGTATGTTATGAAGTAAAGTCCGCTCTATACTCTATACCCCATTCCCAGTCTCATGTCCATTCATCCTGTTATAACAGTTGCGGATGAAAACAGTATTATGTTATGAAGTAAAGTCCGCTCTATACCCCATTCCCAGTCTCATGTCCATTCATCCTGTTATAACAGTTTCGGATGAAAACAGAAGCTGCTTCATCGTAGCAGTGCAACAGAAACAGATACGACAACAGACACAGATACGACTCACTGCGCAACAGCATCCCCTCCACTGTACCTGTTATTTGTATATATCCATAACAGGTTGTTACTGCTGCGGCTCGACAACAGTTAAAATATAACAGACTGTTAAATAACAACCCATCACTAATTGGCGCTCAATTCCCTTTTGACGGTTATTTTGTATGTATATTGTGCATTTTCCAAGTTCGACCAGTGTTTACCTTCTTCAAATAATTTTCTATCTGTTGGACCATAAAAATAATCAGTTTTTATCAAAACTTAGCATTTTCATTGCGTTTTTACGTAAGTTAAAAGTGTAGGTATGTTAAGGTTATGTTGTTGACAATATTCGACATCGCATGGAACGAAGCCCTACCAAATCTGTTCGTCGGTAATCTGCCCAAACAGGTACATATTTGTTACATGTTACACAATACACATTCCTAAAACCGTAAATTAGAAGTTTAAATAATCGGACCTCAATTTGTTTACGTACAATTTTGATATCTATACAAAATAAAAGTAATATTTTATTATGTTTTTAATTTATTTTTTCAACAATCAATAACAGTAAAGCATAAATGAACAGACTTGCTGTTAAAAATACTAAATAATAAATACATTTAAGACATATACTGTTTCAACTTATTATAGTTTTTATATTTTTTATAAAACCCCAAAGGAAATATGAGACAACACTGGCAACTTAGGGATTTCATTTATTCAGGTTGTACAACCGTGTATGCCGGGTTGCCTAACTTAAGCAGTCACGTGGGGTTCGGGAATTAATGAAAGCACTGTATAATTTGTTAAGTTAACCTCAAAATCCTATGTAATTTTATGTTACTAATTGAAGAACTCGTTACCAGTGCAAATGTACTGTTTTGAGTTCGTAAATAAAGAGTATTGGAAAAAAAAACTTAAATGTTAACACTATCATTAGCCATGAGGCATGTATTTTATAGGTTATATTTTTACAGTGGGTCGTGTAAGCAGTCAAGATGATTTGGATGATGACACTGGTTCGATTTACAGTCAGCAAGGTAAGACCTTCTCCATTGATGAAGATTTGAATGAGTACTCTGATTGAGGTTTTCCTTTTTTATTTTAACCCAAGTTTAAGTTTGATACAAGTTTTGGAGGAAGTGTTCTCTTTTTGTTTTTAGTGCTAAAGTTTATAAAATGTTTTCATTAATTTTGTTAGATTAGGTTAGTTGCTTGAGTCAACCCTCTCATGACTGTTCATAGTTTTATAGACTTTTCTGTTTTTTGCTCAATTAGTTTTTTGTGTGTGTGTCTAATATCCATGTGTTACATGTTTTAGCTTCTACTAACTGCTTAATTGTGTTGCATTTACTGAAAAATAATGTTTCTGGGGTATTGCGATAATAATATTTAATATTGATTTTAAATAATTCCAAGATTCGGTAAAGGTTAGTGATGGGCAAAATAGTTATTTTCTTTTAACATTTAAACCTGTTAACATTATTTAATAATAACCGTTGAAAATAACAGGTTCAGTTGTTTATCTGTCTGGATAGTCGATCGATAGTATCCTACGTTCCCAAAGCTGTGAGCGAGAGCGAGCACACTAGTATAAATAACGTGTTAAGTGTTAAGTAATATGTTATGAAGTAATATCCGTTCTATACTACATAGCATACCCATACATATTTAGCATTCCCAGTCTCATGTCCATTCATCCCGTTAAATTTAACGGTTGCCGATGAAAACTGATGTTTATTCATCGAAGCTAGTTGCAGTGGAACTGAAACAGATACGAGTCCGAATCCTAGTTTAGTCTAAAGCGTTATTTTGTATCTGGTATTTTTATATATCGATAACGGGTGGTTACCGTTGCGGCTCGGCAACCGTTAAAAAATACAGATAGTTAAATAACGACCCATCACTAGTAAAGGTTTACTTTCCGTACATGTGTTCGATTTTTATAGAATTTTGTATACAGACGTGTTTTAGGATATAGATGACGAAAGTCACAATAAAAATGGGGACAGGAGTAATCTTTTTGAATTATTTTGGATTTTTTGTTAGGAATAGTACTCACTTTTGCAATATGAGCCATCTCGCTTTACATGACCAATCCAAATAGACTCGGCTAAAACTACTCGTTACTAAGTACCAGAAAGGTGAAAACACCACAATGCCCTCAATAAGTAATGGAGGCCTAAGCAAAGCATGAGCATAGACACATCTCAGAGGGGTTCGCATGTTAGATTAACACTCTGAGTTTATTATAGTCTTAGTGGCTTAGTCTAATAGGCGCCAGCCACTATTCCGCAACCAGTGGCGAGGTTCAGGATGTTATTAGTACCTACGAGGGGAACTGTGATGGCTTTGTGACTTACAATCATTATCACAACGCACAATGGGCGAGATCAATAATCAAATACGGTACTGCATAACTAGAGGGGTTATCAGCACTATAATAATATTTTAATTCACAAACGCGAGCTCAAGCAACACAAACACAGGCAATGGAATGGTTAGCAAATAATAATGCCAAATATAATATTAACCCACAATTCATTGACAGCGGTAGCAGATAATTATGCTACGATAAACAGTATGCTGTATGGTAATAGGGACCGATATAAATACAGATAGGTCCATTTACTATATGGGTAACCACTAGTAGTTAATATCACCAGCTATTAATTAACATCAGCTGTTCAATCACTGGTCCGTGAGCTCACTAACCATTTACATATGGTATAATAACCTAAACACGTCATTAATTTAACTAATTTTTGTAATTAATTAAAAATTTCGTAAAAACTTTTAAAATTATACAATTGAATGTTTCAACTAACATGTTATGTATGTATATAGTGTAGTATATATATTTTCCTTGGGTTTTGCTCAGAACTGATAATAATCTCTGTCTTTAGATATACTTGTAAGATAGTGATCATGGGACGGTTGATATTAGTATGTTCCTTTATTTAATATTTGGTTCATTCACGTAGACTGTTTTGAAGCATATAACTAACCTGACCTGACATTATTTTTTTGTGTCATGTACATAATTTAAGTGCCTATATAATATACTGTACTTATTTTGTACTTAAGAATGTATTATCCAATCTGAGATACAGAATTTAGATATTTTTCTATGTATTTTATATAACGATATTGTTTTTGGCATATGTTTTTCCTTTCTACTTTTATGTAGTATGTTTAAGTTAATATAATAGCTCGAATATGAATGTTTCCTATTTGTTTTTGTAATCCTTTTCCTTCTGTACAAGTAGTATTTTTGTTTAATTTTTATCGAGTTTAACTATCCAGCATGAAGGTAAGCACTTTATTGATTTCTAACTTTTTTTTCTTACACGTAATATTGGTTAACATGGGTATGGTTTTCTAATGCTTTGAACCAAATATTAAATAAACAGAAAGTAGTGTTTGGCATGGTGAATCAGGAATTATTAAATTATAAATGCCTAGGTAATTGATGCATTGTATATTATATAGGAGTCACCGATGTAGGTCACGTTGGGCAAAACAAAGAAGGCGATTCTTCAGGCAGTGAGATTAGTAGACAGGATGAAGAAAGTTTGCATGCTGATATTAAAAACCACGGACTACCTAATGTGCAGTTTTCAGTTGGAAGTGAAGTGTAAGTAACTGTTATTTTTATTTGATCTTTATGCAATTTTAGTTATGTATGTATCTATTTTGTTTCTTTATTTTTGTCCTTTGGGTGCACTGCAGCCTAACAAGCTTATTGTGCTTCACAATAACCACAATAATAAACCACCTCAGAACAGAAATTAAGAACGACATCAACAAGGCAAAAGAAAATTATTTAAGTGATATATCCAACAATATTAAACGTGATCTTAGGACATTTTGGTCATATATACTTTCTAAAGAGCGAAGTACTGTTCTTCCAACCTGCATGCATCTTGATTCAGTCCAACTGACTGATCCCCAGCATATCGTTGACAGTTTTGCTGACTGCTTGCTTAGAACTTATCAATCACATGTTTCCTCTTATCCAGCTGAAGCATCTGGAAAGCAGGGTATACTGTCTAATTCTGTTCTTGACATGCCAGAAATATCCACTGAAGAAGTTTACTCTTTTGACAAGAAAACCTGTCTTCAAAGACCACAGTGTTGTATTCGATAGTAAACTTAGTTTTAATTTGCATATTGAGAGTTCGGTAGCAGCATCACTCCAAATCTTAGGATTTGCAGTAAGATCTACCAGAGATTTTGTTGGCACATAAGCGCTCAAAGTGCTTTTTGATTCTCTGGTCAGAAGTAGACTGAAACATGCATCAATTATGTGGTCGCCTAACTATTACTTACATGTCTCCAGCTTTGAGAATATTTTTTAAATACCTCATGTTGAAACAGAGAGGCATCTATCCTGAAGTTGGCTATGCTGATGGTGTCTTGTTGTCCGTGACAGGTTATTGCCTGCTCGCTGCTAAATACAGCTAGTACATGCTGCTCCTCCTTTATAAGCTGCTAAATAATGTAGTTGACTCCCTTGTGCTTCTCTCTGCTTTGTCATTACACGTTCCCAGGTTGACTAGCCGTGAGGTTGGCTTATTTTGGATGATTCGACCTCACACTAATTTGTTTTCTCCCATATATTGTAACGGTCTACTTCCGAAGGGTGGAGTGTGAGTCAGTGTTTTGATCGGGAAAAGGGATTTGACTCGAGCACCACCATTTTCTTGAGGGTTTCAAAAAGGTTCCTGGGGGAAAATGGAAGCCCCACAGTGACTAATGTCCAAGTAACGGACCACTCTAAGGGGTATGGTGCTCAGGAAAACTCAAGTGGAGATATTTGGTTTCCAAGGGTCAAATTTTATAGAGACTTAACAGTGAACAAGGTTTTATCGTTGTGTATATATATATATATATATATATATATATATATATATATATATATATATATATATATATATATATATATATATATATACCCAAGCAACATTTAAAGTCAAATCGCCCTAACAATGGTCCGCAACCAAATCACCACAGGCCATTTTCAACTAAAATTTAAGTGTATTTTACCAATGTGGGGAATAAACTAAAAGTAATAGGGAAGTTGATAATAGGTCCAGCAAGGCATTTCGACTAACGCGTTTTAGTTATATTTAGGGCATTTTCATGCTATATTGGGTCAATGGACGTAATTTATTGGTAAATATGTCCAACGTTTTACTTGAATCCGACATCTGGGCGCATGTGACATTGTTCTGTAGGATCTGTGGTTATGTATGTATTAACAAACAGTAGATATTAGCAACTAGGTATGTACAGGGGGTGTCGGACACTACACCAAGCTAAGCTAGCTGCATACTAAAGTATGTGGTACTAAAAGGTATTATCTATGGCCCACCATCCATACGCCCCGCTCACACGCTCGGAGAACCTTGTTCGATGCGGAAGATGCCCACCCCTGTTCCCGGATTTACACCCCCTCCAAACGGGGCCGCGGACAGCTCGGGACGCCAGGCGCCGCCTGGCTGCTTCGATCCGGATCAGCACAGTCGTTGCAATACGAACCTTCCACATCCCAGGAATATCCTGGTTACAACCCTCCCCCAGGAACACGGCGGCAACCACCCGAAGGGCTGTTTTTGACTGTCCCTGATAGTGAAATCACTACAACAGGGACGACTCCCAACACCTTCGTGCTGCCGAATGCCTCAGCGATCCCGGGAGGACTGAAACTTCGAAATGCAGCCCCTAATCCCCCGTGCGGTTCGCCAACGGAGACAGGGAAGAAACGGTCCCTCGAAGGTTCCCAGGTGTCATTACGGAGCGTTCAACGATCCTACTTTGGGCTCCTCCCAGTATATATTCTAATTTTAGTTTTGCATCCCATCTGTAATTGGATTTTCTGTAGGATGGGTATAAATAACTAAATAATTGGTTAAATTTCAGTAGTATGAAATTTAATATCAGTGTTAATCAAAGTATCGTGTCATATCTAAAAAATCACATATTTATAACAGTGGCTTGTTTTTAAAACTATTTTCATTGCTTTACAGTAATCCTTGGGGTGAAGACGCTAACTCAAATGTAAATGCAAAAATCAATAAAACACCTGGCCCGAGAAGTATTAGTAACAACAACATTACTGTAAATATAAAACCTCCGACTAACATGGTCCGTTCAGCATCTCAAGATGTTAATATAGCCATGGTAGAGTCCACATCGCTCAAACCCAAATCTTCCCAATCCGAAACATGCCTTGACAATACTAAACCAAAACCCTACAAACCACAGACAATTAAAGAACAGCCTACTGCATCTGTGGAAGACGATATTTGCTCCACTGATTCGTCACTGGTCGATGAAGAAATCAAGAAAAAGAAACGAAAGTTGTTCACGTTTTCGAAGAAAACTAAGACAAAGGGGGACTGATTTTGTATTAATTTGAAATTTAGGTGTACATTTAACTTATTTTTACCCTTGGATGTAGTATATTTTATTAATTTGATCTGTTTTTACCTCATATGTATTGATTTGAAAACGGTAAGTTATCATTTAAGAGATCTCGATTCGTTAAGAATTAAATTGAGATTAGAAAAGCAACAGAATTGGTTTTGAGTAACGTTGATCTTAGAGTGGTGAAAAGCCAGTGGTGATATGTCTTAAAATGCTTCTCGTATAGTATTTTGTTTTATTTTGTGTGCTTAATTTTTTGTTGTGTTATTTTGTGTTGTTTTTCGATTTATTTTATTTTTTGATATCGTGTTTTTAATTATTTGGTTCTAAATGCAAAACTAGCTGCAATTTTATATAAAATAATACCGAAGATACTACCACTACAATAAAAAGTAAAATTTAAGTATTCAAAAACATAGCTAGTGTATTTTTTTTTTCTTAAAACCTGGATAGACTACAGAAAATAAAATGAATGAAGATAGGTCTTTTAACATATTCAATTACCGTGTAAACATATATTAGACCATTTGTAAGGGTTGATTTTTAAAGAGAGATTAAATTAAAATGTATTATTTATACTGTAAACAAAACAAAAATAAAAACAGCCCAAAAAACTGTTATTTTTCAAACAACTTAAATTTAAAAGTTTTTTGTATACTGGAAAAACTAAAAAGGTAGTTTAGTGTATACTGGAGAAACAAAGAAATGTAACGCTCAGCTAAACGAACGTAGTTTATTGATTTTTTTGGAGAAAAAAAATGTTGAGCTCAGTAATGTAAAAATTAATGTCTGTCAAAGTAAAGTCTCATCTTTTCATTTAGTATAAATTTTTAGAATGCAAGATCTGTCTTCCAATGACTTATATTAGCTCTTAGCGCTGTGCCTGTTAATTTTGTGAGGAATGTTTATTGATGTTCCTTTTTCCCAGTTAGTTTTTAAAGTACTTACAAATATCTCATGACTGATTACATCAATAAATGCCCAAGTGTACTTGTAAATAATTTTAATGTTATGTACATTGTCTATCTACGAGGTATGCATCAAAATGAAGGAGACGGCATAGACTCACAATTACATTTTATTTTTCAATATAGTACCCCCTCCCCTCCTCCATACACTACATCGCTTGAGTAACAATTTGATACCCCTAAAAAATTATTTTTTCTGTTTGTCTTCAAAATGTGCTGCTTTCACCCCTTTGTCATCACTGAAATGCTGCGAAGGTCTATAGCTTAATTAGTTTCTGATTAAGGAAATTTTAGATTGTAGAGAGAGTGCACGATTAGTCAACGGAGAGTTGACACTAAATGCATAATTTAAACAAAATGTGGGGTCATTAGCCTCATGTACACCAGTATTGCAAAAGTCAATATAACTTGGCTCTTCACAAAATTTGTAATTTTGGCAAAAATATGGAACAGAAAAGGAAGGTGCTTGTTCTGAGGTATTGTTATATGGAAAGGAATACGAGGCAATAAAGGTTTTGGGTGAAATTTTAGATGGAGAAAGAAAGAGGCAGATCTAAATTTGAAAATTAGTATGTCAAAATTTGAAGTATGTTATTCAGAGGATAGCTGTCAAACATTTTTGGAATGACGTTTGGTAAAATTATGTCAAAATACTTCACAAGTCAACAACTTATACGAGTCCTAACAACTATATGTTGGGACAAGCTAATATTTTGGAAATAATACAACGGCTTTTCCAAACAACTGAATTATTTAGTTTTTACTTTTAAATACAAACGTAACAATATATCCTAGACCATTTTAAAATGTTTCTATGATTTGGTAAAGCAATCGACATTAGCAGTAGAGAACTTTGTCACTTAAGGTTCAAATTAACTGACAACTAAATGTTGGGACTTGAGAATAAAGCTAAATTTAATATGGGGTCACATCACCCTTAGCTTTAACACCTGCTTGGACTCTTGCAGGCATTGTATTGACCAAAGATTGACACATTTCAACAGAAAAATTGTCCCAGATTTCTTGTTTTGTCTGTAAATCAGATATTGTACGTTGATGGTGGTTTCTTAAATACTGTTCATTTTATGCCATACGGTTTCTATCACATTTAAATCCGGACTGCTAGCTGGATGGGATAAAACCTTTACATTATTGTCACCAAACCACTTTTTGGTTGATTTTGCCGAATGGCATGATGCTCCATCTTGTTGAAATATGAAATCATTGTCGGGAAACAATTTTTGAATACTAGGCAAAAGTGTGGTTTGAGGTATCTCTTAATATTTTTGGGCATTTACAGTGCCCTCTATAAATTAAAAAAAAAACCTAAACCCCTTGCCGACATGCAGCCCCACACCATAATTCCCTTTGGGAACTTAACAACTCTTTTCAGGCAATCTTTATGGAAGGCTTCTGTTTTATTCCGTATTACTCGTTTACAGTGGTCTCCAACGCAAACATCAAATTTAGCCTCATCACTAAATACTATTTTATTCCACTCATTTTCTTTCCAGAGTAGTTTAGATCTTGCCCAATTATATCGGTTTTTCTTCTGAACTTCTGTTAACAGCGGCTTTTCTTTTGCCTAATGAGACTTTTGATACTGTATGAACCATTTAAAAGTAAACTTATATAATCCCAGACCGCATTTACGCATGTATTTTCGACAACATTCTCTAGATATATTTAATCCAGTTACCGTGTTCCATTTAGCAGTTATTTCTCGAAGGGTGCTTCTTCTTGACGACTTGCAGATTTTGACCAAATTTCGCAAATCTCTTTCAGAAACGAGTTGCGGTCTTCCCGAACTTCTGCCCCGAACATCCACATTAGCAGTCTCACTAAATTTTTTTTTTATATTGTACACTGTAGATTTTGAAATAGTTAAATCACTAGCAATTTTACGCATTGTTTTACCCTTATGGTATTGATGAATAATAATTTCACGTAATTTCTGGTTCATAGCCTTTCCACAACCCATTATTTTAATTAAATTAACAATAAAGTATGTTAACAATTACTAACATCACTACTTGACGTTTTACATTAATGGCCTACTGCCAATGGACAAATAAAATAATTTTGGCGTTTATACCAACGCCGCCTATAACTAATTTAAACATTTTAAGTACAATATTTGTGCTTGTCCCAACTTTTAGTTGTCAGCAAGTTTGACCTTCCAATGACAAATTACGCTATTATTAATAGAGATTACTTTACCAGGGTATGAAAGGGTTTTTTAATAATATAGAATTTACTGTTATGTTTGTATTTAAAAGTAAAAACTAAATAATTCAGTCGTTTGGAAAAGCCGTTGTATTATTTCCGAAATGTTAGCTTGTCCCAACATATAGTTGTTAGGGCTCGTATGTATTGACATGCTGTATAATTATGATCAATAAAGAATATTATTATTCTATATGGCGTCGACGGTACAAGTAAAAATCAAGACTCTGTTATAGTTATTTATTTATCAACAGTGAGTTTATATAATGCAAAATATTGTATATATTAAAAACAGTATTTACTAATAAGACACGAAATTATGTAATACAAAATAATTTATATAAAATTTTAAACAAAATGGTTTGAGACAGTTATAAATTACCTACAAGTGAAATTAATTAAAGCAATGAACCAAGCACTTAACTTTCGCTGCACACCCCATCCAGCCGATCTTTGATGTGGAACACCTCGAGTAAGGAATTTAATAACAGCTCTATACTCAATTTACGTGACTTCTGACATCGTGTTTAACAAGTGTCCGTTATCAGAAAACTAATTGACATAAAATCCATTTTTGTTTTTTCCAAGACTAATAAGACAAACCAACGTCTTACCACATTTTGACACACTGCGATACCCTGGATCTATGTCGGTCAGGGAAATTTTGGCACTTACCTCTTAGAAGTGATCTTTAGGTACTTTTATGTAGTATTTTCTGATAACTTTTATATAGCAAAAGAAAATGTAAAGTAATAATATCATTATACAATATAATAAGCAAATTGGATATTCTGTATTGTACTTTTTATGAAATATTTAGTTTTAATTGTGATAACAAAAACCCCTGTGACGGTAATAGGAAATATTTACCACATAGTTTTAGTGTCTTATAGTAATTTATTGATCCATGTGGGATTAAAGATGATATACAGGTGTCCCAATGAACATGGGCTAATACTGGCATATATGTTGCTAATAGAGATAGTGTAGAATTTTATACCAGTTGTTTTATAATTTTTATAAATTAACGAAGCCTTTGTCACTGTGTAAAAATATTGTTTTACTTTATAACAGGTCTCAATCGGGATAAGGTTACTTTTCCCTTGTATAGGGAATTCCTCCGGTAACCTTACAAATACGGTTCTGTTACGGGATGCCAGCATCAATTGAGTTTTCTAGGAAGCCAAAGCGTTTCCTCAGGACTATGCATCTTTTATAAGTCGCTGTCAATAGCTACTTAGACCCAGGGTAACCTACAGTGAAGACAGGGAGGGTTCTTCTAAATCTTCAGGCCAAGTCACTCGTGGCTTCTAGTTATGGCCTATATATTAGAGATCATAATGTTATATAGTATGTCGGGGTGGATTCGTTAGGAAGTGCTAAATGAAATTTATTTAATTAAACAACCCAAACAGGCAGGAGCCCAGTTACATGGATTTATATAAGAACTAATAAACTAAGAGAAATTAAAAACTATAGATTAAAACTACAAAATTAAGGAAAAAACTGAGATGTGGTGTCCCCATGAAGTAGGGATTCCCTAGAGGCTGCGGAAAAGGACCCAACATTAGCATGACTAAATATGTCAATACCGAAAGAATTATATTCTGCACACATAGAATACAAGGGTGATTTCAAAAGCAGATTAGTTCTGGAAATCGGAAGTAAAAAAGTATGAGTAGAACGAAGCTAACAGTCGTGGAGAGGAGAGCGAAAAGGCAGCTGGGAGAGAAGTTCAGGTGCAAAATATTTCCGTGAATAAGCTTAAATAAAAAACACTGACCTGAAAGAGTTCTCCTATCAGCAAGCACATAAAACCAAATCTAGCGAGTAACAAATTGTAAGATATGCCTCTTTGAGCATAGATTTTGTCAACAAAATAAAACAAATACTTCAGAAACCTACGCTGGACAGATTCTAGAAGCGTAATGTGGCAGGAGTAGAAGGGCATCCAGCACAAGCTGGCATATTCAACATGAGAACGGACAAAAGAATTATATAGACAAATAAGAGTTTCAGCAGATGATATATTCCCAGCGCTTTTAACAACAAATCCTAGACTTTTCATAGAAGTTCTAAGGATACTGTTCAGATGTAAGTGAAACTTCAAGTGTGGATCCATGATCAAACCCAAGTCAGTCATATTAGACACACCATTCACCTTATAAGTGAAAACCTGCAAGTGATGTTTATTGGAAAAAGACAAAATACTACACATAGAAAGATTTAGATGTAACTTATTTATGTCGCACCATTCCGAAATCCTATCAAGGTTGTATTGTATGGCCTGACAGTTGACAAGAGAATTGATATTTAGAAAAAAATTTAGGTCATCAGCATACAATAAATGAGGAACAGAAAACACAGAATCCAAATCATTAATAAAAACATTGAAGAGAAGGGGACCAAGTGCAGATCCTTGTGGGACACCAGAAGAAGCATGAAGCAGGTCAGAAGAACAACCAGCATACCAGACATAATGATACCTATTGAGGAGGTAGGATCTAAACAAGGATATAAGACCATTGGAAAGTCCAAATAAATGAAGCTTAAGTAACAGCAGCTCATGATCAACTGAGTCAAATGCCTTCGAGAAGTCTAAGCAGACTGCATCAACCTGTCCATTCCCATCCAAACAAGACGATACATCTTGCACAAAACAAGAAAGGTTTGTCAAGGTTGAACGGTCCCTGACAAACCCATGCTGATTCGGTGAAAGATACAGACCTACATGAGGAGAAAGATACGCAAAAAGTGTATACTCAAAGGCCTTAGAAAAGTTCGACATGATTACAACCTGCTTCTAATTTTCAATGACCGTTCTTATGGATGGGGCAGACTTTAGTGGTTTTCCATATGGAAGGGAAGGTTTGTGTTTTCAGAGACAAGTTAAAAATAAAAAGTAAAGGTTGCGCAAATGTGGAAGCACAGTCTTTGATTATGAAACTAGGTATATTATCAGGCCCTTGAGACAACTTGGACTTGAGTTTCTTAATAGCAGAAAGTACATCAGTGTATGAAATTCGCTTAAATGAAAGGGAAGACAGTTCGAAGAGATAAACATATCCTTTGAAGAATCGGTACAAGATTTGAAGGAGGAACTAAAAGACTTAGCAAAACCATCAACTAAACCCTCAAACTTGGTGGATGTGTATGTGTGAAAGGTGGGGAGAGAAAATGGAAATAATGAGAGGGGGAAACAGAGAAGAGAGGGAGATAGGTTTGAAGAGCGGTGGAAAGAGAGTTTATCAGGCCCTGGACATGATTACAACCTGCTTCTAATTTTCAATGACCGTTCTTATGGATGGGGCAGACTTTAGTGGTTTTCCATATGGAAGGGAAGGTTTGTGTTTTCAGAGACAAGTTAAAAATAAAAAGTAAAGGTTCGGCAAATGTGGAAGCACAGTCTTTGATTATGAAACTAGGTATATTATCAGGCCCTTGAGACAACTTGGACTTGAGTTTCTTAATAGCAGAAAGTACATCATCAGTGTATGAAATTCACTTAAATGAAAGGGAAGACAGTTCGAAGAGATAAACATATCCTCTGAAGAATCGGTACAAGATTTGAAAGAGGAACTAAAAAACTTAGCAAAACCATCAACTAAACACTCAAACTTGGTGGATGTGTATGTGTGATAGGTGGAGAGAGAGAGAAGGATGAGGGGAGAGAAAATGGAAATAAGAGAGGGAAACAGAAAAGAGAGGGAGAAAGGTTTGAAGAGTGGTGGAAAGAGAATTTATTTTGGTGCGCATGTGTGGTTTCTGGAAATGAAGTTTTCTGTTAAGTGTGATGTATTGAAACTTTTTGTGCAGCTTTTATTTGCGGCTGAGAAGCGGGTTAATTGGACAGTAAAGATTTTGGTGGAAAAAGTGTTGAGATCCCACATACAGGTGATTGTACCTCTGTGGGAGTGATTTTCTATTTATCATTTTCTATATACAGGGTGTTTAAAAAAGATGGGGCAATATTTAAGGGGTTGATTTCCCAGGTCATGTTATGAAAAAAAGTTCCCATAAACATTGGTGCTAAAATGCATTGTTTCCAAGATACAAGGTGTTAAATTTTTTTGTAAAATAACGAATTTTTTAAAATAATTCAAATATCTCCTCACCGATTGTTTTGAAATTTGGCAGCGTTGTTTGTAGTAATAATGGGCTGATTTGACCCTAATTAAATACAGATTTTTAAGTCCATTGGCATTAGGGGGGACACCTCAACAAAAATTATTGTTCGTGTTTGTGATTTTCTGCATGAAAATGGACATGCCATAAAAAGGTTTTTTTTATCGTGTAAACGATTCAAGATACGGAGAAATTTCAAGAGACAAAAAACTTGTAGTTTTAGTTTCTTTATCTCAAAATAATATACAAATCATATTGCAGTCAGTGGCGTACATTTTTGTCACTAAATTTTGTTGAGGTGCCCCCCCTATCGCCAATGGACTTAATCTGTATCTAAGTAGGGCCAAATCAGCTTATTAATAATACAAACAACGCTGCCAAATTTCAAAGCAATCGGTGAGGAGATATTTGAATTACTTTTAAAAAATCTTTATTTTACAAAAAAAATTAACACCTTGTATCTTGGAAACAATGTATTTTAGCACCTATGTTTATGGGAACATTTTTTCATAAAATGACCTGGGAAATCAACGCCTTTAATATTGCCCCATCTTTTTTAAACACCGTAAATTTTCAGAATGTGAGGATAATTGCAGATTGCCTTTGGAAAACATTGGTTTCAACATGCTTTATTTCACAGTGAGCCACAACAGTTAAATATTTACAATCAGGAGACAGTTCAAAGTTCAAACTTGTAAGTGGTTATTTTATACCTCACCTTGAACCCTCTCAATCTGTTTGCTAAAACTGCCTAGCCAATACCAAACAATAACATATTTATAATTGAGCTTATCTATAGATCTAGAAATCTAAAAAAGTTGAAAGTATTTTTGTTTTTGATTTAACGTTGACCCAATCAACCTGCAAATTTGTCGAACCCTTCCTTTTTGTAAAAAGAGGGGGAATCTTTTACATATCAAACATGTATGTTACAATATTCCTAAATTTTCTATTTAAGGAAATGATATATGAACACTGAAGAATTTTGGGTAGTTCGATTTTGAATTTCTAAGAAGTTAGACTGTGAACCGTAGACATACCATTTCAGAGGCTCGAAGTTCGAGGCAACATATTTGCTTGGGTTCGTTCATAGTTTGGTTCGAACAAAACATGGGTTCGCGCACCTCTAGAAAAAAGGTAATTTTAATCGATGAGCATGTTTTTTATTGTATTTGTAAACTAGTGTAATCAAGCTATGTGTGTTAGCCATTGCCCCGTGGGACACCTGTATATAGTTTATTATATATTTAATCTATATTAGGTATTTTTAAGTATTTATTTAGATTTTTTCTTTTATTTTCCTAACATCTTAGTTGTGTTCTCATCGAAAGCATTGTTTGTTGGTTTTTTTTTATATTTTAAAAATTCTGTCTTTAAATAAAATATTTATTTTTATTTCTTATTCATTTTATTGTCCCCAGAATATTGTTCGCATGAGCCAACGTTTGTAGATCCCAGACGTTTTTTTTTTTACTTTTGTTGCATTTTCCACAGAATATAATTTTGGCAAATTAAGATCATTAGATTTGGAATGTAAAGTAAATATTGCTTTATTACGAAGAAAACCATAATTTTAGAGCAATACTAATATTCCAATCCCAGGATACACAGTAACTATCAAAATTTGGGATGCAGCAAGTGCGTTTTCTCGGTCTCGACATCGACCCTGCTCTTGTATGGAGGAGCCAAATAGACTCGTTAACAGAACTACCTGTCATTCTCCATACTTTCTTTGAGTGTGGACATTGTAATTCAGGCTTACAACTATTTATATCTTCTTCAAAAACAACTATTTATCCATAAGTATACTTATTTATATCTAACTCGACATATTTTTTTTACACAAATAACTTTATTGGCATGACCACATATTCAATTGTCAATGATTTTTTCATCATTGCCTATATGGATTTCTAAAAAAAGATGTACTTAACCTTCATCCCTCAACCATAAATTTCAAACAATTTTGCAACTATGCATTATAAAATGTGAAAAAGTAGATGCCATCAAAGATAACTTTCTTGAAAAGAGTCCAGCAGTTTTGAGCGACACTATCTAAATGTTTGCAACCCTCCATACACTTAGTTTTGCTGACGCCCAAAAATCCACTGGTCCACTATTATGTGTATCTTGATAGACATGGTTTAGCTCTGGTCAGAACTTGGGCATAGTCTAATAAGAAAATAGATGCTTAATAATATGTGGCTTCACTACATAAAATCACATTTTTGTAATTAAAATATGGAATTAATCTAATATCAATTTTTTTAATTATTAGAAAATGACCTTTTTTCATTAAGATGAGTCAGGATTGAGTTTCATACATATTTACATATATAACAATTAATTACCCATAAGTATGTTTATTTGTATCTAATAACTTAGACATCTTTTTTTACAATGTTATATTAAAGCTAATCAAAATGAAACTAAACCTTAAAATATTGCTATGCAATTAGGTAAGCCATTTTAAACATATAAAGAGTGTGTATTGCCCCGCATATAAATTGGCATTTTTATTTCAATTTCACTTATATGTCATGTGTTGCAACTAAATATGAAGCAGATATCAATATTAGGTTTTATACAACAAAAACAACGTTTCACCCAGTCGGCCAGACAAATACTGAAAAAAGCGGTATTCTCACTGATTACCCCCCCCCCCTAGCGTCGGCTATCACTCGGGGACCCCCCCCCGTGTAGTGTAGGCTGAACGAACTGTCGGTCGAAAGAACTGTTGGCACAATGATATGCCACTCTGTGCTACCATTTATACCTATAACAATTATTTATAGGTAAGTACAGATTGTAACTTAATATCGTCAGAAACAGCTTTCAGTATATTCCTATACCTACCCTTGAAATAGTACTTGTACACTGTTTCAAGGCAGTACTTTAAATTACGATGATATGAGATTATGTATAAGAGAAATTTGCACAATTATTCATGCTGAATTCATTTAGGTTTCAAGCTGATTGTTGATGCAAATTCTATTTATAATTATATAATCAGAAAATGTTCACTGTTTTGTCATGTACAAGTTTTTATATTCATCTATAATAAACCAATTGTCTAAATTAATTTAATTTATACGGGGAAACCCCACCAAGTGCTACAATGCAAATAATAGTACTAAAAAATCAAATATGCACACATAAATCTACAAATAATCACAGCAGAACTGCTACACAAAAGATACACAATCAGTTCAGCAGTTCACAGCAACAACAGACGCAACCATATGCCTTCTGAAAACAGACAGTGAAACACAAAAGATGTCAAAATTGTCCACCTGAGTGATCTCATTCATAATATGTAGATATCTATCGATAGGTGAATTAAGTCCATAATTAGTGCGGTGGAATGGGACAAAAAACAAGTTATATGACCTTAACACTCTGCTAGGTACATTCAGGCCGATTCTGTCAAGAATCTCATTGGAGTCCACAAAACCATTCACAATTTTGAATATAAAACTGAGTCCGGCCACTGTTCTGCAGGCTTCAAGAGAGCTCAGCGTTAACAAACTTTGTATCTCCCCATAGTCATGATCAGGTATGGAATAACCAAGTCTATAAGAGCAATGCCACAGAAAGGCATGCTGCACACTTTCAACAGCTGGCATAATAAGGGGGAACAGTAAACACATCTGACGGTATCCAATGAAAAAAGTCTACCGTTCCTCACAACTAAGCCCAAAAGTTTAGAGGTTTTCATGGTAATATTCTCTGTGTTGTATAAAAGTCATCTGTTCATCCACTGTAACACTAAGATCCTTGATCTGACTAACATAAGACAAAAGCTCACCGTTTACCGAATATGAAGTCCTGAACTTCCTCCCTCCTCTGAAAAAGCTGATATAAGAGCATTTGCTGATGTTAGGATTTAATTTGTTGTTAAAGCACCATAAAGAGAGACGCTCTAAATCATCCTGCTGATTCTGAAGGCTAGTTATCACCTTAAACAGCTTCACATCATCAGCAGACACTCACTACCAGCAAAGATATGGACCATATGGTTAATAAAAAGATTGAATAAAAGTGGTGAACAGTGACCTTCCTGCGGGACACCAGATGTCATGTGAACAACATCTGAATAAAATCAAGCAACTTTGACTCTCTTGGTTCTACCAGTCAGAAAACGCTCAAACCAGGCCCCCCCCAAACAATCAATGAAGCCAAGCCCGTGTAATTTAGATAGCAGTAGTGAATGATCGACTGTATCAAAGGCCCTGCTGAAGTCAGTATATATGGCATCAACCTACTTACCAGACTCTAAGGCATCCAGTACCGTTGACTTAAGAATAATCAGGTTAGTAACTGTGGACCTGTCATAAACCAGGGCATCGAACACTTTTGGAATTGATGATTGGACACAGATGCTTCTGTAATTTTTTATCTCATCTCTGTCACCACTCATGCACAGGCACCGAGAAGCTCTCCTTCCAGACATCAGGAAAGATTGAAGACCGCAAAGATGAACTAAAGAGAATATGTAGAGGCTCGCTCAATGTACAGGCACAACAAAAATTAATATTCAGGTAAATATATAATTCAAATTACCTGCTCAGTTGGCAGTACTTCATGCGAGGTGGCGCTAGTGTGCTTGTCACAAATATTACCAATGCTAAAGCATAGGAGTGTCCTGTATTGTCATTATATAGTATTTTGTGTAAACCTGTTCGGCAATCAAGTGATGAATAAAAAAAAATCATAAGCATAACTTGAAGGTTATATTTGATAAAGTGCTTATATATTAGTTTGTTGTGCACAAAAATATATTTCTTTACTTGTTAAATTATTTGAAGACTTAAACAGGTTAAATTTTTGTTAAATCGCTTGCTAAAAAGTAAAATTACTTATCTTGTGATTCTAGTCAACTTTACTGTGTTTTGCCTACACATGCACTAACTATAGGCACTAATAACCTTAGTAGGTACACAGCTAGAGTGCCAATCTCTTATACCGATAAAAATATAGGTCATCTTGTATATTTTTGTACATATAAAATATCACAATAAATGTTTCTTCAACAGTCTCCATTTTCATAAAATTTCCACCAGGCATATTCGAATTCTTCCTGAGTAATATTGTCTCCTTTCTCGATAAGCTTGCTGAATACTTTACTCTGACATTTACCAATATCCCAGTGTGTTTGCCATGAATTTTTGCTCTCTTGTGGTCTTGGACAATCATATACTGATCTAGTATCATCAACTAATGTATTACCATTCTCGTAAACCAACTTACAAACAAAACATTCAAACACTGGTATCGGAGTGTCATCTTCGTTGTTTGGCTGCATACCATAAAAACCTTGGCTTAATTTTACTTTTAGTTGATTGTTATCCACTTTTTGAGCCAACTTATGTTCTAAAAATATTTCATAAAGTTTGTCATCCTCGTTTAATTTCTTTATGTCAGCACCCAGTTGTTGCATGTTTTGGTAATTTTTTAGCAAAATAGCTGAATTCTTGTTTGGCAACCAGTCCTAAAATATTACATTACTATAATAATAATAATAATTTATGCGTCATGTTGATACATTATAGTATATATGACATGCCAATAAACATGTACCTGTCAAATTATAAATACGGCAGGTATTTTTCCTTATTAATTGCTTGGATGGTTTTGTTTTAGTCAACCCATCCAGTTTTTGCAAACAATAAACAACAAAAAAGGTTTTTTATGTTAGGATGGAAAATGTTCATACAAATATTTCAAACCCGACAGCTCAATAAATTTCCCATTAAGCCAGCATCTTCAATCTTGAACCATAGTAACACCTATGTAAATGCACGTGGGTAATAAATTAAAGAAAAATAACAATGAGCTTCGCGGATAACTACAAATTTGTTTTAAAAAACCTTTTTTGTTGTTAATTGTTTGCAAAAACTGGATGGGTTGACTAAAACAAAACGATCCAAGCAATTAATAAGGAACAAAATTTGACGGGTACATTCCCTTTGCAAATAATTTTTGTTTCTGAAAAACTTTTGTAACTTTAATGAAATTTGTAACACAATTTTTTTAAAGGCACTTTCAGTACTTACAGATTATATCTAAGACCAAATTTTAATTTTTTAGCTCCGTATAAAATATATATTTTTTTCAAATAATCGCTAACTGGGACTCTAAAACCGATTTAAATTTAAAAAATTAGTTTTAATAATATACCTTACTAATAGTGTACAATTCTTATGAAAATTCACTATTATAACGCACTCGCTGCGTCCCGAAATTTGTTATTTATAGTATACATTCGCATGCTAAAATTTATCGCTTTTAGATGCAAACTTTGTCCCGGTATTACGAAAGAACTGGTCCAAGGCTGGCAGTTTAGACAATTATTGTTAGTTGATTGTACTTTATTGTACACAGCTTTATCTATAAAATTTTGTGTAAACTAGAGCTATCGTACTACCTGGTCCTGCACCGAGGTGGCGTCTCTGTCGTATCTCTCAGAACGTTCTCCCGGCTGACATCTTCAGACAACTTCCATTGTTTAGATTTTCATCTACGATTTATTTAAATAGTATAACAGTACAGATAACCTCATCTGTCTTTGGTCAACATTGTAGATATTGCATTACAGAATCTGAAGTGATGTCGAGGATTATTTTATTATTAATCTCGAATAACTTTATTTTCCTTTGATCAAACGACTTGAAAATTGGTACACAACCACGCCTGTCTATGTTCTTTTAAGTTGTAAATATTCGTTTCAATCACTTAGACAATTTGAGAGATATTGCGTTTGAAATATATTTTTTTAATTTTCTTAATGAAAATTCACTAAAATCGAGACGCAGTAAATACGTTTCGGTAGCGAATTTTCATTAAACATTTCAAATTTCAATAACTCGATTTGTTAAGGTTTGTAGGCTAGGAAACCAGTTTTCTCGGAAACATTTTAAGTTTATTTTTGTAACATTTTTGTCCATTTTCAAACAATGTTATTTTGATAAAGAATGGCACATTATTTCTACTATATAGGTTATACCAGTAACCAGATTGATGTCTTCTTGCATTAGAGACATATTTGCTATAAAAAACATTTTTATGAAAACTCACTTCCATAACGCACTTGCTGCCTCCAGACTTTTAAATTTCAACGACCAATGTTTTTTTATGATTTAGAAAAAAAAATTTGAAAAATTCCCGTTAATTTTTCCAAGCCCGTTCCCTTGGCAGTGCTTTCGCTATATAGTGGGTATGGACAGTGGGAATCTAGTTAATCCTGCTTGTCGGTTTAAATAATACTTAGAAATAATGAGCCATAATAAAAATTAGTAGGTCAAGAAATCACTTATGAAAACCAGTAAAAACAATTATTTTGTTGTTGTAAAAATACTCACTGAAACAGTTGGCGATCCTAAATATATAGGTACAGAACCAGCTATTAGAGGGCGCCAAAGTTTTTCAGTAACATAATCATGACAAACAGCATTCTCAATTGCCAATGTAAATTTATACTTCGCAGTAAAGTGCATGATTTTTTCATTATAAAAATCGAGTGGATCCAATTCTGCAATCCTGGAATTCCAGATTAAACCACAGTTGACAGTTTTTTTTAAATTACTTACCCATCTGGTAATTTTTTATTGTTAAGGCACATACCATATGAGTCTACATCAATATAATTCATTAATTCGCTAACATATTTATCTCTTTCAATAGGTGTATCACAGTCTGATTGTAAATATAAAACCGGAGCTAAAATACTGAGAAAACTGTTTTTTTCTTCCAACGAAATGAAATATGTTCTATCTGAAAACCAATAACAAATTTAGGATTCATGAAACAAAACCATTTAAGAAAACTTAAAAATAAGTGGGTGAATTTGCAGATTAACTCCAGAACGATTTTAAAAACATCAACTGTGAATAGATAAAGTTTGGTGTCTTACATGCACGATGACGCTATTGTTACCTTTTGTTCTTTCTTATTTCCCGAGTTATTGGCATTTAAAGTTTCTTACACATTACACAGTTTTTTAACAATTTCCCAGTACGGTCCTGTCCCTTTCCATCCTAAACATTACATGTGACATACAGTTCACATTGAGTTTGGGAATCCTAGAATAGTCTAGACTCATGGGCGAGCCATCGTCATTATAACTGACAGTTTATAACTTCGCTTTCAGTACGGCGCTAGTACCGGTACGCGTTTAGACGGTTCTTATATATTCGTGTGTTGCGAACATTATTTCTAAATCAAAGAAATTTTTCACGTGATTTGTGCATCCAGGGGGGCTCTAGGTATGTTTCTGAAAAAAAAGTTTGAAAAGCGTTCGGGGGATAATCTGCAAATTTACCAACAAATGCTATGGAACTTATATTTGTGATATTTTAATGTTCATCATAAGAAACATTAACATGTTGACTGTTAAAATATATATATATATATATATATATATATATATATATATATATATATATATATATATATATATATATTTAGATTTCTCACCCGTTAGATTATGAAGACTTTGCAAATACTGAAAAGTAAGAGGAAGTGTACTGTATCTACTAAATGTAGCTGTAACATTGAACAGATTTTGTGTACTTGGATGAAGGAAGGAGGCTAAATTCTTTGGTGATTCTTCATGGAATATTGCCCACAAAGTTTCCTCATTTCTTGGCAATGGCATATCATGATGTTGAAGCTGGCTTCCATAAAATAAATAAGCCTTAAAATGTTAAATCATTTATATATTTCTTGAAAATCACTTTATCAAACTAACTCACACCCATTTTAGATTTATTGTCAGTAGTTCTTGTACGATCTTGGGTTAACAAACAACGAAATTCATTATAGCATTCAATTACTTTTTCATCAGCTGCCATAAAAGGTGTCCACCATACCAATACTGGTAAGTGATAAGGGTCTAATCTAGCTGACAGCTATAATAACAATAAATCAACTATTTTACTAATGTTTTGATTCTAAAAATAATTTGCTAGCATCTTCACAAACCATTCCCAGATGGTATCAAACATCGCACCATCTATATGGATGCAATTATAATCTGATTATATACAGGTCAGTCAAATAAGTACACTTGAAGAACCCAAATCACCACAACACATCTTTTAAAGAACTAACAATCGTTTCACTAACCAAGTTAGCACCATCAGTGGATGAAAAATTCTGATCTTGAGAATTTTTCACCCTAAGATGACGCTACCTTTGTTCGTGAAACGATCGTCAGTACTTTAAAAAGGTAAATGCGCACTTTAACCACCCCAGTGTTCATTGCAATTCAACCGCCCATTTCTAACCCTTCCCCCCACCGATTGTGTCTTCCCCTAACCCACAGTTTGGTTTGCCCAAATGAAAAGGTAGGGGCCGGTAGAGGGAGGAAACCGTAGTGTAGTGTAGTTTATTTATTTATTTAAATTTGCACCTACAGAATTAAACAATTCCAAATAGTACTTAAAAATAAAACCAAAAAAAAAAAAACACTCAAAGTAACAAAATCACTGTCTTAAGACAGTTTTCATCCTAGACATAGCAATATAAAAGATATCACAATTAGAAAAATTAGCATTATAATTATGCAACAATCTGTCCATGAAACTGTTACATCCATAGTTGGTCCTGTGTGTTCGCTCAAAAAAAATTGCTGTTGGCGAGTTGAGCGTGGTGGAACATGGAAAAGGACCAACTCGAGCAGATCATTACAGTCAATAATAAAATTTATATACAAACATCAATGAAAGATACTCATGTCGCACTTTGAGACTGACCATACCACAAAGAAGCAATCTGACATCATACCCAATATCTTGGCAAGGAAAGTGATGCTTATAAAAGAAGGTACTTAACAAATTTGTTTTATACCCTTTCAATACGATTAATGTGGCAAGCATAGGATGGAAACCATACAACACAACAATACTCAATATTACTTCGAACCAAGGATGTATACAAACTAGTGATTGCCCTTGTGTCAGTCATACGTTTAGTGTGTCTTTTAACAAACCCCAAAAGTCTGCTACATTTCACAACCACAGCATCAATATGCAGATTAAATGACATCATTTTTGAAAATTAGACCAAGATCTGCAACTGAAGTGACAACATCCGACACCGTGTTATAAATAGTATAGCTATGAATAATCCGATTCTGACCCCTAAAATAACTCACGACATTACATTTACCCACATTAAGCGACAGCAAGTTTGAACTGCACCAGCGAGGTCAAGTTGTCGAGATCATGTTGCAAAGTGACACCATGGACAACTTCCGAAAACAACTTCGTCATCTGCATACAATAAACATTTCGATGACTCAACTCACATCATTAATAAAAATATTGAAGAGAACGGGACCTATATGTGATCCCTGTGGTACCCCAGACAAGACGAGGACCTCATCTGATAGAGCACCACCAATGCTAACAAATTGCTTTCTGTCGGGCACGCAAGATCGAATCCACAAAAGATAACAACCACAGATGCCCATTGCAAACAATTTCTACAGAAGAAGGGTATGACACACAAAAGCCTTTGATACATCAGTGTATACAACATCAACTTGTTTACCAGCCTCCAATGCATCCATCACGTAAGATTGAAAAATGGCGAGATTAGTGACCGTTGACTTCCACTACAGAAACCCTTTCAAATTATTACTCTACGTAACATAAGCTTTCTTGTAGTGTGTGCCGTTTTGGTTAATTCCGGTTGCGGTTAAGTCAACCGTCTTTTTTTTCAACAACACACCACGAGGGCTTACAGCCTAAATACTATCGTACCGTGGGTGTCGACAAGGAGGAAAGAGGCAACTTGTTAATTCTGGACATGAAGGTTTGGAGGTTCCGAGGAGAAGGAAAAACATGTGCCGGCAAGGAATTCCACAACTTGGAAGTCCTCGGGACAAAAGAGCGGGCATAACAAGATGTTCTATGTCTGGTGACCTGGACAGTAGTAGCAGCCGCTTCTGCAATTGATGTGACATGTTGATGCCAATTGAGATTTCGATCCACAGAAATACCCACAAGTGAAAAGGACTCATTACTTTGAATAACTTGGTTGTTTATTGTAATGGTTCTAGGGCTGGTGTCTCCTTATAATCAGCAAGTAACACACTCTTCATCTCAATGTCTCCCAAAAAACTTACGAAAACGAATTCGGGTTCAACAGGATATATCCTAATGCGTTTTACCCCAACCAAATTAGCTGGACCATTTCGGGGGCGGTGCGTTAAGTGTCCGGGAAAGAATGACAACAAATATTTAGTTAAGTGTAATAAATGTCAAAAATTCATTTGCAAAACCCATACAATGTCAATTTTATGTGCAGACTGTATTTATAGCAATTGATTTGTTTTTGAAATAAATGTTATTTTCTCTGCAGGTATTTTCCATTCAACATTCCACATATATGCTATTACATTCAGAAAAATCTATCAGAACATTTTTTTTTACTTTTCAAAACAACTGGGATCATATTGACCCCACATGACTAGTTCTATAATTTTCACTCACATGACTAATTAAGGGTTAAAAAAGAGGCAAATAACTTTAAAAAACTTCCCGATGTGGTAATTTTTCTACACACACAAGGGAGTTTAAAATATTGAATATGAAATAATATGAATAGGTATAATTTCTTGTTGCATACATATTTACCTTCATTGCAAATAAAGCAAACAGGCCAACTATAAGAGAACATATAAAAATAAAATACTTTAGCTTGATTTGACACAATATAAAGCTATCCATTGTTTGTTTGCTTTGTTTCTTTTAATTGTTTCATCTTAAACCTGAAAGGAAATAAAGAAAAAAGATATAATAAATAAGTAAACCTTCTTGGCCCTTGCATAATTACATATAACACTCTGGAGTTGCAATAACATTTAAATATATTTCACATCTTTTAATTACCTATAAACAACAGCTAAATTAATTTTCTACCTGTTTTCAGTGAAAATATATATTATGTGTCACGTGACAATATTTTAATTATAAACTATAATAATTCTAATTCTACATTCTACCTCTTTTGAATTTGAATTAATTGTCATTATTGTCATTTAACAGCTGTTTATTAATAAAACAGTGATACCACAAGAAAATATTCTGTGTCTAATGTCTGTGTCTAGGCATTCGAAACCACTATTTATGACGTCACAACACTTTGTGTAGGCCTACAAAGCAATCACTCTGTAGGAAACAGGAAACTCTTATAATCATTAAGGAGGTAAAGGTAAATTTGTCTAATAAGTAAATGTGCATTGTAATAACAAAAGTTTCTCTAGCACTACGGAGCGGCATACAAATAAATAATAAAAATCTGTGCAATTGGTGGTTAATGGATCTAACGATCCGTGGTGGAACAACAATAACAAAAGTGAAGCCATTCTTTAAAATTTAATAATAAATATTATCCTCCGATCTTATCTGTTTAACTAGCAAAGTAACATATGTCAGCAAAATATTTGATTCTGGATGTATAGAGTATACAGCATATTCTATGTCAAATGTCAAATACCTATATGAAGTTTTAAAGTTGCACTGAAATTTTCATAGTATTTTTTAAGAATAATATAAAGTATTATTTTGCCAATTTTATTCAAAAGACACAACAAATCACATACCGGCGAATCAAAGAAATGTTCCGAGGTTACTGTCATGCGTATAATGTTTTCACATCTCTTATTTAACGTATATGTTAAGCAAGAAGTGATAGGTCCTTTCCTTACTTCGATTTCAATTATTAAATAACTGAATGAGGAACGAGGCAAAACATCGCTGGTTCGTAATTCGTAAGGCTAGATTCGTTTCGTACGAATTGTTCCTGTGAAAACTCCTCTTCTCATAACCAGACTATAGCTTATTAGAAGATTAAGCAAATAATAAATAAATAATAAAAGGATTCTGTGGTGTGTTCTGCTTTTTGAACTTTTCTGTCGTGTCCATAGAAAAATAAATAACTAAAAATTCTAGTTTTGTCGACCCTGTGACACTTTTTTAGGCGGCAAATTTGTAATAATGGAATTGTTGAAATTTTTACCTTATTAGCATTTATTTATAGATTATAATTTAAATAGAAATACTGTTTTGTACAAGTAAATATGAGATTTCATTGTGACTCCAACTTATCTTGTAAAACAAACATGTTAGAAAGTTTGGTGATATTTGTTTTAAATTTGCTTGCGCATCTGCGCAGCATTCGAAAGGGATGGAGACAGAACAAGTGGAAATAGAGCATACGGAAACAAACTGAAACTGAAATGTTGAATCTCTCTTTCCAACCGTTGCTGCTGTAGCGTGAACACGATCATAGTGAGACTGAGAACTGAGAAACCATCTTTGTTCATCAAAGCGGCAAACGGTATGTCAAAGCTTAACAAATTACATTAATTGATTTAACTAAAAGTTCTTGTTCAATACTGGTAGCTCCACTAGTGTACAATCAAAATTAAGTGTGCTGTGAATGTTTACCAGGTGTTATTTTGCGTGAAAATAAGTCGTAAATTGATAGTTTTTGACAATTTTATTCAGAATATTGCACGTGTGGCGTAGAAAAGTAATACGCAGTTCTTCATTTTGCTTTCGAAAAATTATCAAAACTTGACAAAAAATTGACATAAATTACGGTAATCAGTTCAGTCTTAATATCATCCAGCATCTTGTAATGTTAAAGCTTTAAAATAATTTTTCCTTTGTGTTGCAGCAAAATGGCAACTGAACATCAAGAACGTGCCGGTGACTGTCCAGACGAAGTCGAATCCGTGGAAGAGGAAGAAGTTGGAATTACCGGTCAGGAAATCGCCGACAGAATCCTTCGATTTCCAAACATGTTGGCTGCCATCCAAGCACAGCGTCACGCTGAAATGTTAGCCAGCTTACCATCTTCTGTTAAAAGAAGAATCAAAGCTTTAAAAAAGCTACAACTGGAAGCCACCAACATAGAAGCTAAATTCTTCAAAGAGGTACATGCCTTAGAATATAAATATCACAATTTTTACGTTCCCTTGTATGAAAAACGGAACACCATCATTAATGGGAGCTATGAACCAACCGACACAGAATCTCAATGGCCTTCTGATGATGATGACGAAGATTTATCAAAAGAATTCAGTAAGTCTGCCACCATTGAGGAAGCAAAAGAGGAACCTAAAGAGGAAGAACCAGTAAGTGGTATTCCAGATTTCTGGTTGACAATCTTCAAAAATGTTAACATGTTATCGGAAATGGTACAACTCCATGATGAACCAATCCTAAAACATTTAGTTGACATTAAGGTGATTTGCAAGGAGGAACCTATGGTAAGCGCTTTGTAGAAATACTTTTGTAGTTGCATAAACATATGCTTGATTTTGAACTGCAAATTTTCAATTTAGCTTGAAAATAATGTGAAAATATCATCTTCAGCTGTAAATCCAAAGAGATTTCTATTACAACTAAAGTAAATCACATCTTGTCTTAGTTTTGTTTTAGCTAGAAAAAAATAGCAATTTTATTCTATTTGTAGTTTACTGCTCAGTTTTTAAAATATATATAAATGTTATATCTATGTATTTTTGATATCAAAGTTTAAATATTTTCTTGTCAAGAATGCAGGGTATGACGTACTGGTCGTCATTAAACATTAGCAATTTTTGTTTAAAAAAAGTTACAAAAGATTTTCTGTAAATTTATTGTTGCATCTGAAATTCAGCTGTTACATGTGAAAATTATTTTGGTCAATTTGCAGTTTATTTCTCGGATGGTTTTAGATAAAACGATTTGTGATATTGGCAATCCTTAACTAGACGGGTCCTGTCATTTCATGCATTGCGAGAGTGGCATTGCCGGACGCTGCTTATTGCTCTAGGGGCCTGCCTGAACTGACCTTCCTGACCTACAGGGCAGGTCAGATCAGGCGGGACCCTACAGCCATAAGCACCGTCCGGCAATGCCGCTCTCTCGATGCATGGACGGGACCCGTCTACTTAAGGATCACCGTGATATTTTACATCTTACATGCTATGCAGGTTGATGCTATTTTTACCTTTTGGTTCCGTGTCTTTGGTGAGTTATTTCACTGTCGTGTCCCCGCCCCTCGCATACATTCAACCACCTGCACTGCACAAACATGAATTTTTTCGGAACCCCCTCCCCAAAGAAAGTTGTGGGGTAGGCACCGTTTAAAGGAGCTAGGGCTGCAAAGGTGTTCATTTTACATTTTGAGTTCATATTTACTTTTTATCTTTCCTGTCCGTTACTCCTGGTCCCATAAGTTTCTTGTGAGTTGTGTACAAGGAATCTTTCTAGTGGTTTGTGCATCCAGGGAGGGTTCTAAGCATGTTTCTGAAAAGATTTATCTAAAAAGCGTCCCGGAGGTAAAATGCAAATTTACCATTATTTCTGAAAAATTTCCGTAAAAGAAACTTAGATTTGTGAGATGCAAATGACACTTAATTAACAGTTTTGGGCGAGCTTTACCTGTCACAACATATAAGGTCCTTCCCCACATCAGTTTCTGCTTTTGAGGTTCAGTGCTGTTGTCACTTTTTACCTATTATAAACTTAATTTTTTCAGTGCTGAAAACGTCAAAACATGTCTTGCATCTGCTTAGCTGAGGGCGCATGACATATTTTGAGGTTCCAGGCACAAACTTTTTTCCCCTCAGGGCTCGTCCGCGGCCTTGCTGCCCCGATAGCACTGCAACCTTTGGTTTATTGTGCATACCCTTAGTCTTTTTGCTCCACCTATTCCAAAATCACTGTGCCCTGAACTAGTCTGCACAGCAATTGGTAGGATGAAGTTTTATATTGCTCTGTCTCCGGTCTAGACTGACCGTAGATCAGTTGTCTTTTACAGTCCAGAGCTTTACACTTGCACAAGATGTGCTGGGCTGATTCCTCCCTCTCGCCGCAGAATCTGCATGCGAGGTCCCCCTCAAACCGCCCCATTTTATGCAGGTGTTTCTTGATGGCCATGTGTCCCGTCAAGAGACCTGTTATGTTTCTGAGCTGTCCTCTGCTAAGATTTAGCAGCTCCACAGCTCTCTTTGAACTGGGTCCGTCAATTATTGACTTCCCATGTCTGAGTCCTGGACAGTCCACCCAGTACACCTTGTGTTGGTTTCTGACCCAGGACTTGATGGCTCCACTGCCAGTGCTCTTTGTCACACCCAGATCCCGACCAACACAAACCTAAATTCCACAGTATTATTTCTTAGCCCGGGACGTTAGTGTTTGCTGTTTTGTAAGCCTGTAGATAAGGGTTAAGAGGTTTCATCATGGCGGACCTGCAAAGCTGCCCATCAGAGTCAAAAAACCAGCGCTTGTGTGGAATGTTATTCGCCCCTTGATCTAACAAGAGGTGGAAAATATTCTGATGATGATATTGCTGACACTTATTTCGTGAAAGATTAGGATGAGAGCGTTTTTATGATTATTTTGCTTCAGTATGAAGAATGGTTATTTTGCAGTGACATCTTTTGACTATACCTATAAACCTAGTTGATTGTTGGTTCATTACTCCTCTGCAAAAAAATATTGTGACGAATAAGAGTAATAATATTATGAAAGAAATAATGACGCAACAAGTGCATTATGGTAATGAATAAGATGTGAACTTAATTTTAAAAAGTTTGGCAGTGAATGTGTTATGGGAATGAATAATATATCAATTTTATGGCAGCTGACTATATTTAGCTCACCGTTTTATTATTACTTCATTATTCCCCTTCATAAAAAATATTAACATAGCAAGTGTGTTATGGTAGGAAATAATGTTATCAATTTTATGTGCGAGAGAAGTATACAGGGTGGTCACTTCCTTGCAAACTATTGCTATCTTCTCAACCTTTAAAAATACAGAGTTGGGGAACGCTGCACTTAACTGCAACTACATATTAATGTATTATAATAAAATATGGCCTAAAACAGTTGTACATACCTGAATAAACTAAAACAATGTGGTATATTTCGTTTTTAATAACCTTTCAATGATAAACGCAATAAAAACGTATATTTTTGTATCTGAGGTTGACTGTTGTTTCGTTGACATATTAGATGGAGATAGGCGTTGCTGTCAGTTTCGAAGCTATTTACTTGTTACTGGGTACTGAGCGTTTTGGGATGTCAGGTCAAGGTGAGGCCAGGCAGGTCGATCGAGCAGTAAGCACTGTCCAGCAATGCCGTCCTCACAATGACGGGACCCGTCTACTTAACTATCGCCGATCATGTCTGCAGGATTGTGTGTAAAAAGCATTTTAGACTTTTATTTCATTACAGTGGCCAAACACTCTTGGAATTTTATATTCAATGTGGCAACGCTGCTGCAAATTGACAGTTTGGAACGTGAAAATGGTGGATTTTTAAGAACTTCATTTTTTTCTCTTGTTTATGGTTTTTCCGTACATTTTTTCACGGTTATTAATCAATGTTACATACTCTTTCTTGTGGTGTGCACTATTTTGCTACATTTCGGTTGCGGTTAAGTGCAGCATTCCCCAGAGTTGGTTAAATTAAGAAAATGTAAAATTTCACACTTGATAAGAATTTGAAATGAAATTCCTGATAAATCAAGTTGTTACTGAAGTATCCAGAAAAATGTTCGGGATGGAGCAAGTGCGTTATTGTAGTGAATTTTCATAAGAATAATATATAATAGTGATTTATCCTTATATTAAAAGTTATAAAAAGTTATTTGATTAGGAACGGTAAAAAATAAGGTAAAGAGGGGCAAGCAAAAACATGACCTCTAACATAAATATTTATAGAGTAATGTGAATACAAAACTCAACAAAACAGTTGATAAACAGGAAATATACAAAAAATACACTAGAAAGCGGAACATAAAAATATTCCTGTGTTTCATGCATTGAGGGTAATTGTATGCATGCAGAAGGGGAAGAAAAACCCCCAGGACGAAGAGGGTTTCTGCCCCTCACCCAAAAACACGAGGGGTTTTCCTTCCCCTTTTTTTTTCTCCCTCGGGCTCGTCCGAGGCCTCGCCGCCCCGATAGCGCTGCAACCTTTGGTTTATTGTGCATCTCCTTCCCCTTGTCCATGCATAAAACTACCTTCAAAGCATAAAGCACATGAAAAATTTCTTGGGAGCAACCCCCAAGAAAGTTACTGGACCTGGATGAATATGGGATGTTCGGGGGCAGACATCAGGGTTTAAAGGATGTATTGCTGCAAAATGTGAAAAAAATGCATCTTTTCGAAGTTCAGCTAAATGCTTTTTTAGCATTTTCCGCTCAGATTTCCTCCCCGCACAGCATCCTTATTAATTCTTGGTCCCTTGAGTTTCGTAGGGGTTGTTTGCACCAAATTTGCCTTGTGGCTTTTGCATCGAAGGGACGTTCTCAGCATGTTTCTGAAAAAAAAACTAAAAATCCTCCCTGCAGTAAACTGTAAATTTACCGAAATTACATTCCACATTGTCACCTATAATATCTTTTTCAGATAATATCGAATACAGCACTAAAGTCAATAAATTCCTTTGCCGTTTCACTCCTTTTTTATTTTTATATTACATATACAAGCACAAGATAAGTAAGTATAATAAAGGGGGCCCCTTGATTAACATTGGGGCTACACAAACTTAAAAGTAGAGAAGACATTTAGATCGTGTGTGTGCACACAAAAATTAGTAAAATAAATGAGAAAATCTAATAAAAAAGTAAGTATAATAAAGGGGGGGCCCCTTAATTAACATTGGGGCTACACAAACATAAAAGTAGAGAAGACATTTAGATCGTGTGTGTGCACACAAAAATTAGTAAAATAAATTAGAAAATCTAATAAAAAACACAGTTTTATGATATTATTTTAAATAATCCAATAGGAATACGTTTCACGGCTATGTGTGTGAATGTAAGCGTATGAATCTAGGTTTTGTCCAAGACTACACTGAAATCCGGTCGACGCCGAAAGCGAGCACATTTTAAATTAAGCTCGATAGGGTTGGACGCTAAACAAACGTAAGTATGTCTAATTTTAAGCGGGACTGTACCTGTTTGAAACGTACAATATGAGAAATACAGAAAGTTCTATTTACTAAACCCACTAAAAAAACTAACCTGCGAAATCCATAATAAAAATGATGGATCATCTAATACCTTCGTGTGCAGCCAGGCACTACTGTTGAGCAGATTGCCAATTATATTAAGGATGAGATAGGCGTGAAAGAAGTAAACATACTGCCTTTGACTTCTAATGACAATTATTGTTCTTTCAAGGTTGGTGTCCTTGATCAGGATTCTGATTGAATGATTAATGAAGAAAAATGGCCTACTAACATAGCTATAAGAGAATTTGTTACCCGCTCTCGGGGCGGCACATCTTATTTTCCGGAGACGGCACCGCCATTGGGGGAGAACTAGTATCTGACTGCTGCCTGATTTATTATCAGAATGTAAGAGGTCTTCACAGTAAAGTTGACAAGTTTGGCACGTAACCTTTCTATGCATATTTTTACAATTGAGGAAATCGAGGATAAAATTTACTCACTAGATGGCAAAAAACGAGCTGGTTTGGATGGTATTCCTTCTTCATTCTTGAAAAATTGTCGACACTCTTTGAGCGGCCCTTTGTGTAGTATCTTTCAAAGGTTTTTCAATGCCGGTTTTTGCCACTCACTCTGGAAGTTGTCTACTCTGATCACAAATCAGGTGATAAGACACAAGTTGTCAATTATAGAGGTGTTTGAACCTGTAATACCGAAACTATTTGAATCTATCATTGCGGATGAGATTTCCAATACCTTGAAACACAGTATTGTTGGTGAGCAGCATGGTTTCTGTAGTGGAAGGTCAACGGTCACTAATCTCAACATTTTTCAATCATACGTGACAAATGCATTGGAGGCTGGTCAACAAGTTGATGTTATATACACTGATGTATCAAAGGCTTTTAACAGTGTGTGTCATACCCTTCTTCTGCAAAAATTGTTTGCAATGGGCATCTGTGATTGTTATCTTTCGTGGATTCGATCTTACCTGTCTGACAGAAAGCAATTTGTTAGCATTGGTGGTGCTCTATCAGATGAGGTTCTCGTCTTGTCTGGGGTACCACAGGGATCACATATAGGTCCCGTTCTCTTCATTCTTTTTATTAATGATGTTGTGAGTATCTAGAACATTGAGAGATGTACGACAGGGACGCCATCTCAGTGAGGAACCAGGTAGTATGTTGTCACGACAGCTCTAGTTAACACAAAGTGTTAAAGATAGAGACGTGTACAATGTTTGATATTTTACAACTGACTTTTAATGAACCTGACATATTTAAAACGTGGATATAAATGTTGGACGATGGTTATAAATGAAAATTGTGAGGTAATGACTTAAAACAATACAATTTTGCGTAAAATAGACTATCTGTATATCAGTAAATCATATTCTAAGAGCAGTGTTTACCTTTTTTTTTTCTCAGGGCTCGTCTGCGGCCTTGCCGCCCCGGTAGCACAGTGTTAACACTTGGTTTTTTAATGTTTTTTTAATTGAGCCATGACAGGATCCCTTAGACATTATTATTATTGTATAACTGGGGAAATAACTAATGCATTATGTATTAATAGTAACAGTATCGGCATTTATATAGTTTGTCTCCGTGCGAAAGACAATATTTGTTAGGTTCGTTGTGTTAAATTTAGTATCGCGGGCGTCAATGTTCTTTGCAAGTATCAAGACCTGGTAGTCCAGTGTAGTCTTGGACAAAAGCCAGGTTTATACACTCGCGAATTGCAACTGTTGTTTTTTATTAGATTTTATAAATGTATTCTACTAATTTTTGTGGGCATACAGTTAGAAGTGATTTTTAATCAAACTTATGGCTTTTAACACATGATCTAAATGTTTTCTCTACTTTTAAGTTTGTGTAGCCCCGATGTTAATTAAGGGCCACCCTATTATACTTACTTATCTTGTGCTTATATATGTTATATTAACATTAAAAAAGAGAATTGAAACGAAACAGCAAGTGAATTTATTTACTTTAATGCTGTATTCGATATTATCTGAAAAAGGTATTATAGGCGACGTTGTGGAATGCAATTTCGGTAAATTTACAGTTAACTGCATGGAGGGTTTTTAGAAATTTTTTTTCAGAAACATGCTTAGAACCCTCCTTGGATGCACAAGCCACAGGGCAAATTTGTTGCAAACCACCCCCAAGAAAGTTAAGGGACAAAGAATGAATATGCCTCAAGGCTCAATGACAATTGGGCAGGTACATTCCGTATGCAAATAATTAATTTTTTTAAAGCGACTTGCAGTACCAAATTTTAATTTTCCAGCTCCATAGAAAATAGAAATATCTTCCAAGTAATCGTTTGGGAATCACTGGGACCTCTAAAACCAATCTCCAAGATCCATTTAAATTTAAAGAATTAGTTTTAATAATATACCTTACTAATAGTGTACAATTCTTATGAAAATTCACTACAATAATGCATTTGGCTGTGTCGCGAACTTTTTGTATTTCTAATAATGACCGTCAGTAGGGAACGAAATAAAATTCTACCCTATACAATAAACAAATAATTAATTTATTATTTCAGGGTTTCGTCCTAGAATTTCATTTCTCACCGAATGAATATTTCACAAACGCCATATTAACCAAGGAATATGAAATGAAATGTGTACCAGATGATGACGATCCGTTTAGCTTTGAGGGTCCTGAAATCTACAAATGCACAGGTTGCACAATTAACTGGAATAAAGGCAAGAACGTCACGTTGAAAACAATAAAAAAGAAACAGAAACATAAGAACCGCGATGTCTTCCGCACAGTGACAAAGATGGTCCAGAATGATTCCTTCTTTAACTTCTTCAGTCCACCAGTTATTCCAGAAGACGTTAAGGAAGATGAAATTGATGAAGATCTTAGAAATCTACTCACTTCTGATTTTGAAATTGGACACTACATTAGGGAGAGAGTAGTCCCTAAAGCAGTGCTTTATTTCACTGGAGAAGGTAAGTGTGTAGTGGAAACATATAGTTTTCAGTGATTAAATCGTTGTTTATTATAGGTATTGATGAGGAGGAGGAAGATTATGATGATGAGGAAGAAGAAGATGATGAGGAAGAGGAAGAAGATGAGAATGAGTCTAAAAAAAGCATGAAATACATTCAGCAAAGCTGCAAACAAAGTTAGACTGGCATACATTTTAGTTTTGCTGGTTGTTTTTAGAACTTTCCTATGATCAATTTTCTCAGTGAAGCTGCCTCTGTTTCCATGTCATCTTATAATTATTTTATTTAGTATTGATATTAAATATTCCAGTTCTTTTGTATTATTAATTGTTATAATAAACATTTTTGGAAAAAATATTGGCTGTTAACAAATAGTTTTAATTAAAATGTTGCGAAGCGCAATGATTTTTGTATTGTTATTTTCCAAATTTGTTCAGTGTAACTAGATGAATACTTTCGTAATAAATATTCAATTTCATATTTGTTTTTTGTCTTAAAGTTTTTGATCCTTCTAAACAGCATAAAATATGTAAGGCTAAATTTATTCTCACCATAATTTGAACCGCAGACCGGCTTCGCTCTAATTAGAATTCATCAGTACTGTATAATAATTACAGCGAGAACATGCATGTAAAGCGAACGTTCAAGTATTACGTAACGCAATTTTTGAAGATTTTTGATACTTCCCTCTCCTCCACCTCCCCACCCCCATGTTAGGCGCCATAACGTTTTTCTGTAGCCCCCTCCCTAAACGTTACGTATAAGACCCAAGTGAACATTTATACCTAAAAGTCACAATTATGTTACGGAAAGTCGCTAAAATACCTTTGTTATTGTTTTGATCACGTTTGCGGTAATAATAAATAAAACGAGATTTCTAACTATATTTTATTTATATTGTTATTTAATAAACAATCGCACAATGTAATAAACATTTGCTTAAGTTTAAAATATGTTAAAATGGGCTCAAATTCAGGGGCGGATCCTCAATAAGTGCGCGCGCACTGCCGCCTGCCGTGGAAAAAATATTTTTGCTATGCTATACATTAATAAATTTTTGTTTAATTTTTTACCTCCTGCATTCAACAAACATTAGTATATCGAGAATAGAAGAGTCTGCAGCCATTAATACAGAATCAGAAGTATAGTGTTAATGGTTGCAGACGTTATATAAACCAATCGCGTGGCGGTGTGTATTTTTCGGCGCTCTAAGGAAATGCGATACTTCAATGCGAAATGATCGACTATCTTCGTCAAAAACGACCGAATAAGCAATCTGGTTCTGCGCTTTAAAATTCCACACTTGTAGTTTGCAGTTCACTTTTCGCAGGGCGGCGTGTGTAGTAATTTTCGTGTAGTGCGGATTTATTTTAATTAGATCATTTCGTTGTTTTTTACATGTTCTAACAAGACAATTATGATCTTCGGGTTGCTTAATAAGTGGACAAAATAATTGTGATACTGTGATTAATTCAATGGATAATATTTTAAATGTTAACTTTTCACAGTTAGATTTAAATTCTAAGGTAAAGATTAAAAGTTCAGGAGGACCTACACCAGATTTAAAGTTATGTTATAACTTATAAACTAAAGTGAATGCTGAGTGTTGATAGAATTGTGATTTGTGTTAGTATAATTATCAAAGGAAAGGACTATAACCTATAACTAACTAGAGGAAAACTTTGTAAGTAGTTAATAGATATTAAGTTTAGTATCTAGGTTTTTTTATAATACATTTTTGGGAAAAAAGAGGCGACCCCTTCATTTTTAGTGAATTTTTATTTAAAAAAATTCGACGCCCTCATGGCGCAGGTTGCTGGGTGCCAGCCTGCTAAGCGAGAGGTCCCGGGTTCGATTCCTGGGCGAGCCAACGAGAAGTTGACTTTGTCTGGAAATATAGTAAAAATAGTGAATGATGGGAAACGAATGTGCTAATGGCCTGAGATGCCGCAGCCAATAATATTAAAAAAAAAATTTAAATTTACTAATAGAAATGTATCGATGAATAGACTGCAAAAAATTTTTTTCAAATGAGCGCGAACTAGGACCCCTAGAACCCACATCCGGGGTCAGTTTCAATTTTTATATGTATGTGTATATATATATATATATATATATATATATATATATATATATATATATATATATATATATATATATATATATATATATATATATATATATATATATATATATATATATATATATATATATATATATCTCCAACCGATAACTCAAAAAATAAGCAACTGATTTCGATGAAACTCTGCGAGTGCCTTTCTTTTATTAATGCCTTGGATGAGTTCGTTAGTCAGGAAAATCGGATAAGGTTTTTCAGGAAAATTTTTAGTTTTGTTCCAAAAAAAAATAATCTTTTTCTCTGAAAATTACAAAGATATTTTAATGAAATTTGGTCGATATGTTGCCTTGTAAAAAGACCTTACTACACACTAAAATTCAACTTTCTACGTTTTTAGAAAATTGAGTTATTCAAATTTTGAGTATTCTTTTGAAAAAAAATTTTTTCTTCGAAAATTACAAAGTTATTTTGATGAAATTTGGTGGATATGTTGCCTTGGGTAAGACCTTTTTTTTTTTTTTTTTTTGTTCCCTCAGGGCTCGTCCGCGGCCTTGCCGCCCCGATAGCACCGCAACCCTTGGTTGATTGTGCATACCCCTAGTCTTACTCCACCCATTCCAAAATCACTGTGCCTTGAACTAGTCTGCACAGCGATTGGTAGGGTGAAGTTTTATATTGCTCTGTCTCCGGTCTAGAGTGACCGTAGATCAGTTGTCTTTTCCGGTCCAGAGCTATACACTCGCACAAGATGTGCTGGGCTGATTCCTCCCCCTCGCCGCAGAGTCTGCATGCGAGGTCCCCTTCGAACCGCCCCATTTTATGTAGGTGTTTCTTGACGGCCATGTGTCCCGTCAAGAGACCTGTTGTGTTTCTGAGCTGTCCTCTGCTAAGGTTTAGCAGCTCCACAGCTCTCTTTGAACTGGGTCCGTCAATTATTGACTTCCCATGTCTGAGCCCTGGACAGTCCGCCCAGTACACCTTGTGTTGGTTTCTGACCCAGGACTTAATGGCTCCCCTGGCAGTGCTCTTTGACACGCCCAGAGCCGGTTCTGGTCCCATAAATGGTTCTGCTGACCCCCTCTTTGCGAGACTGTCAGCTTCTTCATTGCCTTTGACCCCCGAGTGACCCGGCACCCAGATGAGGGTCACCTCATTCTGCCCAGCCAGGTCGCTCGTCTCGTCTCGGCACTCACTCACCAGCCAGGAATTTACCCGTGGGCTACTTAGTGCCTTAAGGGCTGCCTGGCTGTCTGTGGCTATGAGGATCCGCTTGTTGGTGTAGCCCCTCCTCTTGTTCTCCCGCACACAGTGCAGGATGGCGTACATCTCGGCCTGAAACACCGTTGCATGGGCTCCGAGGGAAATACTGTGACTTACCCTCGGTCCTTCCGAGTAAACACCTGCCCCCGTCCCACGCTCCCCGCCAGATCCGTCCGTGAACCAGACGAGCGCGTCCCGTGGTATGCCCGGTGTCTCCTCCCGCCATGCCCCGCGATCAGGGATTTCCACTGTGAAGTTGTTTTCCCTGCACATTCGCGGGCTCGCGAAGTCTGACCTCATTTCAAGCATGGGTTCCTTCACGATCTCCTGAATTTTGCAGTGGCCCCTGAAGCCTGGGTTGATCTTCAGTCTACCATTGCAGGCTAGTCTGTATAGTCCTAGCCTGGCCTCTCCCATAATAACGAAGTGTAGGGGGGGTAGATCCAGCAACACCTCCATGGCGGCTGTTGGGGTTGAAGACATGGCCCCTGTGATGCCTAGGCAAGCCATCCTTTGGATCTTGCCTAGTTTTTGTTTGGCACTGGATTGTGTCACCTTAGGCCACCAGACCAGTGCCGCATATGTTAACGATGGTCTGACCACCCTTGTGTACAGCCAGTGGGCCATACTAGGTCTTAGTCCCCACGTTTTTCCATATAGCCGCCTAGTGACGGCTAAGGTCATGACTGCCTTACGCAGTATTTTTCCAATGTGACCATTCCAGGTTAGCTTAGAGTCCAATACGACCCCAAGATATTTTACCTCCCTGGCCATTGGAACGCTCCTACCGTATAGAGTGAGAGTTCTGTGGCTTTCACACTTCCTCCTCCTCGTAAACGGCACGACGGTTGCTTTCTCGGGGCTCACCCCGAGCCCTTGATCAACCGTCCACCCTTCCACCACTTTCAGTGCAGTCTGCATACGCTCCCACACTGCCTGTGTGACCTTTCCTCGGACTATGATGACAATGTCGTCCGCATAGCCCTGTACCTCATACCCCCCTCCCGAGAGCCTCCCCAGCAGGCCGTCCACGACTAGACACCAGAGCAAGGGAGACAGAACGCTCCCCTGCGGACACCCCGCCGCGACCCCCGCCAGCAGAGTCCCTCCCGCGAGTGAGGTGAACACCGCCCTGTCCCTGAGCATGGAACCGATCCACCTGCAGCAGGTCTCCTCTATTCCACGCTCCCGGGCAGCTGCCAGAACCGATCCGAACGAGGTGTTGCTAAAGGCCCCCTCTATGTCTAGGAAGGCCCCCAGCGCCACCTCCTTGTTCTCCAGCGTATTCTCCAGTTTCAGCACCAGTTGGTGCAGTGCTGTTTCTGTTGAGAATCCTGCTCTGTATGCATATTGTCCGCAGTGTAGAGGATATGCTTCCAGTACACCGCCCCTAATGTGCCGGTCGAGCAGTTTTTCCACTGTTTTCAGCAAGAAGGACATGAGACTTATTGGCCTCAGGGACTTTGCCTGGTCTGTTGGACGCCCAGGTTTAGGAATAAATACAACCCTGGCCAGTCTCCATGCCCTCGGAATGTACCCCAGAGCCAGGCTGGCCCTCATAATGAGGGTAAGCACCGGCGCCAGTATATCTATCCCCTGTTGGAGCATGATGGGCATTATTCCATCAAATCCCGGCGATTTGTATGGCTTAAAGCTGTTAATGGCCCATCTGATTTTGCTCCAGGTAACCACCTCTTTAGCGACTGTCCAGTCTACTCTAGATGCCCGCCTATAAGGCGCCTCTATTTCTGAGTGTTCCCAGTCCGGAGGTGATTGGTTTATTATGTTACAGCCGGGGAAGTGCGTCTGGAGTAAAATTTCCATAGTTTCCTCCCCCGAGCTTGTAAAGCCTCCCGTGGGTGTTCTAAGGGAGCCTATGTTAGTCTGAGGGCCCTTAGACAGGATCTTGTGTAGTCGAGCACTCTCGGACGTGTTTTCCACTTCTTCGCAGTGCCTCCTCCACGACTCCTTCTTGGCGTCCCTCAGTCTTTTGTTATAGGTCGATAGGGCCTGTCTATATTCATCCCATGCTCCCGACCTTTTGGCCGCGTTAAACAGCTTACGAACCTGCGTCCTCCTTTGCCTGAGGTCCTCGTTCCACCATGGGACGTTCCTGGTGGACACCCTCATTTTCAGGGGGCAGTTGGCGTTATAGGCCGAGGTAATTGCGTCTCGCAATTGGACTGCTGCAATCTCGAGGTCTATTGAATCCCTTATGGCCCTCTCAACCCCCCGCAGTTCCACAGCTAGGTCTGCCCTGTAGGCTTCCCAGTCCGCCTTGCGGGGGTCCCGGTACCATACCGTTTCTCTTTCGACTTTGGCGATTTCAAACCGGATGTATCTGTGGTCTGAGCTACTCACTTCCCCAGACACAGCCCAGCTTTTAACAAAGTCACCCAGAAACTGGGTGGAAACTGTTAGGTCTAAAACTTCCTCACGCCGTGTTGTGACGAATGTCGGTTTATTACCTCTATTCAATATGTCTAAATTAAATTTCATAAAGAATTGTAAAAGTGCCTCACCCCTAGAGTTTGTGTCCGAGCTACCCCACAACTCATGGTGCGCATTCGCATCCATGCCGATGATGGTCTGCCATCCACCTGCTCTGCTACCCACCATCAGCTGCTCCAATTCGTTGGGTGGAGGAGGGTCCGTGCTGTCCCCTGGCAGATAGGCTGACGCGACAGTAATGTCCCTCAGCCCATCCGCTCCTCCACATCGGATTTTGATCGTTGCCAGGTCCCTGGAACAGAAATTCATTAGAGGGAGAAACTCTATCCCTTCCCTGACAAAAATGCAGGCCCTCGGATTCTCGCTGGACCTGCTGTAGATGAGCTTTCCATTAGCTCCGCCGAGTCCCTTGATCTCTCCTTTGTAGGAGTACGGTTCCTGGATGAGGGCCACATCCGTGTTCCTCAGAGCCATTAGTAGTCCGGCCGTGGCTGCCCTACTGTGTTGGAGGTTGACCTGAAGGAACCTAAGTCCCATTAACCCTTAATTGCTTCCCCAGTGGGCGGAAGCTAACCCTTCCCATGCCCCAGAATGCCTTGAAGGAGGTTCCTTCAAGGGCTCTGTAAGATGTCGGGTCGATCGAGAAGGCGAGCGTCTGTCCTTTCTCCTCTGCCTTCCTGCTTAGAACCGACCAGTGTTGCGTCCCCAGTTCAGGGTTCTGGATCTTAAGTCTGCTGATCACCGTCTCCTGCGGGACGGTGTCAGGGATCCGTACGAGGACCTTGCGTCTCTTTGGGAGTTCCTTGGGCTCGACGGCTGTCAAGTCCGCCCCCTCCCAAATCTGACCGAGGCCCCCGATCGTTTTCCGCAACCAGTCCCGCGACTGCGGGCCGGCACAGGTTATCCAGAGGATGCCCCCCGTCAGGCGCGTCCGGTGGAACTGAGGCGGGCTCTCCCCTTCCTGAAGAGAGTCCACTGCAGCTACCACCGCAGCCTGGATCAGGTCCGCCTTCCCCTGGTCTAGCGTGACCTCAGGATGGCGTCTGTCAATCACCGCCATCCCGAGGCCCTCCGCAGCCTCCCTGTAAGAGCCAGTCTGCGCCGGTGTTCCGGCCTTAGTTCCTTTGGGAGGTCTGTCTGTAGTAGGCGTGCTAGAGCCAGAGCGCGGCGTCTTCCGACTCGCACTCTCCTCTTGCGCCTTTACAGGCACCCTGGCCCTTTTGGAACGTCTGTCTGTAGTGGGCGTGCTAGAGTTCGAGCGCGTCCTCTTCTGACCCGCACTCCCCTCTTGCGCCTTTACAGGTTTCTCGACCGTCCAGGTCCCGGCCGCCATTTTTTGCGCCCTCCGGAGCTTCTTTCTTTGCGCCCCGGAAAGACGCTTGGACTGCCGGGGCAGTCCCTCTACTCTAACAGTAGAGTCCTCACTGGTGGAGGGGCCCCCGGAGTCCGCGGAGCTCGCCGCCCTCCGGTGGGACCCAGCCTCCAGCTTGGGTGTCGGGGACAGGTCTCTGGCCGAAGCTACCCCCTGATCCCCCGTATCTACGCCGGTCGTGGGACCTCCAGAGTCCGCTGCCGCACCCTGGCTCGTCTCCGTTTCCGGGATAGACTCAAGGCTCAAGTCTGTAGCCGGAGCCACTCCTCGAGCCTCATTGGTTTTGGTTTTATATGTATTTATAATCTTCATGTTGTTCCCACGAGAATGGGGGAAATACTGTCCACACCATCAGAACCCCCTGTGTGGTGCAAGGCGGGTTACTCTGGAGGGTTGCCTGGTACTCCAGAGGTTCCGTTCACGACACCATCGCCCTGGTGCCATCCATCCATAGGCACGGGTCACGTGACACCGTAGATTGGGGGAGTTTAGTTCGACCTCCTTGTCTAGATCCGTCATGTTTAGTTATTAGCAGGGTCACCTCGTGCAGGATGCGGATTTTTACCGCGCATGACGGTCTTGGGGAAAGCTTCATCGGGAGTTTATGTTGTTATTTCCACTTCCTCAGCTTGCCCCCTGGAGTCCTTTGGCCCGCGACTCCTTAACCCCTGGGTAAGACCTTACTATACACGAAAATTCAACTTTCTAAGTTTGTAGAAACTTGAGTTATTCAAATTTGAAGCATTTAATAAAAATTCACTACCATAACGCACTTGCACCCCCAATGCATTAAGGCACAAGCCGCTACTGCTTAAATTTGTCCTAACATAAACTTTTCTACTAATCTTACATTTAATTACGCCGTTTTCCTGACTTGGCACTGTCCTTACATACATTTTTGGCTTCATCCACCATTGTTATTCTCATGCATTCTCCTATTTTAGCTTTTTTTTTTACTAATAAATTTAAAATAAAATAACATGTTTATTTTAACCTTTGGCAATACAATTAGAAACGGAAACCTAACTGAAATAAAACATTTTATTAAAAATAAAATCGTATTCTTTTAGCAGTAAACTTACCTGCGTAAAATAACTAACCATTGATGCTTTCTTCTTCGTGGCCTTCACCTTGGAACTCTCGTATAACATCATTTATATGTTCCATGAACTTTTCTTAATTTGTTAGTTTTTCTTTAGCTGTTTTCCAAATTTCGTTGGCATTTTTTTGGCACAGTTGCGCTGGCAAGTCAGCATGAGAGCTTTTATAGGCCAAGAACAGCTGATGATGCAAATCTACCTCTTTTGAGGACATTACAGTATGAACTCACTTTAACAACACTGGCTACAGCAATGTGCTTCCGCTAACGAATACTGACAAGGAAAACAAAATAAAAATGACGTACAATAGTCCAGGGATTCCCCGTAAAACATAAACGAAAAAAGTTGCGGGAGATTTTAATTCCCTAGTTTTTTATTTAAATAGAAAAACAATGTTATTAACGCCTTGTTCGAAACCCCCTCCCGCACCTGTAACGCATCATAACGTTTTACAAGACCCTCTCTTCCCTAATTCCGTTACGTAATACTTGAAAGCCCCCAAAGTAATACGACTATGGTAGCCAGCCTCCTTGAACATTGTGACGTGTACGACAGAGTCGCCATCTCGGAGCGGAACCAGGTAGTTATTTGGAGCTGTCGAGACAACATGCTACCTGGTTTCGCACCGAGATGGCGTACATCTCGCAATGTTCTAGAAGGCTGGCTACCATAGCCGTATTACTTTATAGGTGTGTTCTCGCTGTGGTAGTAGGTATAGATGGTTCGTTATGAGACCACCACTCTGTTGCGCATGCGTGTGCCGATACAAGATGGCGGCGTAAGCTTAACATGAGATAACGTAATCCAAGATGGCCGACCGGAAGTGAGAAACCCGGCAAAATATAACATTTAGGTTAACCCGTCAAAATAAGAGGATTTGCCAATTTGATTTTTTGTAGAAAATGGCTGTTAAAAATATGGCGCAAACCTGACTTATTAATTGGTTTAGAAGTGGGGTGTTTGGTGTCATTTTATTCCGCTCGACGAGCAGAATTAAAATATGACATATGCACAAACTTAACTTTTTTTAAAGTTTTCGGTGGAGCTGGCTGCTATCCGACTTCCTGTTAGAGGTAAGGCTAGATGCATTCTCAGCACAATTAGAACCGTAGACCGGTTTTGCTCTAATTAGAGCTCGTCAGTACGGCATACTAATTGTAGCGAAAATACACCTATAAAGTAATACGGCTATAGTAGCCAGCCTTCCAATACGAAGTGAGTGGTAAGACACGAAACAACGTACCGCCACCTAGTTGCGGAACCAAGTAGTATGTTATCATGCCAGCTCCAAATAACACAAAGTGTTAAAAAATAGAGACGGTATACAACCAACTAACAATTTAATAAATTGTCAGCCCTGGCCCATTTTTACCCTAATACAGGGACAAAGTATTTAAGGCTAGATGCATTCTCAGCCCAATTAGAACCGTAGACCGGTTTCGCTCTAATTAGAGCATGTCAGTACGGCATACTAATTGTAGCGAAAATACACCTATAAAGTAGTACGGCTATGGTAGCCAACCACATATAAAAATTGAAACTGACTTCGGATATGGGTTATAGGGGTCCTAGTTCGCGCTCATTTGAAAAAAATTTTGCAAAGTCTCGCCATCAATACCTCTCTACTAGTGATTTTTTTAAAATAAAAATTCATTTTCATTTTATAGGGGTCCTAGTTTGCGCTCATTTGAAAAAAATTTTGCAAAGTCTCGCCATCAATACCTCTCTACTAGTGATTTTTTTAAAATAAAAATTCATTTTCAAATAAAAAGTCACTAAAAACATGTAGTTTTGGGTTTTAGCCGTTTACCTGGGGACACAGAGAGGAGCATTCAACACGGAGTAGGTATTAAATTTAAAATCTACTTTCATTCTGTATTTGACAAAGCTGAGCACTTCAGCGAAACTGCAGCAGTTATACATTATAACGGCCACTTGGGGTAGCTGGGGGGTTACTGCTAGTTTTCCCTAATGTGGGGAACTTCCGGGATAATTCCCGGGACGCGGCTTTACTATGGGATCATGCTCGAGCGCCAGCGCCTATAGTTTTTTTCAGAGAGCAGGCGCGCTCTCTCGGGACTCTTGCCCCCTTCCCAAGTCACCGTTGACGTACACATAAGCCCAGGGTAGACTCTAGTGGAGACAAGGTCCTCCTAAGTTAAGGACTCCTGGTTATGGTCCTTATTAGAGATCTATTGTTAAAGTTTACCTGGGTGGATATTCCAGAGTGATTAAATGAAATGCCGAGTAGATTAAAAGATAATCTATTTACAAACTATTCACAAAAGAAAACAAAAGGATTCCGTTTACTAGAAATTACGTACAAAGTAGTTATGAGGAACCAGAGGCATAGGGGGTTCTGTGACTTTAACAAATATATTTACGAATGATACGGAGGGTGGGTCACGCGACAACTTCTGCAACGGTCGGTGTCTTAATACACAGTGCGGGGTAGCTAAAAAATCCATTAAAGGAAGTTACTCCCTGACGGCAATGCAGGGGTGGCCACAGGGAGGGCTGTTTTTAACTGGGACCGATGGTGCATTCACCACAACGATACCGATATATATCCCTCTTCCTTAACCACTTACCCTTGCGATCCCAGGGGAACCAGAACTCAGGAATGCAGTTCCATAGTTCTGCAGGCCTGTCCATAAACGCCGGATACCTGGGCCTAATCGAATCAAACTGGGCCACTTGGCTAATATCACGGCTGCTACCTCGCGACCTGGTGCACCTGCTATTCTACTTTGACCGAAGCTCGGCCGGGCCTTCCACCTTGATCCAATCTCAGTACCTAATAATAGCGGAACAACGTACAGCAATTACGCCAGTGGAATATTCTGGATCTCAACAGTTCACATACACAACCTGCGAACGGCGATGGAGCTACTCTGCGACCGGCTTGACGCCGGCCGGTGTCTCCCTCCTTCTACCGGTCGATGGGCCAGCGGGCATGGTCGCGTCTACAAAGCGAGCCCGCTGCACTCGGGTAAATATAAAATATATTTACTAGTGAACGATTGCAGTTATTTAACCCCCTGTAAACTGGATGACTGCAGTCTCTTATTGTTAATTAGGCTAGTTAATCTTTCCCGGCTTATCAACTTCGTGACAACATATACATTCTATAAAATAATGTAAATCAATTTGTTCATTTACCTGAGTTATTATTTATTTATTTATTTATTAATACAACCCAACAGGATAATCCCATTAATAATATAAACGTGGAAAATAAAACAACATTTCCAGATGCTCAATCAACATTTATTTGGTTTAAGAAATGTAAGTGTATATATGAACCATCAAAACAGCCAGGCAATAATAAATTGCTGCAACATTCAGAAATTAATATGTCCACCTAAAAACAGATGAACGACTGGGGTCCACATCTAAGAGAACTATTGAGTATTCAATTACTTCACAGTATTGTAAACAAAATAAAATGTAATTTTAACCACAATACAGGAAGTGGTGTAAGTTCAAATGGCCAAATAATGATAAGATGGACCCCAGTTGTAACTGTGAACAAACAACACCGACATCCATCTACTGTTGCGAATAATCCCATGGATAGTTATCCCGCTCAGTCCATATATTGGTTGTGTTAAAAGGATTGAACGTTTCCCTTTGCTGTGAAGTTTGCTGTAAGAAAAGAACAAAATTACACATTTTGTTAATACCCCTTTGACTAAAACAATTAAAAAAGTATAGACGCAGCAAGTGCGTTATGGTACTGAATTTTTATTTAAATGTTTTTAATAGCCATAATGTCCTTTCTTATACAGAAAGCAGGGATGAAATTTGGTTACCAGCATAACTTATATAATAGAAACAATGTTCCATAATTCATCCAAATAACTTTTATTATTTATTTTTATTTCAACAACACACCACGAGGGCTTACAGCCTAAATACTATCGTACCGTGGGTGTCGACAAGGAGGAAACAGGCAACTTGTTAATTCTGGACTTGGAGGTTCGGAGGAGAAGGAAAAACATGTGCCGGCAAGGAATTCCACAACTTGGAAGTCCTCGGGAAAAAAGAGCGGGCATAACAAGATGTTCTATGTCTGGTGAACTGGACAGTAAAAGGGTGCATTCGCTCTGTTCCCCTGGTAGATCTGTTGGGGGCAGCAGGTGGAGGAACTATGGAAGAAAGCTCCTCTGAGCACTGCCCGTGCAGATATCTATAAAAGAGAGAGAGGCCACCAACGGCACGTCGGTGGGCAAGGGATGGCAGCCTTTGGGTGAGGGTAGGGTCACCGATGAGACGTATAGCTCTCTTCTGATTGGAGTCCAGGATAGCGAGTGTAGAAGCGGCAGCAGCACCCCAGATGTGGGAGCAGTATTCAAGGTTTGGCCTTATTTGTGAAGTATATAAGGTATAGAGATTTGTGACATGTTGGTGCCAATTGAGATTTCGATCCACAGAAATGCCAACAAGTGAGAAGGACACATTACTTCGAATAACTTGGTTGTTCATTGTGATGGTTCTAGGGCTGGTGTATCTTTTATGAGAAAGAAAGCAAGACTGAGATTTGGTGGGGTAATTGTACAAGATTTCTACTTCCCCAGTCTAATATTTTTTGGAGATCCACGGAGGCAAAACCCTGAATGTGTCTGCGATCCTCATCCAGTTGGGCCAAAGAGACAGGCTTAGAATATTGTATATTTGAGTGGAGGGTGCTGTCGTCCGCGTAACTGTGAACTGGGTTGGATGTGCTAGAGAGGAGGTCATTGATGTGGAGAAGAAACAAAGTAGGGGCTAAAGCTGAACCTTGAGGAACTCCTGCATTAATTGGATATAGTTTAGAGGAATGGCCATCCACAACCACAGAAATGCTCCGGTTGGAGAGGAAGTTTGCTGTAAAGGTACATAGTTTTGGTGGTAGGTCATAGGCCGGTAGTTTATTAAGCAGCGCTGCGTGCCAGACCTGGTCGAAGGCTTTAGATGTGTCTAGAGCGACAATCTGGGATTCACCATGTAGTTCCATAGACTTGTTTCAAGAATTGGTGACAAAGGAAAGGAGGTCGGCAGTTGATCTGCGCTTACGGAATCCATACTTCCTGTCGTGGATTAGACTGTGTTTTTCAAGAAAATGTAAAAAAAAATTCGAAAATAACCTCAAAATGTTCCCGAAAAAACTGCTTCCTAGCCAACGAATGTTAAGTTAATAGAAAATTGAGCTATTGAAATTTGAAACATATAATGAAAACGCTAGATGCATTTGTTAGGAGTGCAAACATTTTTGTCCTGTTGGGTAGGCAACACATAATTCATACGTCATATTGAATCGAAGTAGTTGTGATGAAGTTTGAACTCCCTGAGATCGCGCAGCGAGGGAACTCGAGGGAAACCGAGCTTGGGTGTGAGTGGGGACGCTGAAGAGAGACTTTATTATTGTCATTGTATTGTAACACGTTTTAGCCTCAAGCACCGCATTATATTTAACCATGTATTAATATTAGATTCATCTAACTGAAAATAAAATATTAAGTATACCAGCAATATAGTTTTCATTACGTCGAAAGTCCATACAGAAGAAACATAACCAGCATTCTCACCACAATTAGAACCGACGCCAGTTTCGCTCTAATTAGAGCTCGTCAGTACGGCATACTAACTGCAGTGAAAATATACCTATAAAGTAATACGGCTATGGTAGCCAGCCTTCGAACACTCATTGAGATGTGAGACACGAAGCATGTGCTGCCACCTAGTTGCCGAACCAATTAGTATGTTACCACGCCAGCTCCAAATAACAGAAAGTGTTAAAAAATAGAGACTATATACAACCAACTAACAATTTAGTAAATTGTCAGCCCTGGCCCATTTCTACCCTAATATAGGGACAAAGTATGTAAGGCTCTAATTAGAGCGAAACCGGTCTACGGTTCTAATTGTGGTGAGAATGCATCTAGCCTGACCTGACCAGACACAGTTCGTCACAAACTGTGTCAGGACATGCTAAGCTATGTCCCTGGAATTGGTAATCAAATAAAATTGGCTGTTTGTTTCAACTAAAGGATATTATACAGCACTTGGCAACATTTAAAGTAAGGGCATTCACACAACACCACACAGAAAACGTCAAAAAATTGCTCTGTAGGTCAACACCCCTAACTTCTGAATATATTTTGATGCCATCAGCGTAAATTTGATAAGATGCATCTAATATCTGCGACACTTGGTCAATAAAAATAGTAAAGAGGAGAGGACCCAAAATGGACCCCTGGGGGACTACAGATGGTGAGTCATAAGGTTTAGATTTAAAACCTCGAATCTGAACGAATTGTTTCCGACCCCTTAAATAAGACCCTAAGGTTTTTATCAAGTGGTTACTGAAACCGAAGTAATGAAGTCTATTTATCAGAATGGAGTGACTTACCCCAGCAAAGGCCCTTGACAGGTCCGTGTATATAACATCTACTGAAGAGAAACAAACTAGGTAAAGGAGGCCAAATTTGTGAGTGTAGATCTACCAGAAATAAAGCCATGCTGATGCAACGAGAGTTAGGCTTCATATGAAAGATTATATGTTTTATAATAGGCTAGCACAATCCTACATATCAATTATCTTGAGATTTTTTGTTGAACTCGCTCATTTTAAAGTGACAGTCAACAATTAAAAAAATGCAGCCGTTAAGTGACCAAACTAAAACTTAAAAGGTTGTTGAATCTCTTTGCTGTAAATCAATTATTATTATCATGCATTCTGAAGAGCATAATATTCAGTTTGAATTCTGATGAATTGTACAATAAAATTTGTATAGCAATTGTATACATACTTTTAGGACAAACCTCATGAAATATAATCAGTAAACAATCTATTTACCTCTTCCCGATTTCTCTGCAACACAGCATCAAATCCCGGGGGAGTCCTGGTTGGTGTCCTGGACGCCTCTGGAGGAGCCCAAGCCCACACTGGAGATGAACCCCAGAGATAACCCGATTGGTCATTCCCAAACGGCTGCGGCTGAGACTGCTGTGAAGGCTGGTGCTGCTGAACTGGTACTGTATTACTGACTAGACCAAAACTGTTGTTCCAATACGAGGTTGTGTTGTTACTCTGGTTCCAAGTATCTGAAATTTAATAAGTGATAATTTAACATGAGTACATTTCTAACTAAATATGGGATCCTATCAACAAAAAGAAATCCACAAAAGTACTCGGGAATCAAATAAGAAAATAAAAAATATATTAAACAATCTTCTAAATATGCAGATCTTGACAAAATAGTAAACTAGATTGGGGATAGACTGAAAAACGTAATAGGCCCCCTCAGGAAATACTGACCCTAAGTCTGAGTGGTGAATTTCCACTGCTGTATAGCTACTATGTGATTTTTTTATTTATTTTTATTTCAACACACCACGAGGACTCACAGTCTAAATACTATCGTACCGTGGGTGTCGACAAGGAGGAAAGAGACAACTTGTTAATTCTGATCTTGAAGGTTTGGAGGTTCGAAGGAGGAGGAAAAACATGAACCGGCAAGGAATTCCACAACTTGGAAGTCCTCGGGACAAAAGAGAGGGCATAACAGGATGTTCTATGTCTGGTGACCTGGACAGTAAAAGGGTGCATTCGTTCTGTTCCCCTGGTAGATCTGTTGGGGGCAGCAGATGGTGGAACTATAGAAGAAAGCCCCTCTAAGCAGTGCCCATGCAGATATCTATAAAAGAGAGAGAGAGGTCACCAACGGCACGTCGGTGGGCAAGGGATGGCGGCCTTTGGGTGAGGGTAGGGTCACCGATGAGACGTATAGCTCTCTTCTGAATGGAGTCCAGGATAGCGAGTGTAGAAGCAGCAGCTGCACCCCAGATGTGGGAGCAGTATTCGAGGTTTGGCCTTATTTGTGAAGTATATAACGTATAGAGATTAGCTGGTGAAAAGTATTTGCGAGCCCAGAAGAGGAAACTTAATTTCTTAGCAGCCGCTTCTGCCAATTGGGATTTCGATCCACAGAAATGCCAACAAGTGAAAAGGACTCATTACTTTAAATAACTTGGTTGTTCATTGTGATGGGTCTAGGGCTGGTGTTTATTTTTATGAGATAGAAAGCAAGACAGATTTGGTGGAGTTGAATTGTGCAAGATTTCTACTTCCTCAGTCTAATATTTTTTGGAGATCCACAGAGACAGAACCCTCCATGAGTCTGCGATCCTCATCTAATTGGGCTAAAGAGACAGGCTAGAATATTGTATATTCGAGTGGAGGGTGCTGTCATCCACGTAACTGTCAACTGGGTTGGATGTGCTAGAAAGGAAGTCATTGATGTTGAGAAGAAACAAAGTAGGGGCTAAAGTTGAACCTTGAGGGACTCCTGCATTACTTGGATACAGTTTAGAGGAATGGCCATCCACGACAACAGAAATGCTCCGGTTGGAGAGGCAATTTGCTGTCCAGGTACAGAGTTTTGGTGGTAGGCCATAGGCCGAAAGTTTATTAAGCAGCGCTGGGTGCCAGACCTGGTCGAATGCTTTGGATATGTCTAGAGCGACAATCTGGGATTCACTGTGTAGTTCCATAGACTTGTTCCAAGAATGGGTGACAAAGGAAAGGAAGTCGGCAGTTGATCTGCGCTGACAGAATCCATACTGCCTGTCGTGGATTAGACTGTGTTTTTCATGAAACTTCAGTAATTCGGTGTTTATATACTTTTCCATTACGTTAGAGATGACTGAAAGGAGAGAAATAGGCCTGTAGTTGCTAGGAAGCGCTTTGGATCCTTTTTTTGGGGACGGGTTGTACTCGAGCAGTTTTCCAGTTACCAGGAATATGCCGCTATTGTAAGATGTCTGAAACAGATGAGTCAGGTCAGGAGCAAGTTCTGGTGCCCATTTTTTGAGAACAATTGCTGGGATTTCGTCAAGGCCAGAGGCTTTCCTGGTATTAAGAGAAAAGAGCATCTTTCGTACCTTTTTAGTTTTGAAAATGATATCAGTCATCTTATGCGCGACATTGGGAACTGTTGGTGGTTGAACATTTGGAGGTGGGTTGAGAGTAGAATTGCCGGCGAACAACGACGCAAAAAGTTCAGCCTTGCCTAGGGTAGTAGAAACAATTTCATCCCCTGATGCATGTATTTGTCACTTATCGCTTGCCGTTTATTTCGTATACTTTATTAACGCTGTACTAATGCTAACAAAATATTCTATTTATTGTTAAAGGTGTAAAAATAATTCTGCGTAAATTATTTTTAGTCGAATATTATTGTTTTTAAAATATAAACGTAGCTGTGTATTTTTCATTATTAAAGAGTGTCTTATCAGAGATACTGTTATCTGGCATGAGATAAAGCTTATATTTAGATGTATGTTTGTAGCGAATTTTTAGTTTTCGGATCTCATTGATTTTTATGAATGTAACCTTTTGCTTGTAAATCTACTTATTATTATTAGAAGTTTTTATTAAACTAGTTGGGTTTTACTGCACCGCTATTAGATAGATGCACTGATCCATGTGGGTTAAGCTAGAATCCTGTGACGGATTGTAACTAGTGGAGGTATATATCTTAATTGATATTTACTTGTTTATAATATTTCTGCTTTCATCTGTGTAAGATAGGAAAACGGCCATTATCTGGGTGTAAGTAATTAAAGCCTACTTAGTTTCCGGGGACTCTGCGGGAAATAATAACTTTTGACCCCTGGCTATAGTTTTTCTCCACTTAGCTACCCTAGGACAAGGCTGTTATGAAACAGTAACTTTGTGGTGTTCTACGAGGGCATTAGCAGAAGTCCTCACGGGGATCTAACCTCATCCTATATATAGGAAATAAAGATGGCGCCCGAGGGAATATAATTAAGAGTATTTAAGGTCACACCCGAAGGACGGATTGTCAAAATCCGTCGGGTATCTGCTTAGCCAAAATTCATCGCAAGTTCATTATAAAAATAAATAAATAATAGCTTTATCAACCAATTATTACAACCCCAGAACCACCATCAGGAAAGGGCGAAGTCTAGCAGAGCTATACACACTCAACCCCAACCATCAGTGGAAACAAGGCACAGAAGAAACTGTGAACATTAAGCAAAACAGCAGCACCAAGAAAAATAAAAAATAAAAATAATTAATAAATCTGAAAGAAAATGTAAAACAAAAATGGCTAAATCTCCTAGGAGTCGCAACTAAACCAACTGCATTAAAATAAACTAAACGTACCTTGTCGACCAGAGCAGATATTGGATTCGATAAGATTCATCAAAGTTGGGGGACGAGACCAATTATCTCCACTGATCAAATCTTGTAGGAACGGTTGACTAGTATCCACAGAAACATCTTGTGAGTTTGAAAAATAACTATTGGACAATTGATTGGTCGGTTCGTCACTACTTGTGTTGTTGAAACTGACGTTCTCACTGTCCTGCCAATTACCAAATTCCCTCCTTGAACCAATAGGACCTAACGGTGGTGCAGTTTGTTTGTAAGGCTCCACATACATGGTGGGTTTGGAAGTTGGGTTGTGGCCGATAGGCCTAATATTGCTCGAATCACTTCTGGCAACGACATCACTGAAACTGGCTTTGTTTTCGGTCCATATATTTGAAGAAATGGTCGGGCTAACTCTAGCTGAAAGATTAGTACGGTTATCACAATTTTTGGTTTCACACAACCTGTTTTTATCTGCTGAAGATTTCTTGCTAAGTGACTGTTTATCCCTTCGTTCCCTAGAATTCTTATGGCTTCTTCTGTTCTCTCCGTTTGGCTTATGGTGATGATCTGATTTGTCATGGGCGTCTCCCTTCGCTACTTTCTGTGTGTTCCTCTGCCCTGATTTTCTTCGTTCTGGCTTGTTAGTACCCTGAGTTGATTGACTTGGTGTTTCCCTTGATATCGATTCATCAGTACTGAAAGTAGGTTTATTGCTAAGTTTTTTTGAGCAGCTCTTCACGTTTCTTTGTTCGTTTTCCTTTTCGGCTTCATCATTATTACTACTACTTTCTGTGGTGGTGGATGATGTTTCTTCTTCATATGGAGTTGGAGCCGCAATATTTTTCACACTTTTTTTAACATTCGTTATGGATTTTTTAGGAGGAATTAAAGGTTTCTTCTCTTCACACTTCTCTTCGGTTTTTGGTTTACTTATCTTCTGTGGCTCAGAAACAGTCTTTTTCTGGTCAAGTATTTCAACTTGATTACTGGATTCATTGCTGTTTTTCTTAGATACTTTCTTTTTCGTTCTCACCATTGTCGATGCAGTAACTGACTTATCGACTGTGGCTTTTGGTTTAACTGGTTCATCAGCTAGATCAAAATCAGAAATTACATTTTCAACTTTAGGATCAGCTCTCTGATCAGTTTGGTTGGTTCTTGTTTCAGGTTTTGATGTACGAATCTCAGAACGAGTCTGTTGACCTACTAATCTTAAATCTAAAACTGGATGTGTGGATGAATTGGTTGGTGATGCGAAAACACCTGACGATTGACTCCGAATCTTCGAAGCATCCACGAATGCAATAATCATTAAGGAAACGAGACAAAATGACATAAGTCCGATGCAGAGGTAACTTAAGTATGCTTCCCAGTCTGGTCTTATAATAATATTCGAACACAGCCCAAGATACTGAGCGGGAACTGTTGTTTGCAATGTGTAATTCACTGGATAGCCTAAACTTGTGTCTAAAACCAATGTTCTAACAATTTTGGTGAGTGTTAGGTCTGGGGTAAAAGCAATATCGATTTTCTTTGTACCATTCGGATGCAAAACAAATGGTGAACAGTTCAAAACTTTAAACCCATAACCTTCACATGGATATCCATTTATATGAAAACTATTAACAAAAACAGTAACTTCTCCTATGTTACGAGCAGTGAAAGATCTCTTCACTGTTAGATTGGGTGAAGGGTTTTTATATAGTTTTTCCTTTTCACAATCTTTTAAATGTTTTTCTGTCAATTCAAAAGTTAACGGTTGGAAAGCTCCCGGTTTTCTGTTTCCAAATTTAAACACAGGATTGGATCCTTGACCGTTTAAGCGTAAAACCTCAATTATTGTTAAATTATTACGTATTAATATTAAAGCTGACTGCGGTTCAGTGTCTTCACCCTTAAAACCAACACTAAACGTGAAATTATCATCAGGCATAAGGAAAACAGGTATCGATTTAGCGTGAACATTCATATTAAATAATGATCTGAATTCTTCTACATCTTCTTTATGCCTTTTATGGAAAAAAAAGTTATGCTTTTTGGTTTTATGTGAAGAGAGGTCAACTGGTAAAAAATTAGCAGGTAGGCCTTCGAGCAGTAAATCCATTTCTGGATAGAACTTGTCCAAAACTATTTGAAGTATCAAGTTATTACTCGAAGGATTGTGAACTGTTATATCCTGGTAAGTAATGTTACCAATCTGAGTAAGTGGAAAATCAAATACTGTTTTGTTAACGGAACTTCTCTCCGCAATTACGCTGGGCCATACCAACCTCAGGAGGCTATGAAATGTCTGCCCTTTCACTTCAGTCGTATCTAACCTCAAAGTTAGATTCTGCCACTTTTTGTGACCATTATATGTAAGATTTAAATACCTATTATAAAATACATTGACTAGATTCAAATCGAAATTTGGCAAGGACTTCCAAACGCTTAACGTTTTCAACCATTGTGCTAAAAAAAAATAAGCATAATATTAAAACAAGTTTCATCTCAAAAACATCTTCATACCTGTGGTATCATGCTGCATGCCAGTATAACACTGAGTGTTGCAGCCCAATGATGGATCTAAGTACAAATAACCAACAGATTTCTCAGAATTTGCGTGTATATGACTCGAATGTCTGACGGAAAATCGAGGATCTGGTGGCAAACTGAATATACTCTCTATTATCATTGGGTCGTTGAATGATGAACGTATTTTTAAAGGATGAGAACAAATTTTGCCCTGATAAATGGAAAAAGAATTAATCACACATAATTAAACATGTCATTTTTTATAAAATTAATTCTTCCAATTTAAAATTTAGAATTCATACTATTTGTTATTTATTTATTTATTTATTTAGATACACCATCCAACAGCAAAATTGCCATTTTAATGATGGGAAGACAAACAAAAAAATATAGAATAGTGAAATAACATTAATAGAGACAAAAAGGAACAATACATTAATATACACATTCTAGTTAACAAAGTTCGAACAAACGTTTTATTTCAAACACAGAACAATTGAAAACATCCAGGCTGTCCTCCAAAGTTGAATATATATTACACATGTTATAAACAGGCGAAGACCACATACGCTGCGTACGAACCGTTAGTGGATAAAAAGTCAATGGATGACGTGATCCTAAACGTGGTAAATTAAAATTAAGCTGTTCCAACAGCGGCAATTAATTAATTTATACAAAAATATCAAAGAGCTACACTTCCTCCTGTTCTCCAAAGTCTGCAAGTCAAAACGTTGTAATAAATCACTGTGTGGAAAGCCAATACTAGGGTACTGACCATCCAAACGAAAACAAGTATACTTGATAAACTTTCTTTGAATATTTTCGAGATTACCAATCTGTGTAACATAAAAGGGAGCTCATACCACTGATGCATACTCCAGAGATGACCTTATCAGAGAGCAATACAACAAAATAAATGTATCTGATGAAGCAAAATACTTACTATTTCTTATCAAAAAGCCAATTCTCCTGTAGGCTGAGCCAGTGGCATGCTGCAAATGTTGCCTGAATGAGAGAACAGGGTCAAACACCACACCAAGATCTTTAACAACAGATGGCCTTCCTAGTAGCTGACTATTTACGTTGTAATCAAATAGGATGGGGCACCTTCTACGTGAAAAAGACATGACACAACATTTACCGATATTAAGAGAAAGTCCATCGCCACCACACCAACTATCTAATAGATTTAAACTACTCTGTAACTTAATACAGTCATCAGGATGATTGACGTGCAGGTAAATCTTTATATCGTCTGCATATATTAAGTAAGGCACTTCCAAGATGTTTGATATACCATCAATACAAATATTAAAAAGAACCGGACCAAGGATCGAGCCCTGTGGCACTCCAGAACATATTTCAAAGCTATCTGATTTAAAGCCCTTAATTTCAATAAATTGCTTTCGTCCGCTAAGATACGATTTAAATAACTCGATCAGATTTCCTGAGAAACCAAGACAGTGCAGCCTGTCAATAATGACAGCATGGTTAGGGCAGTTAAAAGCCTTTGAAAGGTCTGTATATATAACATCGACTTGGCTATGATCCTCAAGAGCTGCATCAATAAACTGTGTCATTATGAAATTCGTGACTGTAGAACGACCTGCCATGAAGGCATGTTGAAAAACATATAATCTATTCTTTATGTTAAAGGATATATGTTCATATAAAGCAGCTTCAAAAATTTTACAGAAGACACAACAAATTGACACCATACGATAATTGGAAAAAAGAGTCCTTTCACCTGTTTTAAATATCGGAAAACCACGTGATAATTTCCAAACTTGAGGGAAAGCAGATGATTCAAGTATAAGGTTAAAAATTTTTGTAAGCGGAACTGGCAAAATACCTAGACAGTCTTTAACAAGAAAAGCAGGTACCAAGTCAGGACCAGATGAAAAATTAGCCTTGTTTTTTTTTTTTAGCTGCCCCTAAGATATCCATATCATCCAATCTGTTGATAAAAAAGTATTGACATTATTATTCGTGCCTGAAACAAAACATTGGGAGCCACAAGGAGAAAAATTGTTACTAAAATGGGAGGAGAAACCATCCACTAGTTCCTGCCCATAAAGATTATTTGGAAAGCAAGATTTACTATTTAATTGTGAGAAGTAACTCCACAGCTTGTTGGGGTTAAGTTTAAGATACCTAATACCTGTGACATTTATATTTTCTGTCTGTGTTCGTTATTGTCTTTATATATAAAATTACTTCCTGCAACTTTTAGAATGACTTACAGAAACCTTTTAATTTTATTGCTGTTATTTCCTGTTGCATTTTCACTTTATAATGTTTACCAGAAACTATTAAAAAGCTTTTACAAAACTGTTGTATAGTTGATTTATAAAAATAGTATAACAAATAGTTAAATATATTTTTTAGCAAAGTGTGATAACTGTAATAAAACTATTTTATAATGTCAGGGAAATGGAGGAGTTTGAAAGGACGCATGGCACGTTTAACATGTACAAGAGGGTGTAAAGTTAGTTCGCCTCCCCGTGGTGCACCCTGGATAGCGTCTACTATTAGACGTGAACTAAATGAACTAACCAAACCGTAACCCTTCCTAGTCATGTCTTAGGAGGGCCGGGAATGCTTGCCTTAATTGGCCGGCATTGCGAGGAGAGTCCTCTATAAAAAAACCCACATAGCAAGGTCGTTGGAGGGTTGGTGCCGAAGCGATGATGCTTCTGGTCGAAATGGCCGGGCATTGGCAGGATGGTAATTCTGTCGCTAACGTTAACCCTCCCCAGGGAAACCGGGCGACCTCCCTGTGTAAAATGCCTCTTCATGGGATGCAGGGCTCTTCCATGGAGGTTTATTTTCCCTTGCTGCTCGTGGGACCAAACATGGACACGACTTACACAGACCCAATAGAGGAGGTGGCAGGATTCAACCTTCCACTGGAACCTCCAGAGGGAAAAAACAGGGGAAAGGAAAGTCCACCCCGAGGACGAGTACCAAAGGTAGACCCTCCTATAGGAAGCTTGGTTATCGAGCTCCTAAAAAGGAGGAGGAACCTGCACCATAATTCCCTTTTCCTTTAAGCTCCTTAAACTACTCCTTTTATCTCCATAAATTCCTATATTCCTACCCCCATGCCCACCAACTTAAGGTGCATTCAAGCTAATCTGCATCATGCTAAGGCTGCGACATACCTCCTTAGCATGAAATTAAAGGAAGAGCAAATAGATATTGCTCTTCTCCAAGAGCCCTGGACCGCTAACACTTCTGGTAAGATAGTAGAGGTGGGCTCTGGTACTAACCCCAGAGCCTGTATCTGGATCAGAAACAACTTGCAGTATTTTACACTTTCAGAGTACTGCACCAAGGACATGGCATCCATCCATCTCGTGATCACATCCGGGGGGACTAGGCTGGAAGTAGTGGCCTGTTCGGCCTATTTCCCTGGAGACAGAGATGTAGAACAACCACCTCCAGCAGAGATGCGGAAATTGATTGCCTACTGCAAGAGGAACAACTATCACCTCGTAATGGGGTGTGATGCGAACTCCCATCACTTGGCTTGGGGGAGCACGGACACTAACAGACGGGGTGAATCGCTATTTGAATACATTTTAGGGGAGGAGCTGGTTGTCAACAACATAGGCTCGGAACCCACCTTTCTTACAGCTAACCGGAGAGAGGTTTTAGATCTTACGATCAGCTCAAGGCTTTTGAGCTCAAAAATCTTCAAATGGAGGGTGTCGTCTGAACCCTCATGTTCACACCATGCCCATATCCTATTTGAGATTGAAACAGGCCCTAGACCTGTGGTGGAGTATCGGGACCCGAGGAGGACGGATTGGGAGGGATTCAAACAGTCCCTCGCCGGCAGACTTGGGTCCGCAATCCCCACAGTGAGGGATCGTGATGAGATCGAGATTGCGGCCGAACAGGTTAGGGAAGCTGTGGTCTCTGCCTATCACGAAAACTGACCACTGAGGTCAAAGAGAGATAGTCGGGGGTCTACTTGGTGGAATAATAACCTCGATAAACTACGAAGAGAAGTTAGACGTCTCTTCAATCGTGCTAAGATTACAGGCAACTGGGAGCAATATAAAACTGCTCTAACACATTATAATAAAGAGATCAGGAACGCTAAGAGGGAGTCCTGGAGGAGGTTCTGCGGGGACATTAATAATTTGCCCAGCAGCGCCAGAATCCACAGGATTCTCTCACGCGACCGTGTACAGGAACTGGGATCGATAAAACGACCAGATGGTTCCTTTACTGAATCTCGGAAAGAAACGTTAGAGCTCTTAGCACACACACACTTTCCAGAATGTCTGATCCTGAGCAACGGTGAGGTCCTACCAGCTGAGGGACGATCTAAACGCCCCCAAAGGGAGGACTGGCTAGTTGCTCGGAGAATAGTTACAGCCTCGGCAGTGGAGTGTGCTGTGAATCATTTCCAGCCATTCAAGTCGCCAGGGGAGGATGGGGTGGTACCGGTCCTACTACAAAAGGGACTGGAGATTCTCCTACCCTTCCTTATCAGGCTGTTCAGAGCCAGTCTGGCCTGGAACTATATTCCTTCCAGCTGGACGGTGGTTAGGGGGGTTTACATTCCCAAATTGGGACGTAATGACCTCCTACCTACTTCACTGAGACCTCTCAGTATTACATCATTCCTCCTGAAGGGATTGGAAAAAATACTGGACGGACACATTAGGAGGAACATCTTACCCAAGAACCCCTTAAATACCCACCAGTATGCCTATCAAACTGGCAAATCAACTGAGTTAGCGCTCAATAACCTCGTCGAGAAGATCACACACTCTCTGAAAAATGGAGAGGTTGCGGTGGCGGCATTTCTCGACATAGAAGGAGCATTTAATAATGCATTACCGATCTCCCTCTACGAGGCCACTATCGCTAGGGGGGTGGAACCTACCATCTGTGGCTGGATCGGAAACATGCTGCACAATCGGACCATTATTACCTCATTACGGGGAGAGGTGGTCAGCGTTAGGGCTGCGAGAGGGTGTCCTCAGGGGGGCGTTCTATCCCCCCTGCTGTGGTCCCTCTTTGTGGACGACCTGCTGGCTATCCTCGGACTCTGGGAGGTTGAGGTCCAGGCGTATGCGGATGATCTCGTCATAATGGTTAGAGGCAAGTCTGAGGAGGAACTGTCTAGTACTCTTCAAGAAGCACTAAATGTAGTCAATGATTGGTCCCGTAGGGAACAGATGTCTGTGAACCCTCGTAAAACGATCATTGTCCCGTTCACCAGAAGAAGAAGGTTGGACAAATTAAAACCACCTAATCTTATGGGGGGAAACATTCCATTTTCGGACCAAGCAAAATATCTGGGAGTTATCCTAGATAAGAAGATAGGTTAGAAAATGTTATCCGCAGGGCTAAGATGTCCCTGTGGACCTGCCGGAGAATCTGTGGGAACAACTGGGGAACAAACCCCCAACAGATGTACTGGCTCTATGTAGTGGTTATCAGACCTATGATAACATATGGAGCCATAGTTTGGTGGCCTAAGGTACTTCGCGGAACCGCGAGGGCCAAACTGGTTCATCTACAGAGACAAGCATGTCTGATGATAACGGGAGCGATAAGCACCGCACCATCAGTCGCTCTGGAGGTCCTCCTCAATATTCCCCCACTTCACATATGGTTGGAGAGGGTGGCGAGGTGGACAAAGTACAGACTAATACAAACGGCAGATAACATGCCGAGGGAAGTCAGTCTGAGGGGGTCCGGACTCCTTGATGACAGTGATTGTCACAGGATTCTGGGAATGGTCTCGGACTTGATGCCTACAAAAATCAGCAGAGATCTGTCTTTCAAGACCGTCCTCCCGGAAAGGGAGGACTGGGACCGGAACCAATCGACCCTGTTGAGAGCGGACCTCTGCTGGTACTCTGACGGCTCCAAAACCAATATGGGAGTAGGAGCCGGCGCATATGGGGGCAGCACCGATGCTAGACTATCAGCTAGCCTCGGCAAGTACGCAACCATACACCAGGCAGAAGTTTATGCCATCGAGATGTGTGCAAGGGAAAGCTTAAAAGACCTATGCACAAACAAATCGATAAAGATATATGCAGATAGCCAAGCTGTAATAAAGGCTCTTGGTTCCTACCGGTGCAATTCAAAGACGGTATGGAGTTGTAAATCTGCCCTTAACGAATTGGTCAGCTGTAATGAGGTGTCGCTGGTCTGGATACCGGGTCACTCGGACCATGATGGCAACATTGCGGCAGACGCGCTTGCCAGGAGTGGTGCCCAGTGTGACTTTGTCGGACCAGAACCGGTGCTGGGAATAACATCTTGCACAGCAAAACGCACCTTAAAGACCTGGACAGATAGAAGGACAATTCAATATTGGCAAAATCTTCCAGGATTAGCCCACTCTAAGGCCTCATAAATGGCCTGTCTGAGTCAAGGGCTAAGAAACTTCTAGAGTTGAACAGACAACAACTGAGTACTCTAGTCGGCCTGTATACAGGACACTGTCGCTTGCGGCATCACATGCACCGTATTGGGATCGGTCAGGAGACCGAGTGCCGGCTGTGTATGGAGAATGACGAAACAGCAGAGCACGTGCTGTGTTCCTGTCTGGCAGCGGATAGGACTAGACACCTGCTCTTTGGCAAGGTAAAGCTTGCTCCAGAGGATCTGGATCAACTTTCGCCCGCAAAGTTTATCGACCTCTGTAGGAGGCTGGATTTGTTGGGCGAAATATAGACATTAGGCGTGAGCAACAATAGACCTTATGGTCGCGGTGGAGGGACCGATATGGCCCACTCACAATCTAACCTAACCTAACCTAACATGTACAGGAAAGTCCGGGAGGTTGCTGGCTTGTATAACAAGAAAACTACTAACATACTGGTGGGTAGCACGGGAAAAGCTATTACTGATGAAAGAGAAATTCTTGAAGTATGGAGTAAATATGTGACTGAATTGTTTGAAGAGGACAGGCCAAACATACAGGGTAATGCAAACCAAGACGAAGGGCCAGAAATTTTAAAATCCGAAGTTCTTCATGCCATAAAATCAGCCAAAACCAAGAAAGCAACTGGTCCAGATAACATCCCAGCAGAACTCTTACAGATGATTTACGAAGATCACATCAATGTTCTAGTTAAGTTTTTTAACAATATATATACTACTGGTGAAATACCCGAAGAATGGTTGGAGTCTGTTTGTATAGCACTTCCGAAAAAACAGCGAGCAAAGAAGTGCGACGAATATAGATTAATTAGCCTGATGAGTCATACATTAAAGGTATTTCTTCGCATAATACATGGAAGGATAAGAAGTCGGTGTGAGGAGGACCTGGATGAGACGCAGTTTGGCTTTAGGAATGCACTAGGCACCCGGGAAGCACTTTTTGCCCTAAATATACTTCTTCAAAAGTGTCGTGACCAACGCAAGGATATTTATGTATGTTTCATAGACTATGAAAAAGCCTTCTATAGGGTTCAGCATGAAACACTTTTAAACATACTAAGAACTTTGGGAATCAATGAGAGAGATCTGAAAACAATGAGAGAGATCTGAAAATTATAGAGAACTTATATTGGATGCAGAAAGCAGTGGTCCGAATCAATGGAAGACTAACCGATGAATGTCGCATTCAACGGGGCGTCAGACAGGGATGTATTCTCTCCCCGCTATTGTTTAACATATACTCGGATACAATTTTTAAGAAGGCTCTGCAAGGTAAAGACCTTGGAGTCAAGATTAACGGTGAACTGATTAATAACATTCGATATGCCGACGACACGGTCATCTTGTGCGATAGTGTCCGGGGCCTTCAAGAGTTGTTGGATAGTGTAAACACGACAGGAAGGGAAAAAAATAAATATCAATAAGACAAAATTTATGATATTCAGTCGCCAACCGCACGCCGATGCTTCCCTACAGATAGACAACAAAACATTGAGAGAGTTACCCAATTCAAATACCTTGGTTGTTATATCACAGAACACCTAGACCCTGATAAAGAGATAAAGTGCAGAATTGAAACAGCACGCTTAACTTTCATGAGAATGAAATCATTTTTCTCACGACAACTTAAACCTAAGATTGCGTCAAAGAATGATCACATGTTATATTTGGTCCGTGTTGTTGTATGGAGCTGAGGCCTGGACCCTGAAGGCTGCTACGATCGGTCGACTGGAAGCGTTTGAGATGTGGTTGCACAGAAGAATGCTTCGAATACCCTGGACAGCTATGTAGACAAACGAAGCAGTATTAAATAGAGCGAATGCCGTCCGTGAATTATTTGTCACTATTAAGGTGCGAAAGATATCATACCTGGGACATGTTCTTAGAGGAGACCGATACAAGGTGCTCCAGCTTATAATGAAAGGTAAAATCGAAGGCAGCCGAGGAATTGGAAGGAAACAGATGTCATGGCTAAAGAACATTCGCGATTGGACTGGAATACGCAGTGCCGAACAACTATTCAGATTAGCCGAAAACCGCGAACAACTCGCCAATGTAATTGCCAACGTAAGGGGGACCTGATATGGCACCGAAAGAAGAAGAATGTCAGTGTTGACATTTTTTTAAAGTCGCAGTAATGTTTATAAAATTGTTTTATAATGTTTACAAAAGGCTTTATAAATATTTACGGAGACTTAGTATTTTATAAAATGTTGCCAGTTTTGGGTTTAGAGCTGTTTTGTAAACGTATTGTAAACAATTCAGGGAGTGAGATTATTAACTGTTGGTCGAAAACGTTTTCAGAACTACAATAAAATATAAAAGTGCTAGTTGAGGTATGGTGACTGTATTTAATGAATCTGATGCCTGGTCTGTTTTGCATGGTGTATTGTAACGTTTCCATTGCCTGTATATAGTGTGATAGTTGATGGTCTGTTTATTGTGTATTACATAGACATTTTAAAGACATCATTTGTAGTTTTTAAATAATTTTTTAATCAAAACCGCATAACGTAGCAATGGATTTTGATTTAAGTTGTCACGAATGCATATAAATAAATATATTTTTCTCCTGCCCGATGATGACTTAAAATGGCTAAACCAGTTACAGAGAAGTAAACAAACACATGTAAAGCCAGAGAATGCGTCACTACATCTGTATTTAATATGAAACAGTTGCACCAAGTAAGGGCAACAACACTTAATGAACGAGGTACATAACCTCAAATTTGTTTAACATGCAGGTAGTGCTTTTAAGATTGTCACGAAGTGACTAATCCTGGATAGATTACCCGGCCTAATTTACCATCATAACCACTGCATTATGTTACACCATAAAGGTTGGAATATTTTCCAACATTTTCCGTGGAATAATATACGAAAGATTTGCGAAGGTTGGAATATTTTCCAACATTTTCCGTGGAGGAATATACGAGATCCGGCATGTCGAACGGAATAATTAGTAGAGGGGACAATTAGGCGGCAGCGATTTCGGAAAAGAAGTGTGACCGGACGGAACGCGGGCAGTTGGATAGTGACCGCGAACAAGCTAGTGCGTCCGTCGCAAGGAAGTGAAATTGTAAAGTCCGTGAGGTTTGAGAGAAGACCAGTAAGCTAAGTGAGACAGCCGATTCCCGGGGCCACCGCAGCAGCGGTTGCCTAGTGAACATCGTCACCGGAGAATACCTCCAGGTGGGTGAAAGCCTGATTCTATTACCTGTGGTCGAAATCTGGAACGCCCCGCAATAACACTGGGAACCTTAGAGGCGACCGTTTCTTCCCTGTCTCCGTTGGCGGGCTGCTCTGGGGGTTGGGAGCTGCATTGGCTGGAGTAGATTCGGATAGAGCAACGACTGCGCTGGTCCGGGTTGAAATAGCTAGGCGGCGCCTGGCGTCCCGGGCCGTCCGCGGCCCCGTTCAGTAGGGGTGTAAATCCGGGAACGGGGGTGGTCTTCTTCCGCACCGAACAAGGTTCCCCGAGCGTGCGAGTGAGAACGTGTGAATGGTGGACCGTAGATAATACTTGCTGGTGCCATACAAAGCTTCATGTGGTGTTCGACGCACCCTGCAAGTTGCATGCCTGCCTGGGAACACCCACTATTAATCACTATCCTGCCACCACCCTGCACCGCTTAAACGTTGCCGCTTTAACGTCCCCGTGCAATCCGCGCATAACCTTAATTTAAAGCCCAATAATCACCTCTTCCTCTGGCCGCTCATAATTGCTACGCTTCCTGGTAACAGGACCCCGTTATTTCCTTGTGTATATAATTAGTGAATAGAATTTTATTTTAATTATTCATTTATTCTCCCAGAATATCCACCCAAATACAATTTGACTCCAGTTCTTTAATAAAGACCATAACCAGAAGTCCCGGGGGACTTTGTCTTGACTTAGGAGGACCCTGTCTCCACTAAAAACTACCCTGGGCTAGTGTATCCGTTGACAGTGACTTGGGAGAAGGGTAACATCCAGAGGGAGCGCGTTTACTCCCTGACCAACTCTATAAACGCTGGCGTCCGAGCAGGATCCCGTAGGAAAGCCGTGTCCCGGAAATCATCCTGAAATTCCCCAGGTTAGGGAAAACTAGTATTAACCCCCGGCCACCCCAAGTGGCCGTCACAAGATATAACATAATTTTATGACCTACTCTAATCTCTTTATTTTATCAGTATTTCTACCTTGTGAATTTACGAAAATAAAATTAAGTTTGAGAACGCCACAGACAATTGCGTCTGATCAGGTTGAATCACATCTGATTGCTCAAGTCAGATCAAGTGTAGTCTAGCTATATTATGAGTAAAACAAATGAATTTTATGCCAGTGACTAGATTTATACAAATCTTAGATTTGGTCAATGTACTTAGTTTAAATTTGTATGCAAATATTTTGAAGAAACGTTCTAAAAAAAAACCTAAACAATTAGACTTACCGGAAAACAGTCTTCAAAACGTTCTGGAAGTATTTCAAGTTTCCCGGGCGCTACTTTGAAAAGCACTGGAACCGAATGATTCTCAAAATTCGTCTCCAGCTGTACATCACCCCAAATTTGCCCTTCGTTATTTGAAGTTTTCACTAACAGCTGCATAATAGCATAGTCATTCGGCATTAGTGTATCCTTTAAAAAAAAAATCAAATTAATTATTAACTAATAGCCAATAATTACACTTGAGAAACCCGAATCACCACAACACATCTTTTGAAGACCTGACAATCGATTCACTAACAAGACTAGCATAATCAGAGGATGAAAAATTCCGATGACGCTAACCTTGTTAGTGAAACGATCGTCCGGTCTTTAAGATGTGTTGTGGTAATTTGGGTTCTCCAAGTATACTTATCAGTGCTCATCACAGGTTCCAATCTTCACTTAGTAACTAACAGTTAATAAAATGTATCCAGTAGGTTACCCAGATAGCACAGGACATCCGCTGGATGTCCAGAATAGGTAGAAAACATGCATGTATATGAACAACAGAAGGACATCTACTGGATATCTGTTTGTGGATGTTTCTAACTGATACCAGTTACTGTACATACCGTGGATATCCATTATTGGACGTTCCAAAATACTGCCAGTTAAGGACGTATCATTGATGTCCCTTTCTGTATGTTTTGCAATTCGTTTTAGACACCTTAGTTTACACAAAGAAAAGTAGTCTGTTTTATTAGCATCTTCATTATAAATTGGTAATATTGTTGATTTTATCAATCAAATATTTATTGCTAATGTTGCCTCGACATCGACTGGTAGATACAGCTATGATAGCCAGCCTTCTGGGACATTGTGAGATGTACGAGAGGGTCGCCATCTCGGTGCAGAGCCAGGTAGTATGTTGTCACGACAGCTCCAAATAACACAAAATGTCATAAAATAGAGACGGTGTACAACCAACAAGTTCGTAAATTGTCAGCCTTGGCCCATTTGATGAGCTCTAATTAAAACCAAACCCGTTTACAGGTCTAATTATGGTGCTAATACATCTAGCCTTGCATATATTGTCCCTATATTAGGGAAGAAATGGGCCAGGGCTGACAATTTACAAAATTATTAGTTGGTTGTACAGGCTATTCCGCACCAAGAGTAATGATTGTGTTTCTATTCACCATCATTACTGCCTTACTGACGTAAAGAAAACCCCAAGAAAATAATAGCAGGTAACTTTGTCTCTGAAGAGCAATTCAAGTTTTGGTTTCAGAATTATCTATTGAAAATTCGCTGATAACTATTACTATCGTAGTGCCCGTACTGCGTTCCTTTTAAGTATGTTGAAATTCAAGTATCGAGAGACGGAGTGTTTCCTTAGGTAAGAAAGATCGAGATCATTCTAGAAGCTTCCAGTAAAATCCCAAACTGATGTCATCATGACGTAATCAACGACAGTTGAAAAATCGGACCGCGTCAATTCAGTATTAAAGGGAGTTCGATGCTATCTGTCTTTCTCACACATATGGGTTTAAATGAATGATCAAGTTACAACGGTCACAGAGAAAAAGGCGCCAAAGTCAGAGAGTACATGCTTGCGTCGAGAGAGAGTCTGGCTTCGGCAAGCAGACAGTCAACATCGCTGGAACTGTCTGAGCTCTTTATTGGCCAAAAAGGGTTTTAAAATATTATCTTTTACAACTAATATCGCTAATATAATTATCGGTGGGTGCTACAAGTGACTTGATCTCAATTTAATTAGAAATTAATAGCCCATTTTGAAGAAAACGTGAGTTAAACAGTTCTCAGTACAGTGAAAGTTTCTAACGTAATCTCAAGTGCCTAACCTAAGTTTCCGATCTCTGAAGCAAATCAGCCTTCAATGTCAGTAAATTTTGCATACCTTCAGGTATATTCTAGCCGCAAAAGTTTCAGTTAAATTACCTGCCTGCGATATTATTTCAAGAGCAGTAGGTTTCAACTGGAGGTTTACCACCCCTTCTCATAACACATGGTACGTAACAATTTTTCTGGTCAACACCTAAGAAAATGTCTTTCACCACTTCCTGACTTTTCTCTTGGGAGAAACTAAGAGCCTATGGTGGGGACTGATAGCCCATGTGTAACATCTGTAACCAACCAAAAGGCGAATTGGGACCCTAGAAATCACGATGAGCCCCCTTTGAGGTCGAGCACCCCAAGTAAGTCGTTTTGAGTTTTCAGTGTGATTTTCAAACATTCATACGTCATTTAGAATTTTTCTCAACTTGCAAACTAAACTGTGATTCAGTTAACACTAAAAGTGAGATTGCCGGACTATGACAAATATATGTTGTAAAACAGTAAAATTTTGTATGTTTTAATTAAGTAACATTGTCTGTTCATAAATTTTCTAAATCTTCAAATGTTTTAAATTGTCATTTATAATAACTGTATTTTGTATTTGTCTCTTAATATTTGCCAGTAATGTAAAATCAGAAATATCACTGTGTAATTTAAAATTAATCAATATTTTGTTTAGGAACTAACTAACCTTCAAATGTTTTAAATTTTTCATTGATAATTAGTAAACAGCAATTTGACTTTGTACTGTCTGAGCTTCTCTCGGAAATTTTCTTTAAAGCATAAAAACCTAACCTGGCCAGGACAATATCTAGGAATACCACTTAATCTGTTAAAAATTTGAGAACATCAGTAGATCTGATAGAAAAACAATAACTTTAACATTTAATGTTCATTTTCATGCTTGTCATATGCAACATTTAATTTCTTTCTTGTATACATGCAATATTTACTTTCGTTCTTGTAACATGATATCCATTTTTCATTATTGTAACATGCAATAGTTAATTTCTTTCTTGTAATAGTTAATATGTTTTCTTTTCTGTGAAATGCAATGTTTATTTTAAATTAACCAGGAGTATTAAATTAATTTGCTCCCACAACAATTTATATCAATAAATTGAAGTATTTACATTTTTTTTTAAATATCTGTTTCATTAAACAATTCCTCCATTAAACTTCTCAATCCTGTTGACTACATGAGTGAAAATTCTTCATATCTACTATCTAGATCTCTATAAATTAAGTAAGTATCCCAGTAACAGTGCTCTGACTTGAAAATTCACAAATATAGGACTTTGGGCAGAACACCATAAAAGCCGAGTAAGTATTTGATTATCTTAACATCTTCAAACCTTACAAAGTGTTCTTTATCTTGTAAATCATAAAGCTGAGAGATAGGTACATTTAGGTTAGGGTTTAGTAGGTGATGGTGACCTCACTACTGTCCGTATTTGAATCCACTTGAGGTCAATCGCGAGATATCACTCACAATAACAACCAAAAATACTTTCGGTCTTTTATTGGTCCTTTACCAAAAAATCTTTTGAACGGTCACAATAGGTCACACTAGAGGTGGACTCTCAAATTTTCTTAGGACGGTTACACAAGATGGCCAGCCTGTGGTACATCTCACAATGTTCTAGAGAATCATTTGTTATTAATTTAGTATATTATTTCAGTCAATCCTATCCTATACAGTTTCTCTTAGCATGTATTCTTGTTCAGACAATAACACCTAGTACTTAAGAAGCAGTCTGCCTGATGTTCCCTTATAAAACTAAATTAATTATTTAGACAGTGGCATCTCTGGTTTCTGTTACTTAGATCTCATTAAATAGATATCGCATATACTTTTATATTTGTAGTGTGCATACTACTAAAAAATTTCCTGAGTATTCTGTTATGTAAAAATTCTATGAAAAAGTATGTTTAAATAAGATACATTTGTATTATTGAGGGCACAATATGAAAAAGATATCCGTCATATCCGTGACAGACGTTAAGGAGCGGAGGATATTTTCGGGAATGATTTGTTGAACTAGGCGAATTTAGACTTAGTAACGATGTAATAAACTTTAATAAACTAAACTTTAATACAACTAATTTAACTGAATGAATTTTAAAGCCGAAATCTTTACATACTGAATGTTAATTGAAAAGTCTCGCTAATGTTTATCAACAATACTACTTATAACCTTGCTTTGGTCTACATAATACATAATTGCAGACCTCAGCAGTCAGCATTCCTTGTACTGTACGCTGCAATTTCAACTTGTTTATTATTTAGATAAATAGTAATATTATTTCAATGCCAATGTTATTGATACATCTGTGACCTACTACTACATGAAATATTACATTCATTGTTGTAGCAAATTTTCTTATAACTGAATTTTAATTATAAATTGAATGACCTTAACAAACATATTTCCACGCCTACGACTGCCCTTCTGCATAGCTTATTGTTCTCTGAACAGACGTCCTTTGTGCTATCTGGGTAAGTGCTATAAATGTCAACTTACACATTTAGTTAGATTTCTGAAGGATGGCTGCAATAATGCTACAGAATAATTTACATGACTACAACCCAAAATTGTTATAGTTGACATGGGAATAGAAGTTTTCACACTCCTTATCTTTACACCAACTGGGTTTGTATTGTGGACCATAAACTTTATGTCTTTGGTACTGGCGGTACTTAATAAACCCAAATCCCATTGGTAATCATCTGATCTAAATGGTAGATGCTAAAAAATAATGCAATAAGAGTAAAGAACATATACTTATTGGTTAGTCATCCTTTCTAAGTAGTAAAAGCTGAAAAAAAAAAAAAAAAAAAACAATTTGATATACAGGGATGGCACATTAGTATGACAAAACCTGATACCTATACCACAATACTGGATAACAGATCTGACATAGTTGATGCGTTTGTCAGGAGTTTCAAAGAATATTTTGTGGATGGTAGCGGTGGGGGTCGGTATCATTCGTGACAATAATCGGCCAGGCAGTGATGTAACAATTATGGAGAAAATGTTATTTCCTTTATAAAAAGTTTGAAGAATAAAAAGTCAATGGGATTTGATAAGATTCCCATGTTCACTGTTAAGGATTGTAAATCTGTGCTGACAAAACTTTTAGCACACATCTTTAATTTATCTCTCAGCACAGGGACTTTTCCAAATGTGTGGAAAAGAAGTCAAGTGTGCCCCACACATAAAAAGAGAAACAGGGACAGTGTTCCTACTAAAAACAGCATATCAATTTCTCTGATTTTAATGACATGCCAAAACCTATTACCCTGAGTTTCTAAGATCTACTCCCAAAATCTGTAACAACTACTACAGAATACAGAATAGAGTAGGTTAGGTTTGCATGTGAGTGGGCCATATCGGTAGAGTAAGTCATCGCCAGGTCCAGGCGTATGCTGATGATCTAGTCATAATGGTTAGGGGCAAATATGAGGAGGAACTAGCAAGTACTCTTCAAGAGGCACTAAATGTAGTGAATGATTGGTGACAGAGGAAACAGATGTGTGTGAACCCCCGCAAAACGATAATTGTTCCATTTACCAGAAAAAGAAGGCTGGATAGATTAAAACCACCTATTCTTATGAGGGAAACGATTACATTTACGGAACAAGCAAAATATCTGGGGGTTACCCTAGATAAGAAGCTCAACTGGGACGTTAGAGAATGTAATCCGCAGGGCTAAACTGTTCCTGTTGACATGCCGTAGAATCTGTGGAAATAACTGGGGAACAAACCCCCAACAGATGTACTGCCTCTATGTAGTGGTTATCAGACCAATGATAACATATGGAGATATAGTTTGGTGGCCCCAGGCACTTCGTGGTATCGCGAGGGCCAAACTGGCTCATCTACAGAGACAAGCTTGTCTGATGATAACGGGAGCGATAAGCACCGCACCATCAGCCGCTCTGGAGGTCCTCTTTAATATTCCACCTCTTCACATATGGCTGGAGAGGGTGGCGAGGTGAACAATGTACAGATTAAAGCAAACAGCCGACAGCATGCCAAAGGAAATCAGTCTGGGAGAGTCTGGACTCCTTGATGACATTGAGGGTCATGGGATTTTGGGAATGGTCTCAGACTTGATGCCTACAAAGATCAGTAGAGATGTCTTTCAAGACCGTCCTCCCGGAAAGGGAGGACTGGGAACGAAATCAAACGACCCTATTGAGAGCTGATCTTTGCTGGTATGCTGATGGCTCCAAAACCAATATGGGAGTAGGAGCCGACGCATATGGGGGCAACACCGATGCTAGACTATCCACTAGCCTCGGCAAGTACGCAACCATACACTAGGCAGGAGTGCCTCAACGAACTGGGCAGCTGTAATGAGGTGTCACTGGTCTGGATACCGGGTCACTCGGACCATGATGGCAATGTTGCTGCCGACACGCTTGCCAGGAGTGGTGCCCAGAGGGACTTTATCGGGAGATAACATCATGCACAGCAAAACGCACCTTAAAGACCTGGAGAGAAAGAATGACAAGCCAGCAATGGCAAAATCTGCCAGGATCAGCTCACTCTAAGGCCTTCATAAATGGCCTGTCTGAGTCAAGGGCAAAAAACTTCTAGAGTTAAACAGACAACAACTGAGTACTCTAGTCGGGCTGTATACAGAACACTGCCGCTTGCGTCACGACATGCACCGTATTGGAGTTGGTCAGGAGACTGAGTGCTGGCTGTGTATGGAAAGTGACGAGACAGCAGAGCACGTACTGTGTTCCTATCTGGCGGCGGACAGGACTAGATACCTGCTCTTTGGCAAGACAAAGCTTGCTCCGGAAGATCTGGATCAACTTTCGCCCACAAAGATTATCAACCTCTGCAGGAGGCTGGCTTTGTTGGGCGAAATATAGACCATTAGGCGTGAGCCACAATAGACCTTATGGTCGCGGTGGATGGACCGGTATAGCCCACTCACATTCAAACCTAACCTAAGTCATCGCCTGATGGCAGAAAACACGCATCGCCATTTCAAATACAAATCGACCAATTAACGCAAAATTTAAAAGAAAACAATTGAGGCTTTGTGAAAAAAGATATCATTTAAATAAATGGTTCAGAATTGCACAAAAAGCAAACAAATTGTTTCAATAAAATAAAGAAATTATGAGCTTTGAAAAAAAAAAAAAAACCTTCAAAGATCAAAAATTATCTTTGAATGCGAGTTTTGCGTTAAAAGTTTCAATTATTTATCATGACACGGAATCCGGCATTCCTGAATGGTCGCAGATTCTCTGTTGGGGTGGGGGCGGGTCATTATAGATGGACTCCTATTGCTAGTGGAGTGCTTCAGGGTTCGGTCCTAGGATCGATCTTGTTTTTTATTTAAGCTGCAGATTGAGTTGGGTCACTGTGCAGTACTCATGGTGCCTGTGCTGACACCTGTTAGCTGTTTGGATGTCCAACTATATCAGGTGATGTGCTGCAGCCGTCATGACGTGGACAGGAGCTTGGAAAATCCCTCTGAATATTGCTAAGTGTCAGGTGTTGCATGTTGGTCGCAACAATCTTCGGCCTGTTCACCGTCTGGGACTGGATATCGTGGCACACCGACCTGGGTGTTGCTGTGCAGTCGGAGCTGGCACAGACTGCAACGGCAAAGAAGGCTAACAGTATCCTGTACATCTTCAAGAGATCATTTCCTTGTCCATCACCTGAGTTCGCTAGGCAGCTCTACGTCACGTTTATCCGCCCACATTTGAAATACATGCTTGGTCTCCAGCTCTGGCTAGGGACAGTAATATCTAAGAACGATCTCAACACGCTGCAACACAATGGCTGCAGCAGATTATGCATCTCACCTACCAACAAAGGCTTTCTCACCTGGAGCTGCCTTCCCTTTCTGCCAGACGCAGGAGGTCCGATCTTGTGTATATGTATAAACCAATGCATGGTCTATGTCACGGGCCTAGTTCTCCATTTGCGACCCTGGAGAGTGATTCAAGACTTCGAGGACACCGGTTCAAGGTGAGGGAAAAAACTGTTCTCAACCTCCTATAGACAGAGCTTCTTTGCCAATCGGTCTTTTGATGCTTGGAACAATCTGCCGGAGGACATTGCTACTACCACAGGCATAGACAGCTTCAAGAATCGGCTAGATACGTACCTTGGACTAGTGTAGGGAGACTGAGTACTGTGTGTTTTTTTTTCTGACATAATCAGTTACAACAGTACAAATGCTTTATGTTACAATATAGGCTCCAATATAGGCTCCAATATAGGCTCTGCCTTTGTGAATAATCTGATAAATAAATATATAGAAAAAATAAAAATAGAAAAATAACGTTTTCTTGACGGGGACAAAAATTCACACTCTGTCAATTTCCAAACTTTTGCCTGATTTCCCTGACAAAAATTTTCTTCTACAAATTCGCTGATTCTTCTCGGTTTTCCCTGTTTTCCAGACGAGTGGCCAAACTGAGGGAAGAAAATTATAGGCAAGTGTGCATCTTCATCGAACCCGTTGTTATTCACGCAATTCGTGAATGATGCACTGAAAAGGGGTTGGAGGTGCGTGTGGTTTATCTAGATTTCACTGGGGCTTTTGACAGCGTTGACCAGGCTGTCATTCTTGACGAATTAAGGCTGCTGGAAATCACGGAGAATCTTATGGCACTTGTTTCTTCATATCTGGCGAATAGGCACCAGGTGGTAGTGGTGGATGATTTTGAGTCTGAGGCAGTCGTGGTGACCTCAGGTGTGCAGCAGGGTTCCAACCTGGGTCCGTTGCTGTTTCTAATATTGATAAATGACCCCGTGGATCATGTTGGAGATACAAAAATTTTATTGTATGCATATGATATAAAAATATTCAAAGAAATCAAGAACCTAGATGATTGCATGGCACCACAATATTAGATGAGCAAAAAATAGCTAAAAAGCAACTTACCAAATTTAATTTGCCGTTATAACTTAAGAGTGAAATACCAAGAGTGGATATATTACTCCTGAGTAATATATATGAGTTCACTTTCAACTCAGCTACATTCACACCCGGTTTCATGCTTATAGCAAACGCATCCGCATCCCGGCCAGGTTTTAATACAAGTGGTTTAAAATTAGATATCTAAAAAAGATTGTGTCGATCAGAAAACCACAAGGCTTAATTTTTAAAGAGAAAATACATACAATAAAATATTTTTGTACGATATCTGGCAGCGAAACGCTCAGTAATTTAACTGGACTTTTGAAATCGTTACGTATCCTGAAATTTCTTGCGGCAATTTTTTCAGCATTCTCATTCACAAAGTACCTCGTCACTAGACCACTGTACGATAAACCTCCTTCTAATACGGTGAGGTAGTAGGGAATTTCAGTTTGTGCTCGGCCAGTCTTATATTTCACTATTATTTTACCTGAATAATCTTTCTTTTCAAATGCAGTTTTCCCTAAAAAATGAAACCAAACATAAAACGTGGCCGATTAAAGAAAAACTATAAAAAAACTTTACAATCAACAACCAGCTTCCCAATCAAGAAACAACCGTTTTCATCTTTTCCATCTGGTTGTAGTTTTGTGTTCTCTAAATAGATGCTGATTGCTTTGGATGCAGTTGTAACGCTGTGGATTTTAACGGCTTTTTTGAAAGGATTGTGGAGACACAGTTCTATATCTTTAGGAGGATCCATGCTACCTCCTACTCCGAAATCTAGCAGCCCTTGGGGATTAAAAAGATTTCCACTTGAAGTAACTTCCACTTCCAGGGGCACCACCAGGATTTCATCAGTGTTGTTCAGTTTTATCCTGTAACAAAAATAAATTAATATTTAAATAATAAAATTCGAAATCAATAAACTAAAGGCCAAAAAGCTCCGGGTTATAACCCTATCACAGAAAAACTTGTTCCAAATCCTCCTGAAAAAGCAATTTCTTTACTGACCACACTCTACAATCACATAATAAGTCTATCCTACTTCCCAGTCCTATGGAAATACGCATTGATTATTATAACCGCTAAACAATGCAAACACGAACATGTGGTTGCATCTTGTAGACCTATAGTATAGTAAGCTTATCCATATGGAGAAAAATAGCTGAAAGACTGAAGAGGCTAAGGAAAAAATGTTAACAGTGTGCAACGTGCCGCCACCTAGTTGCGGAACTAGGTGGCGGCACGTTGCTTCGTGTCTTACATCTCACTTAGTGTTGGAAGGCTGGCGACCATAGCCGTATTACTTTATAAGTGTATTTTCGCTACAATTGGTATGCCGTACTGAAGAGCTCTAATTAGAGCGAAACCGGTCTACGGTTCTAATTGTGGCGAGAATACATCTAGCCTTACAAAACTCAAACAAAACAGTTGATAAACAGGAAATATACTCAACAAAAAATACACTAGAAAGCGGCACATAAAAAGATTCCCGTGTTTCATGCATTGAGGGTGATTGTATGCATGCAGAAGGGGAAGAAAAACCCCCAGGACGATGAGGGTTACTGCCCCCTCACCTAGAAACACGGGGGGTTCTCCTTCCCCTTCTCCATGCATAAAACTACCTTCAAAGCATAAAGCACAAGAAAAATTCCTTGAGAACAACCCCCAAAGAAAGTTACTGGACCTGGGCGAATATGGGTGTTGTTCGGGACAGACAGGGTTTAAAGGAAGTATTGCTGCAAAATGTGAAAAACGCATCTTTTCAATGTCTGACTAAATATTTTTTTTAGCATTTCCGCTCAGATTTCCTCCCCGCCCAGGAACCCTATTCATTCTTGGTCCCTTACGTTTCTTAGGGGTTGTTTGCACCAAATTTGCCTTGTGGCTTTTGCATCCAAGGAGAGTCCTAAGCATGTTTCTAAAAAGAAAAATCTAAAAACCCTCCTAGCAGTAAACTGTAAATTTACCCAAATTATATTCCACATTGTCGCCTATGTCTTTTTGAATATCGAATACAGCTCTAAAGTAAATAAATTCACATGCTGATTCACTCCTTTTTTATTTTTATGTTACATATATAAGCACAAGATAAGTAAGTATAATAAAGGGGGGGGCCTTAATTAAGATTGGGACTACACAATCTTAAAAGTAGAAAAGACATTTAGATCATGCCTGTGTGCACACAAAATTAGTAAAATAAATGTATAAAATCTAATAAAAAACAACAGTTTTAGGATATTATTTTAAATAAACCAATAGGAATACGTTCTGCGGTTATTTCGCAATTCGCGAGTGTATGAATCTAGATTTTGTCGAAGACTACACTGAAATCCGGTCGATGCCGTAAGCAAGCACCTCTTAAATTAAGCTCGGTAGGCTTGGAAGCTAAACAAACGTAAGTATGTCTAATTTTAAGTGGGACTGTACCGGTTTGAAACGTACAATATGAGAAATACAGAAATACGCTATAGTGCTATTTACTAAACTCTCTAAAAAAACTAACCTGCGAAATCATCGATAATAAAAATGATGGATCTAGTAACTTATCTATCAGTATAGTTCTCATTTTATGGGCAAGTTTTGAAAAAAGCAAACAACATCGTCGCATGCTAAAATTTAGCGCTTTTGAAAGCAAATATTGTCCCGGTATTATAAAAGAAATGGGCCAGGTCTGACAATCTTCAAAATTGTTAGTTGATTGTAGAGATGTCGCCATCTATAACATTTTGTGTTAACTAGAGCTGTTGTGACAACATACGACCTGGTTCCGCAGTGAGATGGCGTCCCTGTCTATGTTCTGATATGTTGCAATAATACTTGTAACTTCCATTGTTTAGATTTTTATCGACCATTTATTTAAATAGCATAGCAGTACAGGCGACATCATCTGTCTTTGTCCAACATTTCCTTTTCTCTCTCTCAGGGCTTGTCCGTGGCCTCTTCGCCTCGATAGCACTGCAACCTTTGGTTTATTTGTCCAACGTTGTAGATATTGCATTACAGAATTTGAAGTGATGTCGAGGATTATTTTAATTTTAATTTCAAATAATTGAAAGACTTGAAAATTGGTACAGAACTATGTCTGTCTATGTTCTTTTAAGTTGTAAATTTTCGTTTCAATCACTTAAAGAATTTGAGAGACATTGCATTTTAAAAAATATTTTTTAATTTTTTGTTAAGAACAATTGGGCGTTAAGATCTGATGAACCAACTCATCCATGCCATTAACAAAATAAGGGTAATTCCCAAATATGGTCCAAATCCGTGAAGTATTTTTTGAGTCATCGGTTGGATAGATAGATATATAACATTTTTAACTGACCATGGAAATTGGTTCTAGGGGTCCTAATTCGCGCTCATTTGAAGAAAATTTTTGAAACTCTCACCATCGATGCCTCTCTATTAGTGAGATTTTCTTAATGAAAATTCACTAATAGTGCTGCAAATTGAATCATAACTTCCACATAGCTGTGATAATCTACTCTTCTTAGAAAGACATTCCCGTGAAATGGATTCATACTCCATGACTTGACTACAAAGAAAATATTCGTATTCTTAAACTTCTGAAACGATATATTACTAGAGTTTTAACGAAAAATTATCAATTTTCACCAAATCACCCCTCAATTATCCCCGCCCCCTGAAGCCATCTTCCTTAAAAACAATTCAAAGCGTTCCTTTGTTGGGTGCTAACTGGATACCAAATTGGAAGATGTTATCTCAATTCGTTCAAAAGTTATTGAGTCCACTAACAGACAGGCGTACAGGCCGACAGACAAAAGAATTTTCATCCCAAAATCAAGCTTTCTATGTTTTGAGACTTCTTACGCCGTTTTTTTGCAAAACAAAAAAATTTCGAAATTTCTGTCACCCCCCACACATTAGATAGATAGATAGGTGCTTTATTGTCCAAAGATAAAAATCTTATTGACAAGCAACGTTAACATATAAAAGTAAAAGTTGTCAAAATATAAAAACACAAAAATATAAGTTCACAACAAATAGTAGTATAAATTCATAAGTAACTAGTACAACTATATATAAATAACAATATAAAAAACAATATAAACATAAATACACAGCTAACCAACAATACAATATACACACAATATACAGAAAGCAGTCCAAATGAAAACTCCCAAACAACACCAATCTAATCTGTCATAGTGCATCATTACAAAATTCGTCTATTGAATAATAATATTTTGCAATTAAAAATTCCTTAAGCTCTTTCCTAAAAATTTCAATGTCACCAATCCTCTTCAAGTTTAGTGGTATCTGGTTAAATATCTTCTTACTATTATATATTAATGACCTCTCTTTAACAATGATGTAGACGGTATAGGAAGAGGAATGCAGTTCTTTTGTCTCGTATCACGAGAAGACACCGACCTGATTTCATCTTTATATTTTTCATGCATAAGGCATGCAGTCTCCAAAACAAACAGAGACGGTAGGGTCAATATCCGCTCAGAAACAAATAAAGGTTTACAAGAGCCACAGACACTAACCCCACACAACTACGGTCACTCTAGACCGGAGACAGAGCAATATAAAACTTCACCCTACCAATCGCTGTGCAGACTAGTTCAAGGCACAGCCCAATAAACACACGTGCGTTTAATAAACGTATATTTTATGTAAAGACCGTTGAAAAAACGTTATCGGTTATAAAAATTAACGTTCAATTCTAGGCTAAAAAGGCAACGTTACCATTTCTTCGTTGTAAAGACGTTAATTATGAAGAGTTTTCAGACATAATATTTAAACGTTATTTAAACACATTTCGCCTATCAAAAAACTACGTTTAGTTGAGATTAATACGTTGAATATATGTATTTTATTAAACATTTTATAAACGAAAGATATTGTGTGTGGTATAAACGTTATATGTAAAACAGGTATTTACCTAATTTTTGTGAAAAAATTAGGTAAACATTTTCTCGTTGTAAAGACCTTATTGATGAAGGGTATAATATTTAAACGTTGTTTCAACACAGTTCGCCTACCAAAAACCTACATGAAGTTAGGATTCATACATAAAATACACGTAGTTTATTAGACATTTTATAAGTGAGAGATATTTATGTGATATAAACGTTATATTTAAAACAACTATTTTCCTAATTTTTGTAAAAAAAAGCAACGAAACAATTTGTCATTGTAAAAGACCTTATTAATTAAGTGTTTTTAAACATAATATTTAAAGGCTGTTTCATCACAGTTTGCCTATGAAACACATGCATGAAGTAGGGATTCATACATAAATTATACGTATATTACCAGACATTTTTTAAGCGAGAGATATTTTATGTGATATAAACGATATATTTAAAACCACTATTTTTCTAATTTTTGTTAAAAAAGCAAATTACTTAACAATTTATCGTTGTAAAAGACGTTATTAATTAAGTGTTTTTAAACATAATATTTAGATGTAGTTTCAACAAGGTTCGCATATAAAAATATACATGAAATAGGGATTTATACATAAAATATACGTATCCTACTAGATATTATTTTAGCGTGAGATATTATGTGATATATTATATTATGTACCTATAGTTATATAGGTTACATTTTTTCCTGGCTTTTAAAAAAAAATGTCACATAATCATCTGAGAGGTATTCGACAATGCGTGTATGTTTTAAAAGGAGCTATTTTGTCTTTTGCATTCCACTGTGTAATACATAAAACATATTTGTCCTTGTAAATTAGTAAGTGTTTGTGCGCATGCTGAACGAGAATGGACAAGAAATCAAGAAATAGAAACAGAACAGGTGAAGTGATCACATACAGTGTGTAACGTGGTGCTTGGAATTAAATTTTATTAAATATTGCATTCAGTACGTGACACTTGTATTTTATGGTGGATGGTGGTCTGTTCTATAATTTATAATTGTTTTATACATATTTACAAAGAATGATTATCATCCTGTAGCGATTTCTCTTAAAAGTTTTGGAAATAGGTACAATTAGTGCAGCTCAAAGTGTCAAGTTTTATGTCGTGAAGTTAGGTAAGCTGTATCACAATATGTAATAATTGTCTTCAAACGTTGTCGAAGTTAATCACATTTCTTGTATTTTGATTGCTATAGAGCGTTATTAGGTAGAATAAATAATTGGGACTTATGAGTTTAGCCGGCGTGTTTAAAATCGGCCATGTTGGTTGCTTTCTCATATTTTCAAGTTTAATTTTATTGAGGCATTAGACGTATATCTAACGTTTATGAATACACCTTTTTTCCTCAATTTTGATTGTTCGTGAATCAAACTTTCGAATGGGAGTAATAATGGTTAGCTACGGGTTTAGCATTTATAAATTCTGATGTATTTGTTTATTTTCCCCAGTTTAATTTAATTTTCACGATACATGTACACCTATATATAGGCGAACGTTAAGTAGACGCCTCCCGTGTAACCATATATAGTAGTATATGGTAATCACAATTTTATGACCTATTTATTTCTATTTAGTAGTTTATAATTTTAGATGCTGCAAAGCTAAATTTTCCCCAACGTGAAAAAGGCGACAGAGCAATCTTTTGTGCTGTTAAGGGTTGGTTGAAATTAGCTACTTCGAAAAGGTCCAGAGCAAAAAACTAATGGAGTAATACTTTTTTTGGTTAAGAAGTTGACAAATAATTTAAGAAATATATTTTTTATTTCATGATTAAGACGCTATGACGTATATTCTTCATGACAGATGATGGTTAAATCAACGTTGCAAAACCCTTGTTAATAAACATGTATAAAAAATGTATATTTTACGTTATTAACGGCAAATAGTTTAACGTTACAAATTCCCGTTGATATACAGTAATTATAAACGTATATTCTCCATTACAGATGATGGTTAAATTAACGTTGTAAAATCCTTGTTAATAAACATGTAAGAAAAACTTATATTTAAACGTTAAAACATACATGTATAAAAACGTTTTTATATTGGTTTAATTATATGTTTATTCGGGCGACATTTTTACCAAAATTAAACGTAAGGTAGCAGTTTCCTTTTAAACGTTTAATTAACGAACATGTGTTTACTGGGAGTGATTTGGGAATGGGTGGAGTAAGACTAGGGGTATGCACAATCAACCAAGGGTTGCGGTGCTATTGGGGCGGCAAGGCCGCGGACGAGCCCTGAGGGAAAAAAAAAACCCCACACAAATATCTGACGGCTCTTTTCTGCAGAATAAATACAGAATTGAAAAGATAACCTGCACAAGAGCCCCAATAACAAATGCCATGCCTTAGATGGGACTCCACAAGTGAGAAGTAAACACTTCTAGATGTACTCTTGTCCAAGCTTTTTGAAACAACTCTTAGTGTGTGACAACCTGATGAAAGCTTCTTACATAGATGATTTATATGTGTTTCCAATTTTAACGATTGATCAATGTATAGTCCCAGAAACCTAACACAGCTCTCCTTCCCAAGTTAGTAGAGTTACAGCAGGCAGACTACATTTGAAATGCATGATACTAGTCTTAGAGACATTGAAAGTTAACAGATTTGAAAGAAACCAGGTTTCTATCATATTCATATCCTCTGCCACAGTGCGCTCCAGTGCTCCAACACTATCACTACTCCATAAGATGGTTATATCATCAGCATAGATAGTAATATGACCCTTAATTTTCAACATGACAGGTCATTAATATAAAGTAAAAACAGCAGTGGGCCAAGAACAGACCCCTGCGGAACACCATGGTGAATATGTTGGTACCCAGAGCTAATATGACCAAGTTGAACACTCTGCTGACGTTCAGATAAATAGAACCTCAACCATTCAAGCAAAGTCCCCCTAAAGCCATAAGTAGGAAGTTTACGTAACAGTATCTCATTGTCAACACAATCAAATGTGTTAGTGAGATCACAGAACACTGCTGCAGCCACCTGATTGTTATTCAATGAAAGGTACAGATTTTCAAGAAAAGAAAATATTGCATCATTTGTACCTTTTTTAGGTTGAAATCCAAACTGGGAAGGTGTTAGGATCTTGTGTTTACAAAGAAATACCTGCATTCTATTTTTAATCAATTTCTCAACTATTTTAGAGATGGTAGGAAGTAGAGACAGAGCACGAAAACTATTTCGAGAATCTGTTTCACCTCCTTTATATGCAAGAATTACTCAACCTCTAATTTAATTTCAGCACAGAATACCAGATGTTTGATGAAATTGAAAGTTTACTAATAAACAAACTCTAAAACCTTATATTACTCGCATTTTGTCAATGTCAATTTTCATCAAATCATCCCCCATACATCCACTACCCCCTAGAGTGATTCTACCAAAAAACAATCTGAACCATTCGCTTGTCGGGTGCTAACTGTGTACCAAATTTGAAGACGATATCTGAATTTGTTCTAAAGTTATCGTGGCTACAGACAGACACACAGACAAAAAAAAATGTTCCCAAATCATGTTTTCTATATGTTTTGATATGTTTTACGACGTTTAAGCGAACAAGAATTTTTGAAATTTTTGTTGCCGATGCGATACCTCCACAAGTGAGGATGTTATATTAAAATTCAGTGTTTATTTATTTAAATTTTAAAGACCTTTTGGTATTGGTATTTACAAAAAAAAGTTGTTAATCATATAATTTCACTGTCCCCATTAATCTGCATGTATTTTATAGAATTAACTCACCGAACATATGATGTGTGATTCTGTTCAGTTTTGGCATGGAAACGAACACGTATTACAGCCTTTGTTTCCGACGGTGGTATTTCCCACATATCTTTCGGACCTTCCAATTCACCACTCGGCAATTCCAAATGAAAATCTCCACCGCTGCTGTAAATCTCCACAATCTGAAAATATATTTTTTTCTTAATAAAAGCCAGCCACACAAAAATAATAATATTCCCTTTTACTATAACAAACCTCTGCAAGTTATTAATTGATTGATGGATTAAACTACCAATACTTTATGAAGGACATGTTGAATTGATTTAACACGTTTGCTGCCACTGACGTTTATAAGCGTCAAACAGATTTGTGCGCCTGTACCGCTTGCACTTCTAAGTGTTTCGCGCTTCAATTGTTGTCATGCTACACAAAATATTTAACTTTAACAAACCTTTGTATCAAACAAAATATTTTTCAATTTAACGATGAATTTTTTGAACAAACCCAAGGCATGGCAATCAGCAATCCGCTATCGCCATTTATTGCAGACCTTTTCATTAGCAGATTTGAAACAGATCTTGAAAGTGAAAGTGGTTATATTCCTAAAGTGTGGTTTCGTTACGTGGATGATATTTTCGCAGTGTTTAACACAAACATTTGCAGAATAGAAGATTTTATTGCCAAATTAAACAATAAATTTGATTCTATAAAATTTACACACGAATTAGAAATTAATAACCAATTACCCTTTCTGATGTACTAGTTATCAAGAATAAAGACACTTTAGAATTCGATGTCTATAGAAAGGAAACCACCACTCTAAGCTACATTCCGAATGACTCACATCATATGTACGCACAAAAAATGCCCAGTCTGAATTTTTTAGTAAATCGGTTAACTAATTTTCCTTTAAACAAAAGTAGATATACCAAAGAATTAAATTATATTAAGAACGTGGACGAATATAACAGATACACTGCTTGCCTAGTGGAAAAATTAACCAACAAACAGAAAACAAAGAAAAAGTTGACGGAATCAACGACGTTTAGATGAGAGAAATCCGAAAAAAACTTTGTTTGCTTACCATTTGAAGCTCTAATCACGAGGGATCTAGATAGCATTTTTAAAAAAGTCAACTTGCAGCTAACATTTTTGACAAAAAATACCTTAAAAACCTTGCTAAAAGACAAAGATAGCACGGCCAAAATGACGGGAATTTATAAAATAAGTTGTCAATATTGTAATCCTAAGTACGTCGGACAAACAAAAAGATCGATTGGAATTAGATTCAAAGAACACTTAGCACAATTACGTTACGGTACTATAGATACATCTTCAGTCGCCCGACATATTTGGGATAATAATCATTACGTTAATGAAGATAATCTAAAATTAATAAAAAATGTTAGACAACCAGGACAGCTAAACACGTTCGAGACTATATATATTGCGAAATATAGTTACAATAAAAAATGTATGAAAGTTTTACCACTGCCGATTACGAGTCACCTGATCGATTGTTTTGTGAAATAAATTCCCACGTTCCAACACGTCCTAGAGATAACATAAGAATACAGATATTTCCGCCAAAAGAAACTATGTTAATTTAGTTGTCGTTGAACCTTCCCAAATTATTAGAGATGGACATCTTTTAGATAAGTTAGTAGGGACAGTTCAAAGACCTCGTCTGGTGATAAAAATACAATACACTGCAGAATTTGCCTGCAACTAGTTTCCCATCTCAGTTCGGTCTCTTTACCTAAGATCTGGTATATAAGGTGATGTTAATTTTTAAAGTAGTTAGAATTTTTCATCCTCTGATTATGCTAACTTTGTTAGTGAAACGATCATCAGGTCTTTTAAAATGTGTTGTGGTGATTTGGGTTCTCCAAGTGTACTTATCAGTGCTCATCACAGGTTCCAATCTTCACTTATTGAACCCCACACTTAATATAAAAGAGTAAATTCGGCTCCCAGCGGTAGTTTTACATAAACAGCTGGCAGTGAATGTGTTAAAACAAAAACACGTTTTTTTGTTGTAGGCATATTTATTTAATACCACATCGGCAGTGTCGCCACTTTGTAAAGACGGAGCTACATCTAATAATGCACCATCTGATAAAGCAACAAAATGGTGATATAGCCAATGTTGTATTAAATAAATTTGTATAATAAAAAGCAGGTGTTTTAGTGTTAACGAATTTGATATCAAATATGTATATATTAATTGCACTTGTTGATATTAAATTCATACGTAAACATTTAATATAACTTTATTACTTCACTAACTGAATAAACTATATGATACATTTAACTATAATACACTTTATAACAATTACAACAGTACACAAGTACATAGCAGATAACTGACTGAGCGTGGAGGACGTGTGTTCACTGTAGCGGTTGGTAGAGAGCAGAGAGAGAGAGAGATCGCCTGGTGTCTCTTATATGCCGTAGTTCTTGACAGCTGGCTGTCGCATAATGTAACGCAACGTTCAACTGTCAAGAGTATTTATGCAGAAACATAGAGTAGTGTTGACGGAAACACTGCTGTCGCAACCACCGCCACATCAAATATGCCAATTTAATCATATAATTTATCATTGTTACATTAACATACCTGTATTGCTACGTCATGGGGATTGTGCACATGTATCACAGGTGAAAATGTGGTATTGACAGCTATTTTTACCCCTACTATTGGCCGCAATCTGTAGGGGCTATGCACACTTGATCCTTTCACCTAGAAGGAAGACATAAATGTTTAATGGATTCACAATGATTCGCCTTAACAGAAGTTACTACTTTTAGAACAATGTACTTACATCATATTTAAAATGCCCTTCGTTTGTGTGAATAAAAAGACTGCTTTCTACATACCCCTCTTGTCTTCCCAAAAACACAACGTTAAATGAAGTATTTCCAAGAGGCGGAATTTTCTGTAAATTGTAAAATACAATTTAAATACATATTGTTATTAGGAGACTAAAACTCTGAATTGGCTCACTTAAAGTTTAGCATAGTGGAAAACACGTTATTAGCTGGCTTTTCTGAATAAACTGCAGCATAAGTTTAAACAGAAGTAAATGTAGCTCAAAAAAGACACAAAAAATAAGTAAACAACTATTAAATTAACAGTCAGTTAAATAACTGCTAGTTAGTGAAATAAGTGTATTTGACCATGGTCAAGTTTGAGGATTATTTTTAATGAGCCATTGACACCACCAGTGTGGTAGTACTGCCAATATAAAAAGTTAAATGTCCAAAAAAGGCCTACTTTGCTGCATGGCAATTTCATAATGGCTTTTAGACAAAATAGAAATATATTTTCTTATGTATTGCAAAAGTAATATAGTATTCGAAACTTTTTTACTTGACTTATTAACAAAAAAATGTGAGACGTAAAATTGAAAAATAAACTTACCTTATCTTCAAAAAACGAACTGTGAAAGTGGACAGTGCTTCCAGATATTGAAGTCATGTCAATGCTCCGATTCGCATCGACATTAAACAAGGTGACTTTCTCTAAATGTGGTACGCCCAACGGCCTTAAAAACAAATAAGTAAGCCTTATTATTACAAACAACTTGCCACTTACCTTCTTTTAAAATCTAAGACAGCTGGTTCAAACCTAAGTAGTAATTTTGTTGAAGAACCATCCTCCGGATTCAAAGCATTCCTATCGTAAAACGTTGTTTAGTCAGAAACTTTTAAAATTTATCATTACTTACCCTAATCCGGACATCTAAAAACAAACAAATGGTTATTAAAATTTGAGTTTTTGTATACATTATCACTCAGCACTTACCCCATGAATAGCAGACATTTCTTCGTCAAAATACCGATGATTGTTCGTGATGAACCCTGGAAATCAAACAATTCATTGGAATCGCCGTTATAAGCAGTAGTTTGAAAATTTTGTTGAAAAATATGAAATATATATATTTAGAATCTGACCATCTCGAAAATGTAGGTACTCACCATGGCTGCTATCATACACAGTTAAATGTGTCTTTATGATTGATTCTAACAATGTAAATGCAAAGATATACCACGATAACGAGTGCCTAAACATCTTAACATTTGTGCTGAAGTTTATTTACGAAATTGTTATGAAATGAAAAATATTAAATATAGGTATTCGGAATACCATGAATATCGCAATCTGTCATCTATCGACTTTAAAAAATTAACCATGAGATATTGCCAACTACCTGCCAATATGACAGATTGAATCATAGAGCATTATTCATCACTCATAGACAATAATATAATCAATAAATTTCTTATGTAACAATAAATTGCAATCTCTGAATGTTAGGTACAATTTGGAGAACCCAATTCATCACAATACAGTTTGCAGACATGACGATCGTTTGATTTAATGAATATCATCCCTCTGATGACGCTAACTTTGTCAGGCCTGAAAACTGTTTTGTGGTGAATTGGGTTAACCAAATTGTACTTATCAGTGCTTATTACAGGTTTCAATCGTCAGTCACTCTAAATGTAATGCTATATAGGTCGGAGTATGAGCCCACACATATTTGGCTAAGAAATTAACACTTTCCATCACTTTAGATTTAGGTGGTTTTTAAGGCTAAATGCATTCTCGCAACAATTAGAACCGTAGACCGGTTTCGTTCTCATTAGAGCTCTTCAGTACGGACGAGCTCTAATGAGAGCGAAACCGGTCTACGGTTCTAATTGTTGCGAGAATGCATCTAGCCTTACATACTTTGTCCCTATATTTGGGTAGAAATGGGCCAGGGCTGACAATTTTCTAAATTGTTAGTTAGTTGTATACAGTCTCTATTTTTTTAACACTTTGTGTTATTTGGAGCTGGCGTGACAACAATCTACTTGGTTCCGCAACCAGGTGGTGGCACGTCCATCACTCACTTAGTGTTTTTAGATGGTTTTGTAGTAAATGTTCAAATTTTATACTCTTATTTCAAGAAATTTTCAAATTTAACAAATTTTGAAAATACGGGCGTATTTTTATTTTTATAAAAATATGGTCAGGTTCATACAGAGGCGAAGGCGAAATACCATGCTCACTGGTTTATTTTAACCATATGATTTAAAACTAATCAAAAGGGATGCGATTCGCAAATCGTAATTCGCGGTTATACGGCCGCACTTGCAACATCATAAGTTTCATTTTCATATAGAATAAAAATAAATAATAGTTAGAACTTCCAGAATTCGTAGGGCCACTTGCTCCAGTTAGCTTACGCGTTGGCTACGTCTTTCACCAACGAAAACCAACAGTGAAGCCAGAGAAGTAGTCTCCAAGTCTGTATGTAGTATGGACAAGATTCACCAAGTAAGGGCAACAACAATAAATGAGTTAATATTACGCCGTTTAAACAAATAACACAGCAATAATGATATTGGTCTCTGGGTGTCCAGAATAGAAAATTAAAATTGTCTCTGTCTCCTTGCTCCGTTTTCAAAGGTTGTAAAAAGAAGAAAAAAGACTTGGCAGCTACAACGACAACTGCTATTTTTTCCACCTTTCCACACTGTCAAATAGAGTCAAAAGTGTCAAATAGAGTGACAAACAAAAGCAAATTTCGTCTTTCTTAGGGATAGAATATTAAATTAAAATTAATTATTTAGCCTTTGTACTACTAAAGCCCAAATATTTCCCATAATTTAAATTTTTAGTTTTAAATTTGAATTTCTAATTTTGTTATTAACCTAACATGGCTTCAGCAATGGATGTCGATAACGAAGAGGTTGAGCTACCCACTTCAAGCAGCTCAAAAGGAGAAAAAAAGAGGTTTGAAGTGAAGAAGGTAAAGTATTAAGTGTGAAAAATCATCCCCTAGTAACTCTGCTTTTTATTTTTTAGTGGAATGCTGTTGCTCTTTGGGCATGGGGTAAGTAATCTTAGGTTCTTTATTATTATACTTACATGGGAATATTATCTTTAAAAAAATCTTGACATTTGTTTCTCCAGGAATGATCTCATTTTTACATGTCTATTTTTTAATTAGTCAAAATTTATGCATCTCTGAGTGATCTTGATTGTGTCAAGTGAAAGTTATTAGGTGTGTTTGACATACAAGTTACTACTCTTTGATGTATATAAATTAATTTAGCTTAATTATTTGCAGATATTGTTGTCGATAATTGTGCTATATGCCGCAATCATATAATGGATTTGTGTATTGAATGCCAAGCTAATCAGGCAAGCGCTACAAGTGAAGAATGTACAGTGGCTTGGGGTGTATGTAATGTAAGTACTTACTTATTAGCTCAGTTTTTAAATAATCGTTATAAAGATACAAGGTCCTGGTTATATTAAACGTTGGAATGCTGATTCTATAACTATTGATAAAAATATCTAATTTAAATAGGACATATGGGTGATGGTCGACTTTACCACAACTGGAATTAACCAAAACGGCGCACACCACAAGAAAGAGTACGTAACGTAGATAAATAATCAGCAAAAAAATTTACGGAAAAACCATAAATAGCAGAATACATCATAATTAAAGTTATGAACAATGCAGTATTTTCAAGTTTCGAACTGTCACTTTTCAACAGCGTTGCCACATTTAATATTAACGCTTGAACGCAACAAAAGATCTTAAATGCTTTTTACACACACTTCTGCCGACCTGACTTTCTTGACCTGACAAGACACCAACTTGTTAAAATGAAAGCTGAAACGTTATTAAAAACGAAATATACCACATTGTTTAACTTTATTAAGGTATGTACAACTGTTTTTAGGCCATATTATATTATAATCACGTTGAAATGTAGTTGCGGTAAAGTCGACCATCACCGAAATATGTGTTATTTCTTGTGTATTACACAAGCTTGGAGCACTATGGCATGGATAACACATTTTAAAGTTGATGTTAGGTGTACATATAAACTTTAGGAAGTAACTTGTGTGTTTGTTAGTTTCTTAATATGTAGTTTGAATTTAGAATTTCTTGTTGTTACAGCATGCCTTTCATTTTCACTGCATAAGCCGGTGGTTAAAAACTCGCCAGGTATGCCCTTTGGACAATAGGGAATGGGAGTTCCAGAAGTAAGTACCTATTTTTCTTAAATACTTTTTTTGCGTTTAGTTTAAAATATATTAGCACAACTAGAGAACCCAAATCACCACAACACATTTTAAAAACCTAAAAATCGTTTCACTAACCAAGTTAGCGTCATCAGAAGATGAATAATTCTAGCTGATTTAGAATGATTCATCCTGTGATGACGCCAACTTGGTTAGTGAAACGATCGTCGGGCTTTTTTAAATGTGTTGTGGTGATTTGTGTTCTCCAATTTTGCTTATCAGTGCTTATCACAGATTCCCATATCCACTTTTTAAAATGTATATATATATATAATATATATATATATATATATATATATATATATATATATATATATATATATATATATATATATATATATATATATATATATATATATATATATATATATATATATATATATATATATATATATATATATATATATATATATATATATATATATATATATATATATATATATATATATATATATATATATATATATATATATATATATATATATATATATATATATATATATATATATATATATATATATATATATATAAGCATTTACTGGTAACTATACAATGAGAGGTTGGGTTGGATGAAAAAAAACATCGGTGAATTTGCAGTTTAACTCCCGAACGATTTGAAAAATATCGACTGCTGATAGATACAGTTTGCTATCGTACATGCATGGTAACACTAATCTTACCCTTTGTTCTCCTGTATTAGCCGAGTTATTAGCCTTAAAACTTTTTCTAACACTTTCACCTGATTGCCTTAGTGCGACCCTGTCTTACTTCATAGGGTCACCCTTTATAGTTAGCGGCTCCACTATCTTTCTGTCTCTGTCACTAACGCTGTCTTTGCTGTTTGTTCGTTCGATAGCGCTGTCTCTTTTCGCTGTCACGGCACAAGATGTCACATATTTCGTTCTAAAACTTGACGATATCCCGTTTTCTAGAATATTCCATTGCCGCCGTTTTCGATTGTTTTCCCTCGCACGCTGTTTCGCTTCCTCCGCCGGTCTACTTTTCCCTTACATTCTTTGTACCCTTCGTTAGGTCCTGGCTAACCGGCTGCCCATTGGTCGGCGGATGTTGATATTCCTACGTGCACCCTTGCTTTTCATATCCCTCTTTGCCTTGATCGCTTTTACATGCTCAGTTCGTTTTTGCTCTTTGCGTTTTAACTTGCTCGGGGTTCCTCCCGTTTGCAAACTTTTGTTTTTCCTTTGTTCCTCTTTCATTGTCCAGTTGTTCGTTATGGCTGGACAAACTGTGCCTGTGTTGCTGATGGTGGTTGAGTGCGGTTACAACGTGTGCGGTTACTGTACAATGAGAGACATTGAGTTTTCCGCGGTGTTGTGGAACGACGTTGCCTTGACGGATTATCTGAGGGCCCACGGCGCCCTGCTCTGCCAAACGTGCTGCCCCAGGTGCCACTTACGTACCATGGTGGGTTGCCTGTCTTCAATTGCGACAGGCGATACACACCGAGACATCGTGGTACATGCAGGTTCCGTGCGTCTGCGCTGGCTGGGACGTTCTTCTCGGGGGCCCACATCGGCGTGCAGCAGGTGTGTCATCTGGTGATGATATACCTGTCGCGTAATCCACCGCGGGTGCGTTATGCTATGGCGGAGACGCAGTTGGCGGCGCACACGGTGGTGGATTGGTTTAATTTCATCCGGGAGGTGCTCGTCGATCATTTCACTGGTATGACGTCGGCGATTGGGGGTCCCGATGTCGTCGTTGAAATAGACGAGGCGAAATTTTCCCGGCGTAAATACAACCGTGGGCGTCGTCTCCGTGGTCAATGGGTCGTCGGGGGTGTTGTGCGTGGTTCACGGGGTGTTTGCGGCCAGGCATTTATGGTTCCGGTGGCTGATCGTAGTGCGCGGACGTTAATGCGGGTTATTCGGGACCATGTGTTGCCTGGCAGCGTCATCATGATGGACTGCTGGAGGGGCTACAGCGATTTGGAGGCGGCGGGGTTCCGCCATTTCACTGTGAACCACAGCCTTCACTTTGTGGATCCCGAAACCGGCGCGCATACACAAAATATAGAGCGCCTCTATCTGGAAGCTAGGCGCCATGTGCCCAGGGCCGGACTCAGGGAGGATCACTTCGATAGTTATTTGGCTGACGCTTTGTTCCGGAGGCTTTACCCCGATACCACCGTCCAGCTACACCACTTTTGGCAGGCTGCTGCTGCACTCTATCCAGGTCTGGAGCACCCTCTGCGGTAGTTCGTCTTCGGCTCCGTGGGCACCCCATGCTCGGTCTCTACAGCTGGCTAAGGTAAGTTTACGTTTTTGTTTTCTTCTCTTCTTCTGTGCATTGTTACCGCTGTTTTTTCTCCGCCTGGGCGCCGTGTGTAAGGAGGTTGTTGTGGGGGGTGGCGTCGGGGGCGGCGATCCTTAACTTGACGCGTTCTGTCATTTCATGCATTGCGAGAGCGGCCTTGCGGGAAGGTGCTCGTTGCTCTAGGGGCCTGTCTGGGGACCTTCCTGCACCTCAGGGGCAGGTCGGGAAGGCAGGTCCCTACAGCCATATGTACCGTCCAGTGATGCGGCTCTAGCGGTGCGTGGGCTGGGGCCGTCTTCTTTTGCGGGGGGCGGCGGTTTGGGTTGCGGGTTTTCCTTCCCCGTCTGTTTACCCCAGTCGGCTGCGCGTATTCCTGGACGCCCTCTCCCATGGGTTTCAGCGACCTTGGCCCGCTGGGTTACTTTTTCGCGGTTTGGGTGGTTAGGGGAACTGGGGGTCCAGGGGATTCGATTTAGCGGCTTCCTGCGGTAGAGCTGTACTCCTTTTTCGCGGTTTCCGCATCGTATTCTCCTTTTATTATCCTCCCCACCCAGCACCCCATTTCGCTCCTGGTCCCGTTGCTTCCCTGGGGGGGTGTGAACAAGGATTTTTTCTTGTACCTTCTTGCTGTAGGGGGTTTTAAAGGCTTTTTGTGCAAAATTTTTAAAAAAATCGTTCGTGACTTTTTCTGCAAATTTACCAAAACATCATCCGTTACATACTTCCTAATTTAAGTAAAGGTACTGAATTAAAGTGTATTGTGCTTGTAAACCAGACAAAGACTTGGCAAAAAGAGAGGTTATGTTTATCGAAATATGAGAAATGTTTACATTTTCAATGTGGTATGACTTTACAGTGTATCATTATTGATGAATGCGCTACAAGTTGTTGCTTCATAACTTCCTATGATTTATTCAATAAATCTAGCACTTGAGACATATCTGAAGAAATACATTTACCAAATTGAAAAATAAAGGAACCACAATACAGGTTGGCAACTTAATTGCAGTTTCCATGGCCTATTGAGATCTCATTAATTTTGAAACAGAATAGCTTAGCTAGGTTTAGCTGTTTTGCCACATTGCTCAGATTGTCCTAGATCTTGAGATATTTTGTATTGGGAAAACCAAGAATGAAGCTTTCCTGATAGGTCATTATTATTTTCCTATTGTGATGCTGTTTGTAAACCACACACAAAATGGACGCTAATAGTGATTCATTATTTTCATTTTGTTCAGTATTCAGCTATTGGTTTGATTGTTAATTTTCTTTTTCAGATATGGACACTAAAGCAACAATACAGATTTAGAAAATTTCCCACTGCTTTTGAGTTATATGTTTGTAAATTATTTAAATAAATAAACTACTTTCTAGCTCTCTTTTTAAATTTTGTGTTATGCTGAAAACTTTATTTGGAATACTTGAACGCTCAGTTTACAGTCCTACATTATATTTTTTCAGAATTGTTTTAGGTTATATAAAAATGTTCTTCTACCCTAACGGAATAAATATTCTTTTAAACCGCATTCTTTTTAAGTATGTTTCTAGCAAAATTTATTTATATGCTTCACATTTGGACAAACTTAGATGCAATCAAGTGTCTTTGCGATAAGATTTTTTAATATCGTCTTTATGTAAATTTATACAACAATAAAGCATTTTTATTACTTTTATATTTTTGATTTCTAAAAATAATGTTAGGCCACCATATTTTTGAAACACAGAAGTACAGCAAGCGAAGTCATTTTGAGTTTCAAAACAGACAGTAAAATACATGGTTTCCTTTGATATGTGAGTTGGCACGTATATGCCCCATATTTAAGACTGGTGATGTATCTTTAGTCATCAACTATCGTCCTATAGCTCTACTCTGCATTTTTGCTAAGATCTTCGAGGGTATCCACAACTCTGTGAAAACTTTGATATCACCCTGTCAACAAGGAATTGTGAGGGGTAGGTCGACTGTCACAAACTTGCCTGTTTTCACTCAGTGGGTCTCAGACGGCATTGATGCTGGGGGTCCGATTGAAGTTGTCTACACAGATTTCGCAAAGGCTTTTGACCGTGTTGATCACTCGGTCCTTTTAACGAGGCTTGCATCGTATGGATTCAGCGATAGCATGTTATGTCTTTTTGGGGTTTATCTTAGTGATCATGTTCAATTTGTTAGCTATGGCAGGTTCAGGTCCTCTGAGCTCATTGCTACTTCGGGCATTCCTCAGGGCTCTAATCTGGGGCCGCTATTGTTCCTATTATTTATCAATGATTTGGACAGTAGTTTAAGTGTGTTGAGACTTTTTTATGCAGATGACTTGAAGCTGCTTATCAGAGTGACGTCGCTGGATGATTGTGTTAGATTGCAGGAAGATCTAGACTTGCACTATGAGTGGTGCCTACAGAATGGATTGGAACTAACTGTGAGTAAATGTAAGGTCATGACTTTCACACGTAAAGCTTTCCCTGTTCAGTCTGAATATACTATGGGTCGGTTGGTGGTCGATCGTGTGGAGACTGTGAAGGACTTGGGGTACACTTTGATAAGAAACTGTCGTTTGACATTTACATCAATACCATAGTAAACAAGGGTAGTAGGTTTTTGGGATTTATAGTGCGGAACTGTGGGTCGCTTACATGTTTTGGTGCTCTCAAAGCTTTGTATTGTGCTTTTGTTCAAAGTTCCAAATTTGGTTTCGATGAAGTATTTTTTGAGTTATCGGTTGGATACATACATACATATATATATATATATATATATATATATATATATATATATATATATATATATATATATATATATATATATATATATATATATATTTAGCTGACCTTGGATTTCGATTCTAGAAGCTCTAATTCGCGCTAATGTGAAGAAAATTTCCAAAAGTCTCACGATCGATACCTCTCTATTAGTGAATTCTTAATGAAAATTTACTAAAAGTAAGTATAAACGAAAAATTCAAAAAAAGGCTTAGCTATATAAGCTGCATTTATTCTATTTTGCAGCTATACCTCCTTAAAACTCCTGTTTACAACCCGCACAGAACTCCTATTCACCCCATGTTCTGAACCTTTCGTGGGGGTTATTCCCAACCTTTCTTGTGGTTTATGAATTGGCGATAGTGGTATGTATTCATAAGTCAAAGAGAAGATTTTAAGCACAAGAAAAGTTGCTCTTCTCCTCAGTGTGTGGAGTACACTAGGCACTTTAACGGCTAGCGCCCCACATATTAAACCACAATTTGACCTTTACTTTTTATACTGTCATTTTATTTTAAATTTTAATAATTTAAGAAAACGTAATTAATCAAATTTTTAATACAAGTAATTCGTGCCTATTTACAAAATAATAATATAAAAGAAAATAATGTTCAAACTGTGATGACCTTTCTGTGCTGCTTGGCACTACGAAACTTTTCGAAATAGGCTTGAAAATTCAACTTTTTTGTGACTTTTATGTTAAATATAACTTATTTTTCTAAATTTCGGGCAGGTTCTTTCCCAAAATTTGGCGCTTTAGGCACGTGCCTTGTGGCAAATTCGGCACTGTGTACAAATAAAAATGAAACATGGCGTTGCTGATCCCATGCGATTGTTGACCAATCAACACTCTGACTAATGTATGACCTCCAGGGGCGTACGGTGACATTTTAAATAAGGGAAGTAATTCTCAGCAACTTACCTATTTGTAGTGTAACTCAATTCTTCTGTCGTTTTTGGCAAATTCGTCAATAATGTCATCATAAAACTGTGGATTCTGGGACATTTCCTGGACGAGGTTATTTTCAATTGACAAAATTGAAATTTGAGAAAGTCTTTCCTGTCGAATTCCTAACAAAACTCTTGATACGTTTCAATGTAGACAAATTTCGTTCTACAGATGAACTAGTAACAGGAATTGTTAATACTAATTCACATAATTTGAACACTTCACAATATGCATTTTCCAATTTTGATTGTTTTAAGAAAGTTAAAGGTTCACTTGCGTTAGTTTTTGTGTCAATAACATCGGTTTCATAAATGACTGTAAGTTCTGATCGTAATAAGGCTTTGTCAAAATAATGTCCATAGTGGTGAAATAATGATTTGAATGAATCTTCTGGGGAAGGTGTCCCTTTAAATCCTCCAAAATTACACAATTCAAGAAATTTCAGGTCACTGAGATGATTAAATCTGCAGTTAATTTGCTGCTGAATTTGATCTATGATTTCGTAGAAAAGGCGGCATTAAGAAGTTTGAAGGTCTCCCACATTATCAGTGCGCAGACGCTTTCTTCGTGGCTCCACTTCTCCCAATTTAATTGTTTTTTCCCAGAACTCATCAAATTCATTCCTTTTTTGAATTATAATGGATTTAAATTCACTAATTTTTTTCAGGCAAAAACCAATGTCATTTGTTTTACATTGCAATATGTTAAATACATTATCTGAAAACGGAAATATTTCCGAAAATATATCAAGTAAAAAATTAAAATTAAAGTCTCCTTTCAAACCATCCAAAAATCCTCTAGAACTATTTATTGTTTCTGCGTCCCAATTTTTGCAATTTTCCATTATGTTTTCAAAAAGTTCAATTAACGATTCACGGTCTTCAAATATAGTTAACACAACCCTGCCGTTGTAGTTCCATCGCGTTGCAGCTACTTTGGGTAAATGTTTTTTAACAATTGAGTCTAAGGCTTGTGTGCGCTTCGTAGATTTGGAAAAAAAAGCAGCCATTCCACTTAGGGTAGCAAAAAACACTTTACATTCTTTATTATGATTTACAGATTGGGATAAAATTAAATTTAATTTATGAGCAAAACAGTGTACAAATAAAGCACTGGAGACCTCCTAAATGTCTGGCCATAACAGCAGCCCCATCATAGCTTTGGGCAATTAATTTATTATCAGTCTCTACGATCTTCTGTCACATTTTTAAAGCCTAAAAATCTTTCTTGTACACTCCCATCCATTTTTACATAGCATATTACTACATATAGTTGACTTAAATTAGTTACATTGGTTGTTTCATCTAGAACAATAGCAATGAAACGAGTCTGTTTAATTTCCGATTTAATTCTGTTCAAAATAATAGTGGCAGCGGCCGAAATTAAGTCATTCTGAATGTGATTTGATGTCCCGTGAAAAACGTTAACTGTTTCAAGTGATTTTTTAAACAAATGTCGTATTTGGCTATTAAAGAAACTAGGTCTTGAAAGTTTCCTCTATTTGCAGATGTAGTTGTTTCGTCATGACCTCTGAAGCCCAATTCATGCTGACCAAGAAAACACACAACATCAATAAGTCTTTTTAATATGTTTCTGTTTTTATCAACCAATTCATTGTGTTGGCGATGACTAATTTCTATCTGCTTGTCAACGGCGTGTTCAATTCGCGTTTTTCCAAAGACACTTAATTTTAAAATGCTCTGTAAATGCGCTTTAGACATAACATGTCTTTTTACTACTTTATGTAGATTATTCAAGTCGGAAAACCCACTTTTATTCCACATCCCCTTTTCAGTCACAAATAGACTACAAGGCCAACAAAACAGTTTATTCCTGATTTCACAAGCCGTTAACCATTCATATTGTTTATAAGTTTTTTCGGCGTTGAAATGTCGAATACATGTTTTAATTCTTGTATTTAAGTTTTTTAGAGTAGGTTTTGGCCTACCTTTATTAATAATAGCAAGTTTTTCAGCAAACTGTAAAGCTGAAAATCCTTTGGTCATCAAAAAACACACAACACAATTACAGTTATTATTACCATTTGTTTGTCAAGTTTGTAAATCACCACCCCGACCGTCGCCGCTGTTAAAAGCTGATGAACTTGTAGCCATATTAATACTCGTAAAATGCCAATGTATTTAACTTAGTCCACTGCTTATATCTGCGAAATAATGCGAGGCATTCTCTTTCTATGTGTAGCGACTCTTCCCGGTAAAATACGTTCTAAAAATACACGTACACACGTCGAGCGAGCGAGCGTTTCTCCTCAAGTGGTCTGCTGACTACATGTATTTAACTAAAGGCATTGGATCCACCCATCCACCTGTACTATCAGGTTCATGCTGGTCGTATTTACTGCGACGACGTCCTTGCGCTAAGTGCGCATATACAAACAAGTACAGTATGATGCATAATAAATAATTATGTGTGAGCTTCCGAATTAAACATTTTAATAATTAAATTAGTTTCAGAATTTGAAATTTAATATTTAAAATACAAAGGAGATTTTAAATAATGCGGTTTAATATAAATTATTTTTTAGTAGGTATGTAGTCGTTATTTTAAGGGAAGCAATGCTTCCCTTGCTTCCATGGACCGCACGCCACTAATGACCACACGGTCTTTATACAGTCACTGTACTGGGATGTAGGTAAGAAAATAATTTAACTTTTTTTTTTAATTTTACATTTATTTATTAAATAATTTGGTAACCGTGATAATCACAATGAAAAATAAAAATAAAAACTGAATTCACAACATAACGAGAAGAATAATTAAACACCTTAACATACTTTATCCTATCTACAAAGGAAAAATTAATACCTGAATTTCAAAAGATATGCTAAAACATCAACCTTAAATTTTTTCTACATTAAAGTAATTTGAAATTTGTCTAAATGTTTAACAGTTTTCAAAATGTACTAAATATTTAAAAGATTTTAAGATGTTCGACATTTATAACTGATTTTAGAGTTGGCTAAATATTTAACAAGTTTCAAAATGTTAATATCTAACAGGTTTTAAATAGTATGTAAATAACAGGATTTAAAGTTGTCTAAATATTTAAGAAGTTTCAAAATGTTAATATCTAACAGGTTTTAAATAGCCCACTATGTGAAAACTGGAACCTGTGATGAGCACTAATAACTACACTTGGAGAACACCCAAATCACCACAACACATATTTCAGAGACCTTACGATCGTTTCGTTGACAATGTCAACATCTTCAGGGGAAGAATTGTCAACGAAACGATCGTAAGGTCTCTGAAATATGTGTTGTGGTGATTTGGGTTTTCTCCAAGTGTACTTATTAAGGTTTTAAATAGTATGTAAATATTTAACAGGTTCTAAAGTTGTCTAAATATTTAACAAGTTTTAAAATGTCACTATTTAACAGGTTTTAAATAGTATATAAATATTGAACAGGTTTTAAAGTTGTCTAAATATTTAACAACTTTTAAAATGTCAATACAAGGGCGGATCAATAAGTCTGTGACTTTTTGAATTTCCCGCCTCTTCACAGGAAGGACAACACTGCTCTTGTTAACAAGCACCTGTCAGTTGACTCCTGTAAAATTTTGAACCAGCTGCGTCATTTAGTTTGTTTTAGAAAGCCATTGAAAGCAGACAACCTCTTGAGTTATAACGACAATGGAAAAAAGTGAATTTCGTGTACTCATCAAACATTATTTTTTGCGAAAATAAACCCATCACTCAAACCAAGGCTAAGCTTGATAAATACTATGGGGACTCTGCATCATCAATTTCCATGGTAAAAAAGTGGTTTACTGAATTTTGTTGTGACAGTACAAGCACAAATGACGCAGAATGTTCTGGACGCACAAATGACGCCGAACGTTCTGGACGCCCAGTTGAGGTCGCCACACCCGAAACAATTGAAAAAATTCACGATATGGTGTTGGCCAATCAGAGATTGAAAGTGTGGGAGATTGTGGAAGCCATAGGCATATCACATGGCTCAGTGGTTTCGACTTTGCATGATCACTTGCGTATGAGAAAGCTATCCGCAAGATGGGTGCCGCGTTTGCTCACAATCGACCACAAACGCAATCGTGTGACAACTTCGAAGGAATGTTTGACATTGTTCAAACCGCAATAGGGACGGGTTTTTGCGCCGTTTCGTAACCGTCGACGAAACATGGATTCACCACAACACACCAGAGACCAAGCAGCAGTCAAAACAGTGAGTTTCTCCATGTGAATCGGCGCCGAAGAAGGCCAAGGTGGGTTTGTCAGCCAATGATGTCATGGCGACTGTTTTTTCGGATGCACGTGGTATAATCCACATTGATTACCTTCAAAACGGAAGAACAATCAACGGCGAATATTATAGCAACTTATTGGACCGATTCAATGACGATTTGAAGAAAAAAGACCACATTTGGCCAAGAAAAAGGTCTTTTCCACCAAGTCTCCATGGCGAAATTGCATAAATTGGGCTACGAATTGCTCCCTCATCCGCCCTATTCTCTGGATTTAACCCCGAGTGATTGTTTCTTGTTTCCAAACTTAAAGAAATGGCTCGGCAGAAAGAGATATGACTCCAATATTGAAATCATCTCACAAACAAATATCCATTTTGAGGACCTCGACAAATCTTATTTTTTTTAGATGGGATAAACAAATTGGAGAAACGTCGGACGAAGTGTACAGAGCTCAAAGGAGGCTTTGTTGAGAAATAAAATTATTTTTTGTCAAAAAACCTGTGTTTCATTAAAAAAAATCACGGACTTATTGACCCGTTCTCGTATTTAACAGGTTTGAAAGAGATGTAAATATTTAACAGGTTTTGCACCACTCGACTCGTGTTGTGCTTGTGACAGTCGTAACACGTTTTTTATTTGGTAGCCTAAGCAGTGTGCGTAATTTTTGTTTAAAATGACTGACATGAGGTTATTAAAGTAAATGAGGTTATTAAATTAAATTTTATCGCATTGAAACATTGAAAATATTAAGACTTCATCTGAATTGTATAATTTTGACTCAAAAATTGGAAAACATATCCACAAATTATGTACCCACCCTGAATAAGTAGGCGAGTCGAATTTTAGTGAAAAACCAGCCAACTGATTTTTCATCGCAATTCAAATGACCTATTTATTCACAATTGGCACAGAATTATATCTTTTCATAAAGTAATAATTGAAGGTAGAAAACCGTACAAGAAATTTTGGGATGCTAAATGGCTTCTGGGCTGTTTTGCCGTGTTCGAACATACTTGGTGGTCTGCTGGATGTTTTACCAACCAAAACAACCAAGGCAGAACAGCCCAGAAGGCTATTAGCATTCGAAGCAAAGCCATGAAAGTTTAAAATCACCAGCAAGCAGAAATTTGTTGTGCCTAGCATGTTATTACCTCTACATATTAAAATTTAATTTATTTAAAAATAAATTTGGCTTCGGTTTTTTGAAGAAAACTATTATAACGACAACATTTTCAATATGAAAAGCCTATAAAATAGCCTCATCAAACCTCTAATCGATGGAAGAATAGAAAAAATAGAAATAAACTTATATGAAAGCTTAAAAGCATATATTAAAAAGAATTTTAAAATTTCGGCTGCTATGACCAAGTGTAGACTACCTGAATTCTCTGGGTTAATGGGCCAAGATCTATTGGTATTTTTACCTGACGTTGTATTTCTAACTCTATTAGACAGCCTTAAAGGCTATTGAGAACGTATAACACAGTTGAAAGCGAAATATCAAACAGAAAAACCAATAGATTGAGGCTGATAAACCCGGAGAATTCAAGTCTAGTTAACAAAATACCTTCTCTATCATTAGAAACTACCACTCGAATTTACTCCCTACATATTTAACACTTGAGAAAAATTCCAAGCGTTTAAAACACAATGCAAGACTCCAAAAGTAAAGTGCAAGACAAAAACTTGGGAAATACTATCCAACCATCACTTTTAAATCGTCATCATGACATTAAGTGCAAGCGCACTATTGATTGGATGTTTGAGAACCTCCCATACATACCCACTCCCCCCCTCGGCTCTCCCTTTGCTTATTTAGAAACACCCGCATACCTATAAATAAACTATAAATTAAATAGAATATGAAAAATTAACAACTACATTAAGAAAATTTTAAAAATGAAAATACATTTAGCAAATCTCATTTTCTTTGTATCAATTTTTCCCTTTAAACAAATAAACTTTAATTATTAATAATTAACCACATCACTTGTTTTATTAACATTTTTTAAGGCAACAAAAAAGTTGATGGCTTTTTTTAAAACCACAAGCGATTTTCAATATATTTCCCAGCAATTATATATTTTCAATCTAAATAATAAACAGCTTATATATACCGAAGAAATAAAATGGTATAAATACTGGAATTTGATTTTTTACCAAGAAACCGTATAAAGGCACTTAGGCGGAACCATTAAGATGGATCATGCAGCCTTGTTTGGCAATGAAGATAGCTTGACGGAAGGCATCACAGCAAGCACTCTCTTCTGAATTTCCATAACCCAAATGTGTCAGAGGCGAATTTTTTATAACCATACAGATGATGTAAGGACTCGTCTGCATTGTAATAAGTCTATATTCGATTCCGAGTTCCTGTAAGTTCTTGGATAGCTTTTCACTATCATTGCTGTCTGATTCCTGAAAAAAAAAGTATTGTGTTATGTACAGGGTGATTCTTTATAATGTCGCCCCCCTTTAACTTTGTTATTTTAAGTGTCCCAAAAATTTGAAAGTATGGTTATGTAGGTGGTAAAAAATACTTTTTTTCTACGTGTAAAAAAATTTGAAGAATGATCAGTATACAGGAAAAACCAAAAAGTTCATTTTTTTTTCAATGGATCACCCTATATATGAATTTATTTTTCGAATCCTCGTAAAATTCTAACCATAATTTATATAACATACTGTATACTTAAAATGAATAGTTTTTGAAATATTCGCATTTGAAACGTTATCACAAATTTTATTAAACCAAAACAACTGTTACAAATCAAGAAATCTAACAATAAATAATATAAGAAAAACAGTTTCTAATTAAATATAAAGATGCTCTACCGGGCCTCCATTTTCTTCAACACATTGTATAAGCGTTCTTCGCATTTTCTCTAATCAATCTGTTATGAATGCTGGGTTATTTTCATTTAAATTAATAATTTCATTCCGTATCAAATCTTTAAAATGATCAAGGTTTTCAATTTGGTGGTCGTATACACGGTTTTTGATATAACCCCAAAGAAACGCATCTATAGGTGTCAAATCGGGGCTGTTTGCAGGCCATTTAATTGGCGCATTTCTTCCGATCCATTCAGAAAACCTTTCATTTAGGTAATTAAGCACAGCACGAATGTTGTGAGGGGGTGCTCCATCCTGTTGAAAAATTATATTTTGTAATATATTTAAAGGCAAATCGTGTAAATATTCTTCGAACTCGTTTTCCAAGAAATCTAAATAGCGGCCTCCATTTAAAACAGTATCGAAAAAATACGGACTGATAACTCGATCGCCCAGGATACCACACCACACATTCACGGATTGTCGCCCTTGGAAGTTAAATTCCCTATAAGAATGTGGATTCTCTCTTGCCCATTGTCTGGTATTTTTTCGGTTAAACAGGCCACTAGTAGAAAAGGTAGACTCTTCAGTCCATAGAACTGTTTTCAAAAAATTGTTATTTATGTTTATTCTGTCTAGAATCAGTTGACAAAATGCGACCCGATCATCTTTTTGCATTTGGGTAAGCTTTGTAGTGGGTTTAATCTTATATGGCTTTAGCTTCCATTTTCTTAACGTTCTTTGGACTTTACTGTATGAAGTTCGCTGAATATTTTCTTGTGTTGCTCGTAATGTCTTTGAAATGTTTCTTATGGAATTGTTTGGATTCTCTTCTATAGCAAGTAAAATATTCAATTCTGCATTTTCATCTACGTTCACAGCAGTTCTTTTTCTCCTTTGTAAATTTGATGTTTCTTGAAACTTCTTATATATAGATGTGAACGTTTTTCGAGTTGGGACATGCATACCGGGATTATCTTCTATCATATTTTTAATGGCAGTGTGACAATTTAAATTATTTTTAATATAATAACTTAATATAACTCTTCTTTCTCTGTCTGAGTAGGGCATTTTTACTTACTAAACAATACAACTACAACAATATTGACAGAATGTCACTGTCAGTTATTTGTTTTCAATTAAAAGCGTGATATTCTAGGACTTCTTGATTTGTAACAGTTGTTTAATAAAATATTTGATAACGTTTCAAATGTGAATATTTCAAAAACTATTCATTTTAAGTATACGGTATGTTATATAAATTATGCTTAGAATTTTACGAGGAATCAAAAAATGAATTCATATATAGGATGATCGATTGAAAAAAAAAACTTTTTGGTTTTCCCTGTATACTGATCATTTTTCAAACTTTTTTATAAGTAGAAAAAAAGTATTTTTTAGCACCTACATAACCATACTTTCCATTTTTTGTGACACTTAAAATAACAAAGTTAAATGGGGGCGACACTATAAAGAATCACCCTGTACAGTTGAAAAAGAGTACAAAAATTAAGATGCAGTTCATAAGTACACTTGAAGAACCCAAATAACTTCTTAACTTCTTGGTAAACAGATTGATAAATTTTTTCGTTAAGTAAAAGTAGATTTAATATAGAATTAAAATACATAAAAAACATGGCGAGATATAACGGTTATTCGGATTGTTTAGTAGAAAATTGGTTAACAAACGCAGAACCAACAAAATATCTGAATGCACGACATTTAAGAAAGATAAAATAGAGAAAAAATGTGTGTGCCTACCTTATGAACCACATATTACAAAGGGTTTGGAAAGGATTTTTAACAAAGCCGATTTACACTTGAATTTTTTGACGAAAAGTAATTTAAAAAAAAATTGTTGGATAATACGAAAGACAAAACCACTGAAATGTTGGGTATTTACGAGATAGGTTGCAAAGATTGTAATCTTAAATACGTGGGTCAAACCAAGAGAAACATAGCCACCAGATTTCGTGAACATCTCGCACATTTACGATATGGTACGATGATAACTAAGTGTGGGCCGAGACGAGACGAGCGACCTGGCTGGGCAGAATGAGGTGACCCTCATCTGGGTGCCGGGTCACTCGGGGGTCAAAGGCAATGAAGAAGCTGACAGTCTCGCAAAGAGGGGGTCAGCAGAACCATTTATGGGACCAGAACCGGCTCTGGGCGTGTCAAAGAGCACTGCCAGGGGAGCCATTAAGTCCTGGGTCAGAAACCAACACAAGGTGTACTGGGCGGACTGTCCAGGGCTCAGACATGGGAAGTCAATAATTGACGGACCCAGTTCAAAGAGAGCTGTGGAGCTGCTAAACCTTAGCAGAGGACAGCTCAGAAACACAACAGGTCTCTTGACGGGACACATGGCCGTCAAGAAACACCTACATAAAATGGGGCGGTTCGAAGGGGACCTCGCATGCAGACTCTGCGGCGAGGGGGAGGAATCAGCCCAGCACATCTTGTGCGAGTGTATAGCTCTGGACCGGAAAAGACAACTGATCTACGGTCACTCTAGACCGGAGACAGAGCAATATAAAACTTCACCCTACCAATCGCTGTGCAGACTAGTTCAAGGCACAGTGATTTTGGAATGGGTGGAGTAAGACTAGGGGTATGCACAATCAACCAAGGGTTGCGGTGCTATCGGGGCGGCAAGGCCGCGGACGAGCCCTGAGGGAACAAAAAAAAAAAAAAAAAACTAAGTGTGTGTGTGTGGGGGGAGGGGCAGATCCAGCAACACTTCCATGGTTGGGGTTGAAGTCATGGCCCCTGTGATGTCTAGGCAAGCCATCCTTTGGATCTTGCTTAGTTTTTGTTTGGAACTGGATCGTGTCACCTTAGGCCACCAGACCAGTGCTGCGTATGTTAACGATGGTCTGACCACACTTGTGTACAGCCAGTGGGTCATACTAGGTCTTGGTCCCCACATTTTTCCATATAGCCGCTTAGTGACGGCTAAGACTGCATTACGCAGTATTTTTTACCCCGCCAGCTGAGTCCCTCCCGCGAGTGAGGTGAACACTGCCCTGTCGCTGAGCATGGAATCGATCCACCTGCAGCAGGTCTCCTCTATTCTACGCTCGCTGACAGCTGCCAGTACCGATCCGAATGAGGTATTGCTGAAGTCCCCCAGCGCCACCTCCCTGTTCTCCAATTTCAGCACCAGTTGGTGCAGTGCTGCTCCTGCTCTGTATGCATATTGTCCGCAGTGTAGGGAATATGCTTCCAGTACACCGCCCCTAATGTGCCGGTCAAGCAGTCTTTCCCTTTTTTTTTAGCAAGAAGGACATGAGACTTCATATTTTTCATATCTTGCTCAATATGGTTTAGCTTCATTGTTCGGTATAAGTGATTTTTTATGCTTATCGTTTTCATTATACCCCGTGTATTCTAATATTTCCTGAGCCTGTTCTTGTTTTTTTTTCAACTTCAACTCTAACAGTACACCTCTCTCTGCCTACAAGGATCAACAGAGATCTGTCTTTCAAGATCGTCCTCCCGGAAAGGGAGGACTGGGACCGAAATCAAACGACCCTGTTGAAAGCGGACCTCTGTTGGTACTCTGACGGCTCCAAAACCAATTTGGGAGTAGGAGCTGGCGCATATGGGGGCAGCACCGATGCTAGACTATCAGCTAGCTTCGGCAAGTACGCAACCATACACCAGGCAGAAGTGTATGCCATCGAGATGTGTGCAAGGGAAAGTTTAAAAAACCTGGATACACACAAATCGATAAAGATATATGCAGATAGCCAAGCTGCAATAAAGGCTCTTGGTTCCTACCGGTGTAACTCAAAGACGGTATGGATACCGGGTCACTCGGACCATGACGGCAACGTTGCGACCGACGCGCTTGCCAGGAGTGGGGCCCAGAGTGACTTTGTTGGACCAGAACCGGTGCTGGGGATAACATCTTGCACAGCAAAACGCACCTTAAAGACCTGGACAGAAAGAATGACAATCCAATATTGGCAACATCTTCCAGGATTAGCCCACTCTAAGGCCTGCATAAATGGCCTGTCTGAGTCAAGGGCTAAAAAACTTCTAGAGATGAACAGACAACAACTGAGTACTCTAGTCGGCCTGTATACAGGACACTGCCGCTTGCGGCACCACATGCACCGTATTGGGGTCGGTCAGAGGACCGAGTGCCGGCTGTGTATGGAGAATGAAGAGACAGCAGAGCACGAGCTGTGTTACTGTCCGGCAGCGGACAGGACTAGATACCTGCTCTTTGGCAAGGTAAAGCTTGCTCCAGAAGATCTGGATCAACTTTCGCCCACAAAGATTATCGACCTCTGAGGAGGCTGGATTTGTTGGGTGAAATATAGACTATTAGGTGTGAGCCACAATAGACCTTAAGGTTGCGGTGGAGGGACCGATATGGCCCACCCACTTACAAACCTAACACCTCTCTAACGTTAATTTAAGACACCCCAGCAAAGCGAATTGTCCGAACCACAAACTCTATCGCAACCTGTACACTCTAGTTCCCTGTATGCATTATAATAATCTATGTAACATTTTACCGCTAATTTATTGATTTTAATTTCTTTTTTATAGTTTACAGGGAGATCAAATAATAAAAACCGGTAATAGAAGTGTGGTAAACTGCGCTCAAGACATCACACTGCATTTTAGAACTCACAAAGAGGTGATCAATGCAAAAGTCCACTTAAGCAGCTTCTTACCTTTATAGATGGATTATGCTTGACAATATCAGTGTTTCCATATGCTATTTCTTTATCAGAAAAACAGTTGGTCAACATTGACAAGTCTTTAAATTTGCCAATAATTTTATCCACATCCTTAGGAGCAAATGGAATTTTTTTGTTCTTGGTAGTGGTAAATGTATGAGGAAATTTTTCTTTGAATCTGAAAGGAGTAAACAAACCATTAAAAAATTACAAAGTATGTACATACAGCGTGATTCGTGACTTTGGATAGCGTGCACAGAGAACCAAAGCAAACAAGAAAGTCTGGACGCAGCAAGTGCGTTATAGTAGTGAATTTTCATTAAAATGTTTTAAAAAGCAAATGTTTTTTTTAAGAATTGGTTAAAATAACTGCAAAATCTGCCTCTAAAGACCTTACATATTACAAAAACATATCACTCAAGACCATTATCCGTTATCTACCTTTCTTCATTGCAGTTTGCCCGAAGCCTTAAGTGGTGTAATGGTTAGGATGCCTGTCTGATGAACGAAGGAACTCGGGTTCAAATTTCACTGAATTTCTCTTTCAACTTTTTTTTTTACTTTCTTTCGTCTTTAATTCCATTTTAACTTTATATGATCAGATTATGTAATTCCAATATATTTTTTAGCGACTTTTTGTTGAAAAGGAAAATATAAGCACTTTTAATTCAAGTATAGCAGTAGCTGTTGTTACCCTTAGTTGGTAAAATCGTGCCACAGTTAACACAGACGTAGAGATTTGTGAAATGAGAAGAGGTTGCTTTCTTCGCTACAACCGGATTCAATTTTTACAGCATCCACAGGCAAAACAATTTTCTCTGTGAAGCCACAGAAAACGTATCTAGTTCTGTATTTAGATCAGATTTTGAATATTTTTTATTAGTGAATTTTCGTAGAAAAAATTCACTAATGGGGAGATCCCGACTTTTGAAATTTGAAAAAATTTTTGCAAATGAGCGCGACCTAGGACCCCTAGCACCCATATCCGGGGTCAGTTTCAATTTTTATATGTTTATATATATATATATATATATATATATATATATATATATATATATATATATATATATATATATATATATATATATTTGGCATGTACCTTTCTTTTGTAAATGGCTTGGATAAGTTCGTTAGTCAGGAAAATCGGCCGAGGTTTTCCGGGAAAATTTTGAGTTTTCATTTGAAAAAATTTTTTATCTTAAAAAATAAAAAATCTATGATAACCAAATTTGGTAGGTAGGTTGACGATATAAAAAGTAAACTATACACCAAAATTTAGATTTCTATGTTACAAGAAAAAGTTATAATAAAATATTTTGTGCCAGATCATTTCTATGAAAATTCACTACCATAACGCACTTGCTGCGTCCAGGCTTTTTTTATTTAATTCATTCCTATGTCTATTAGTTAATTTTCTTGTACAAAATATTCTTTTAATAGCGAATTTTCTTATAAATGGGTTTAATGAATTTTTGTCTGAAAAATTATTCAATTGATGGTACATTTTTTAAATGAAATTCGTCTAAAATAAGGTTTTAATGGATTTTCGTGCATAAAAATTATTTTATTTTCAATTTTAATTACAGATTAGGTATATCATTTGAATTTTATATATTCTTTTGGCAAAATGTTGTGTAAAAGATATTTAGGCAGTTTTCACAGACTTTTTTTGTGTCATTGTTTGTAAGATGTTTTTGTAAAATTTTGGTAACTACTGATAAATGTTTAATAAGGTATTATTAAACATTTTTTTTACGATTTTCTTGAAAAATTGTCTGCAAATTTTCGTTAAATTTTTGTTGCGTCGTCGAAAAAGTTTTTGTGAAAAATCATATTTTAGTAGGTGGGTAAATAACTTGAAATGGTTGGTTGTCAAGGAAAATCGGACCAGTTTTTTAAATTTATTTAATTTATTTTTATTAGCGAATTTTCTTGTACAAAATGTTCTTTTCATAGTGAATTTTCTTATAAATGAATTTAATGAATTTTCTTTCAAGAAACATTTGAGAATTTTTGTATGAAAAATTATTCAATTGATGAAACATTTTTTAAACGAAATCCTCGAAAATAAGGTTTTAATAGATTTTCGTGCAAACAAATTATTTTATTTTCAGTTTTAATTACAGATTAGTTATATAATTTGAATTTTATCTATGCTTTTAGCAGAATTTTGTGTAAAAAATATTTAGCCAAATTTGATGCCTGCTTTTATTTAAAAAAAAAGACATCTGACATTAGAAATATTTTTATGAAAATTCACTACCATAACAAACTTGTGTCCAGACTTTTTACTTTATATGTTTATCAGAAATTTTATTTTTATTTATTTATTTATTTATTTATACATACACCATCCAACAGCTTAAAAGCCAAATTAAGGATGGGCCAATAGAAAGAAATTACTAAAAACCTTTCAAAGCACTGTGATAAAACTATTTTATGCCAGTATCGAGTTTTCTTAAAAGCTGCAGAAATGTTTAAAAATTGTTTTGTAATGTTTACAAAAAGGCTTTATAAAATCTTTACAGAGACTTTATTTTATAAAGTGGTGTCAATTTTACGTTTATAGCTGTTTTATAAACACATTGAAAAATAAATCTGGGAGTGAATTATTTTATAAATTTTTTGTCTAAAACATTTACACAACTATGTGAAAACTGGAACCTGTGATGAGCACTGATAAGTACATTTGGAGAACCCAAATCACCACAATACATATTTCAAAGAAACAAAAAAAATTGCTATCTTAAATACGTGGGTCACACCAAGAGAAACATAGCCACCAGATTTCGTGAACATCTTGCACAACATATATGGGATAATAATCACCACATTGACAAAGAAAATTTGAAACTTGTCAAAAATGTTAAGACATCAAACTATGCTTGATGCCTTTGAAAGTATTTATATATCAAGGTCGAATAAGAACAAAACTTCATTGAATCGTGCGGCACCTTTAATTTCAAGCCCTTTATTTTCACTTTGCATTTGGCCAGCTAAACACTCCTAATTTGTCTGGCAGAATAATAAATTATTGTCAATAACTCGGCCAGTCTATACAGATACTAAGCTTTACGTTAGTTTCTCGACTTAAAGACCCCCTTTCGTCAATATAAATACTTGTTTTTTACGTAGAAAAAAAATCAATATAAATACTTGTTTTTATGTAGAATTTTAGTTGAATTATTTATCCTTTGGTAAAGTTAACCTTGTGAGCCAAACACTCGGTTTGTTTTAAAAAAAAGATGAGCGGCTGTTATTGGTCTGTTCGCCAGATGTGCTTGTCGGCGTTCTTTAGGTGCTCCAATGTTCACATAGTGAAATTTGTAGATAAAAAAAAATGTGTAGCTTCCTTAAATATCTCGATACCTTTCATTTTAGGCCCATTATCCTTAAATTAGATAAAAGCTCATAAATTTGTCAACCAGAAGATTAAAGTAGTTATTCGACCTCGTCCGTTCAATATTTTCACAATAGACGAACGATGGGTCGCCGACTACAATTTTTACTTCGGATTAGTTCGTTACCTAGGTGCGATATAGATACACTGTAGCTGTTGATTTTAATTTTAGAAATTTTCATCCTCTGATGACGCTGACGTTGTCAGCGAAATGATCATAAGCTCTTTGAAATGTGTGTTGTGGTGATTTGGGTTCTCCAAGTGTACTTATTTATTTATTTATTCAACGGATCAACAATTTACAATAATAATAAGAACATCTAAAATTACATTAGTCTTAAATAACCTATATATCAATATGAGAACATAACAAAAAAGTAAAACATAACCAGTATGACAATTAAATCAATAACACCTCTCAAAATGCCTCTAATTGAACGGTCAAAATCATTAAACATATCCAAGAGCTCCGAATACTCATTTACAGCTCTCGCTACTCTCGACATTGGACTGAAAAAGCCATAATTGGTTCGATGGAAGGGAACCACGAAAACCTCCCTTGCTCTCGTGCGGTCCGGAATCCTTAGAGAGACTAACTCAAGCAAAGAAGGACTATCAATTTTATTCACTAATAATTTATGCAGAAAACAAACATCACTGACAATCCTTCTACCACTGAATGACTGCAAGTGCAGCCGATTCCGCAAATAAGAAAAATTAAGATCATTTCTCTGCAAGCCCATTCCGTAAGCACAAATTCTCAAGAATCTATTTTGTATGGCATCAATCTGATTGATATAAATATTGTAATTCGGACTCCAGACTACAGAAGAGCATTCCAACAAAGAGCGAACCAGACCACAATACAGTCTTCTCAAGCTATTACATGAAAAATCCCTAGTTGATCTATGAATAAATCCTAACATTTTATATGCTTTAGATACTATTTATTCTATGTGATCCTTAAAAGATAATTCTCTATCCAATACAATGCCCAAGTCTTTAATCATTTCCCTCCTCTGTAAAGCGTTAGAGCCTATGAAGTATACAAAGTCAATGGGAAACTGAGCTCTAGCGAATGTAATGCAGAAATACTTATCGACATTCAGAGTCATAAGATTGTCACCACACCACCGAGCAAAACGATTTAAGTCTTCTTGTAAAAGTAAAGCGTCCTGTCTGGAACGAACAATCTTGAAAATTTTGATATCATCAGCAAACATCAAAATCTGACTATGATTAAATGAATGTATGACATCATTGATAAAAAGATTAAAGAGGACTGGTCCACAATGTGAACCCTGAGGAACTCCTGAAGAAACAGTAATACTATCAGAAATAAAGTTTCTGATCTTTACACTCTGGGACCTACCCATAAGGAAGCTGCGCACCCAAGACAACAAATTGGCATTAAAATCCAACAATGCAAGTTTTGACAATAATAAGGCGTGATTAACCTTATCAAACACTTTGGAGAAATCTGTATACACCGAATCAACCTGTAACCTATCCTCCAAAGCTGAGACCAATACATTCTGGTAAAGAAGAAGGTTGGTTGTTGTAGATCTTCCTTTAAGAAAACCATGCTGCTGTTCGACGAAAACATGTCTGCATTCCCAAGTTATATGTCTAGAGACAAAAAAGTCAAGTAGTTTAGGTATTTCTGACTGAATACAAACAGCTCTATAATTAGTAACCAAATGCTTTGGCCCCTGCTTATGAACGGGCATCAAATATGAATGTTTCCAAACATGTGGAAACTCACCAGACAATAAAGACCTGTTAAAGAGAATCCTCAGTGGAATTGTCAAGGTGAAGGCACAAGATTTTAACAGATGGGAGGGGATTCCATCTGGACCGTAAGTAAATTTATCTTTCAAACCACAGATACGATCAATGATATCAGCAGAAGTAACACTAGGCAAAGTCATATTTACCGACTCACGCAAGAGAGGATCGGGATGGACAATCCCAGCTTGACCCTCATACACAGATGAGAAAAAACTAGCAAAAAGACCCACCGAATCATGCAAAAAATCACTCCTAACATCATCATAATACATAGCCTCAGGAAGATCATGAACCATCCTCAACTTGTTAATATAAGACCAGAAAGAACCCGGATTGTTTTCAAAATTATTCTCAGTATAAGCAATAAAATTTCTGTAACAGGTATCACGAAGATTCCTACATTCCTCTCGGAGACCAGAAAATCTAATATAATCATCTATTCTACCATATTTCTTATATTGACTGTGTACCCTCTTCTTCTCAGTTATCATGTTTCTAAGCTCGACACTAAACCAAGGAGGGAAACATGATTTTTTACATCTCTTAACTGGAACAAACCGATCCACAGCATTAAACAGAACGTCATAAAAGCATTTCACAGCATCATTTATCTCCAATGACTCAAGATATTCCCAGTCAAACTCTGAAAGAAAATAATTCATGGCATAATAATCGGCATTACGGAAGTCATAAAAATACTCTTCATAGGGTTCAGTTGGAGGAGTCTTAAGTGAAAAAGAAATGTCCAGGGGCACATGATGTGCAGTAGCAGGAAAAACCGGATCCAAGGACGCACCAACACATATGTTATCTATATTACTAAAAACTAAATCTAAAGATCTATTCAATTCATTAAGTACAATTTTTTTTTGGAACAAGCCCCAAAAGCCAAAAGAGTTTGAAACAAATGAGGCTGATGGACTGTAACCACTAATAACTGGAGCACTCTCAGCACTGCTTATCCAGGTAACGTTTGGGAGGTTGTAGTCCCCACAGGCAACGACCTCAGAATTGGGATGATCAGGCAAAACACGATCGACTGAATCACAATGATGTTCATATATAGCAACTTCTGAACTAGGTGGAATGTAACAAACACCAAAAATGAGGCTCCGCCTTCCTATTCTCACCAACACATAAACTTCATTGAGTGAACTATCACCAGCAATCCTAGCAGAATCAAGGTCTTTATGCACAGCTATCAGCACACCACCCCCCCGATCTCTGATATTGCCCGGAATACTGTCACGATCACTACGGTAAATATTATAATTCATAAAAGAGAGTTCAGCATCACAGTGGGAAGCAGTAAGCCATGTCTCCGCTAACATAACAACATGAAAACAGCAAGAAGACAAACCCTGTCGAAGCCTGGGTAATTTTGTTCGTAGGGCACCAACATTATGATAATGAACAAACAAGGAATTCTCATCACTAGGAGTGCTTAATAATAAATGGTCACCTGACACCCCTAGTTTTTTTTGAGGGGAACAATTTACACAACTATAATAAAATTTTAAATTGCTAGTTGGAGACCTTGGGATACATTTAAGTAAGGTATAAAGTTATCACTAATGATTTATTTAAGATACTGTGGTATGGCAAGATACTTACTGATCTAGCATCAATCGTGCAGCCTCCTGTTTGGCACACTTCTTATCAATTCCATTCCCTTCAGTTTTGACACCAGCTATCTCACAGGTGGCAATAAAGCCACCAGTTTCCATGTTAACACTAAAGTTGTATAGAGGATTGCCGTACCGCTTTTGGGATGTAAATTCATTAAGCAGACCAACATAATTGATAAAGTTCTGCATAGATCTCTTACAACATCCAGCTTCATTATCGCCCAGTGAATCTTTGGATTTTGTTGTAGTTGCAAGCTTATATCCGAGCTTAACTAAGGCGTTCCTTGCACATTCCTGTTTAGCCAGTTTCTTTGAGCTTGCTCTGCCACTAGCTGTGATGTCTTTGCATACCACTGTCACCTCAAACCTGTCACTTGACGGCTGCGTACCTTCCCCAGTTGTAGAATACTGTGGGAACATTTGATATTTCTGTATCAGAAGTTCTTGCAGGATCATAACGGGTGTTTTTTCCGAAGCCATTGTTGGGCCTAAAACAAATAATCATCAAAGATTGCCTAATTACAAGATGCCTGGGAAAGTTTTCATTTTTCGAAATGCTTCCTTGGCAGAAAAAATATAAAGACTTATATTAAGATACTAATGATACTATTTTATATTAAAAAAGTCTGGACGCAGCAAGTGCGTTTTGGTAGTGAATTTTCATAGAAATTATCTGGCACCAAATATTTTTTATAACTTTTTTTTCTTTTAACATATAAATACAAATTTTGGTATATAGTTTAGTTTTGATATCTTAAACTTACGTACCAAATTTGGTTACCATAGATTTTCTATTTTTTGAGATAAAATTTTTTCTGAAAGAAAACCCAAAATTTTCCCGAAAAACCTGGTTCGATTTTCCCGGTTAACGAACATACCCAAGCCACTTATAAAAAGTCTGAACGCAGCAAGTGCGTTATGGTAGCGAATTTTCTTTAAAATGTTTTTAATAGCAAATGTCTTTCTTTGATGAAAGCAGGCATCAAACTTTGTTCCCTATATAGTAGAAACAATGTACCATTTTTTATCGAAATAACTTTATTGTTTGGAAATACATAAACACTTTAAAAGTCTGGATGCAGCAAGTGTGTTATGGAAGTGAAATTCCATAAAAATGTTTTTAATAGCAAATACGAGCAGGCATCAATCTGATTACCGGTATAGCCTATGTAGTAGAAACAATCTACTATATTTTATCAAAATTACTTATGGTTTGAAAATAGACAAAAATTTTCCGAAAATAAACTTAAATGTTGGTTTCCTAACCAACAAAGCTTACGTTAATAGCAAATTGAGTTATTGAAATATGAAAGATTTAATGAAAATTCGGTAAATTTGGAGATTATCTCCCGAACGCCTTTCAAAAAATTTTTTTCAGAAACATTACAAGGACCCCACCTGGATGCACAAACCACAAGAAAAATTTCTTGTTCACACCCCCCCAAGGAAGTTACGGGACTGGAAGTGAATAGAGGTGCTGGGCGGGGTAGGTAGTAAAAAGGAAATATGAGCAGAAAATGCAAATAAAACCGCTTGAAAGCTGTCTATTTGAAGCCATATCCCCATTAAACCCTGCCTACCCCGCACAACACCCGTATTCGCCCCAGGTCACTGGAGGGGTATGAACAAGAAGTTTTTCTTGTGGTTTATGCAACAATGGTGGTTGTATGCATACGTGGGGGGAAGGAAAATGCCTACGACGAAGGAGACCCCGCCCCGGTTCGACTTGCGGCAGGGTTGGGGGGTGGCTGCCTCGTCGTGGGGAGTTTCCTTCCCCCCCTCGCGTGCATACAACCACCCTCGTTGCATAAACCACAAGAAAATGTCTTGTTCATACCCGCCAAGGAAGTTACGGCACCTGTGGGAATAGGGGTGCTGTGCGGGGTGGGCAGGGTTTAAGGGGGATATGGCTTTAAGATGTGAAAAAGACAGCTTTCAAGGCCGTTTTATTCGCATTTTCTGCTCATATTACCTTTTTATTACCTACCCCGCCCAGCACCCCTAGTCACTCCTGGTCCCGTAAATTCCTTGTGGGGTATGAACAAGAAATTTTCCGAGGGGTTTGTGGATAAAGGGGGGGTCTAGGCAGGTTTCTGAAAACAGTTTTTTGAAAAGCGTTCTGAAGCTAATCTGCAAATTTACCGAAAATTCTCTACCAAAACGCATTTACTGCGTCCAGATTTTTTTCTTACAAATGCATCATATTTCGATTGAAAATGCAAAAATGCATTAACGAATTTGTTCTACGATAATTAGCTAAAAATTATAGACCATTAAACCATAAACTTAACTACACATACAGCGAAAGCATCAACTGAACTAAACTGACTGCAATATTTTATCATTTTCAAAAAGTATGGATGGATAATGAGCTTCGCGGATAACTACAAATTTGTTTTCAAAATCCGTTTTTGTTGTTTATTGTGTGCAAAAACCGGATGGGTTGACTAAAACAAAACCAGGTAATCCTGTGTTGTAGACACCTCAGTAGTAAACAAACAATTCGGGTGGAATCGGACCGCAGAAGTGGACGCTGGACGATGTGCACTGTTGCCAGATGAGTATTACCAAGGGTCAATTTAGATATAGAAGGAAATCAAGGGGTGAACAAATGTTTTTATAATGTAAATAAATTATAATATGGCGTCATATACATAAATAGATATTTGACATATTTTGCGGAAAGCAGTAGGAAAACGGAAATGTAAAAAGTTAATTTTCAGCCACATGGTGGTCCAGGGGAATGAGTATGAAAAGTGAATGAAGCAATTTCCGTTGCAAATTTCTGATGATAAATACAACTGTATATGCTAATAGCAGACGATATCCATATTATTATTTTAAAAAGTCGAGATGTTTCATGGTAATGAAGCAATTTCTACTGACAACTGTCGATGATAAACATAAGCTATTAGTATATACAGTTGTATTTATAATCGGCAATTCCCAACTGAAATTGCTTCATTCACTTTTCATACTCATTTAAGGTTGGAAACTAAAATATAAACAAACACTTCGAGGGGAAGCCCATTTAGAGCAATTTTCTTGGTTATGTTTATCATCGACAGTTGTCAGTAAGAATTGCTTCATTACCATGAAACATTTCGACTTTTCAAAATAATATATTGGATACCGTCTGCTATTAGCATATACAGTTGTATTTATAATTGGGAATTCGCAACGGAAATTGCTTCATTCACTTTTCATACTCATTTAAGGTTGGAAACTAAAATATAAACAAACACTTCGAGGGGAAGCCCATTTAGAGCCATTTTCTCGGTTATGTTTATCATCGACAGTTGTCAGTAAGAATTGCTTCATTACCATGAAACATTTCGACTTTTCAAAATAATATGTTGGATACCGTCTGCTATTAGCATATACAGTTGTATTTATGATCGGCAATTCGCAACGGAAATTGCTTCATTCACTTTTCATACTCATTTAAGGTTGCAAACTAAAATATAAACAAACACTTCGAAGGGAAGCCCATTTAGAGCAATTTTCTTGGTTATGTTTATCATCGACAGTTGTCAGTAGAAATTGCTTTATTACCATGAAACATTTCGACTTTTCAAAATAATATATTGGATACCGTCTGCTATTAGCATATACAGTTGTATTTATAATTGGGAATTCGCAACGGAAATTGCTTCATTCACTTTTCATACTCATTTAAGGTTGGAAACTAAAATATAAACAAACACTTGTAAATGTGACAGTAGCAAGATTTGGCAGTTCCCTTTAGGCAAGTCAGAAATCAAAATTGTGTTTATTGCAAGCACAAGCATTAGGCTTATTTGTAAAACACATTGTAAAATTATATACTAATAAATATACTATACTATACTTCGAAGGGAAACCCATTTTGAGCCATTTTCTTGGTTATGTATATCATCGACAGTTGTCAGTAGAAATTGCTTTATTACCATGAAACAGTGCGACTTTACAAAATAATATATTGGATACTGTTTGCTATTAGCATATACAATTGGATTTATCATCGTCAATTTGCAACGGAGATTGCTTCATTGACTTTACTAAAGTGATTCACTCACCTCAAAACACAAAGAACCAGTAATACTGATGACGTAAGAATTGTGTGCAAATTAGAATTAAAAGCTAGGTTCATACACTGGCGAATTGCGAAATGCAAAACTGATTCCTATTGGTTCATTTCAAATAATATTACACAATTATTTAAACGAACTAGTAGGGATATATTTGGCAATTCGAAATTCGCGAGTGTATGAACCTACCTTTATGTGTAATGATATGAATGAATTGTGTGCAAATTAGAATTAAAAGCTAGGTTCATACACTGGCGAATTGCGAAATGCAAAACTGATTCCTATTGGTTCATTTCAAATAATATTACACAATTATTTAAACGAACTAGTAGGGATATATTTGGCAATTCGAAATTCGCGAGTGTATGAACCTACCTTTATGTGTAATTACCGCCTCCTACTTTATTTCGTGAGATTTATCACGTTTGTGTCATAATATTGCATTTTTATTCATTTATTTATAGAAGTACGAAAATTTAATAACTATCATATGGAGAACACATGCATTGACAAGCGACCTACAGAGGATTACCTGATAACAGAAATGAGGGAAAAGTGCGTTTAAAATCACCGCAAAAATAAGCTCACAACTCGACCAAGAAGTAACGATAACTCGTAAAATAGACGTCTCCCGCAAATTTCCTTGCCATTTTCGTGATCTGCCCGCTGAATTACGTAAGTATGCAAAATTTCATGATGATCGAGCATGACAAGAAAGTAAACTTTTACCTGATAGCATTTGTAGATGTCTCGTTTTTTTTTCAAATCAGTATATTTTTGGTGGGTTTAATAAATTTCGATACGGGTATAAATCAACGAGTGAAATGTCCGATAAGTTTTTGTTAAAATAAAGATAGTCCTTTCTTAACTTTAATAATTTGGAATATGTTTCCCTACTTTTTTTGTGTATATCCGCACGTCCGCACGCATTGTTGAACATTTTCGGCTTTTTAAGTATTATAACCTCACGTGAATTATTGCATCACTTCAAAACATGTAAATAATATATAGATAAACAGTTAGTTTTGTCATTAAAAAGTTGAACATAAGGCACAAGAAAAAAAAAAGAAAACTCGATGGAACATAAATGGGGAATCACCTAAAATGTCAAGTTGTAATATATTTTTTAATTTATTAGTCATAGACGATACGATATTCGACTTACCTTCGTAACTAGTTAATTTACTGTAGCTGCGGCAGTAAAAACTTCTATTTTTAATTAGTTCTTAAAATGCCACTTGTTGACTTCTTGCTTCTTGACTTCTTGTTCTTGTTCAGCTATGCGCGTACGGCCACGTCAGTTGACACACAATTTAAGGAGTAAGGGATAAATAATCTAAATCATAGACATAGATATGTAATCTAAATACAGCATGTGATAAATTTATTTTATTTAGCTTTGACTTTTTTTCCTTCTCATATAATATAAGATCTGTTTATACGCTCTTTCTGGGTTTCAAGTTTCAAGTAACTTATAATAATCAGTATCAACTTTCGCTTATCGTTTCCCTTTGCGGATTGCGATAACATTATTCTTGCTTCTTACGGTAGCATCGTATCGTGGCGGCGTTGCCAGATCCACAAAAACTCTGCTAATGTTGATAATCTACAACATAACAGTTGACAATATTAGCACACCATAATGAACAATTGTTTATTAAGCTACATACAATCTCGAATTGGAAAACATATTCTTATTGGTTCATTTTAAATAATATCGCAATATCGTATAGTTTTCATTTATTGTTGTTGCGCTTACTTTTTAGTGAATTTTCGTAGAAAAAATTCACTAATGGAGAGATCCCGACTTTTGAATTTTCAAAAAATTTTTGCAAATGAGCGCGAACTAGGACCCCTAGAACCTATATCCGGGGTCAGTTTCAATTTTTATATGTTTATATATATATATATATATATATATATATATATATATATATATATATATATATATATATATATATATATATATATAATAATAATAATAATAATAATAACAGTTTATTGGGCAATAATTACAATAAATCAGACTACAAATAATGTGCAGTTAATAAAACAATCAAGAATCCAATAAACAAATCCTCCCACAAAAGTATTTTTATACTTGTGCGTGGGTTGACAGTACTATGAACATTACTAGACTGCAAACTAAACATTGCTACATCATATCACAATCTATACATACACATGCATACACTGAGGTACACCTCCATCCATACACACCCACATGCACGCACACACACACATCCACACAATCCCAAACACTCGCACACACACATCTGTGCATACCTACCCATACTTTACTGATCTCTTATATATCCTCACAGGCGCATGACCACATGTACACCTATCTGCGCTTACACACCTGCACCCCCTCATCGCATATACGCACACGCGCTCACACACACACATTCACACACACACGCGCGCGCACACCTCTTTTCACCCACTGAGAAATGCTGTCTGTGTACCGAGACACTACCCAAGCAAGTGAAACAGCAAACATTCTCCAACAAATGCAGTGGCAGGCCATTGACATGTCACTGTTGGTCACTCTGTGTTGTACCAGTTTTTGAAGTCCACCATTTGATGTGCTCTCAATCTGGGCATTTCTCCAATCCAACTCGCCACTCCCTTAGCAAACAAAGCCCTTGACATATTTGTCCGCTTCAAGTGCCTGGGCACCTCGTTAAATATCCTGGGACCTAGATAAACAAAACTGCGCTGGCCTATTGTCTTTGCACATTTGGGTACATATGCGCCTTCATCTCTACTTCTCGTCGCGTATTCGTGGTTTATGGGAGGCAGCAAATAAGAACATTTTGAGCAAAACACCAGCAACCACTTCACAAAGAGTTGCCGACAATAAAAAATCCCAGACTCTTTAAAAAGAAGATCTGTAGGATAGGTTATTTCCCTGTTAAAGATTACCTTTATCAGCCACTTCTGAACTATCTCTAGCTGCGTGTAATAATTTTTCGTAACTCCACCCCAGGCTATTATTCCGTATGCTAACAGGGGCTGAACTAATGCATCATACATAACTAACAATTGTCGCCTGCTAACCAAATCTCTGAAAAATTTAAATGTTGGTATCAGCGATCTGAGTTTTTTCTTCAGCGTTTCTGTATGTCTGTTCCACCTCAAACCAGAGTCTATCTCTATTCCTAAGTATTTCACCGAATTTGTCGCTTTTATTTCTATAACCTGGTCTTGTGTTTCCACCACTATCCCATTATAATTTGGTCCGTATCTTTCAAAGTGCCTGAAAAACATAATACTGGTTTTCTCAAAATTTATTGTCAATTTCTTTTCATCACAATAATACATTATTTCCTTAAAATCTTCCTGTATTACATCCTTCAAACTAAGCCAAGTTTCCCCGGAATATACGAGTGCCGTGTCATCTGCGTAGCTAATGATTTTCCCCCTCGTTTCTATATCAAACAGATCACTCATGTATAAGTTGAAAAGAATGGGACCCAATACCGTTCCCTGCGGAACACCATACCTAACCTCCCTAGGCTGACTCAAGACCTCGCTTACAGCCACACTCTGCAGTCTTCCAGTTAGGTAGCTTTTTAACAAAGTATGAACTGGTCCCCTGAAACCCAATCTCCACATTGTATCCAGTAATTCATCGTGACAAACAGTATCAAATGCCTTGGTCAGATCCACAAACACACTCGCCACTGGAACTCCCAAATCCATTTTACCATATATGTGTCCAATCAAATCGGCAATGGCGTCCTGTGTTGACTTATTTTCTCTAAACCCATACTGCTTTTCCGAAAGTAGATGATATTTTTCTGCAAAGGCTGCGATTCTGATTTTCAATATTTTCTCAAATATTTTAGCAAAGCTTGACATAAGCGACATTGGCCGATAATTACATAGTTTTGACCTGTCGCCGGCCTTATGCATGGGTTTAATTATACTTCTCTTTAATGCTGTTGGAAAGAAACCCTGCTCCATGCAAGCGTTTAGAAGGTAGGTTAATGGATGCACTATACTCTTTCCGATTTGTCGCAGCATGCGCGCCTGTATCCCATCTGACCCAGGTGCCTTACGTACTTTTAATTTTGAGATTATTTTCTCTACTTCGTCCTCTGAAGTCAGCTCTAGATACATTGTAGAGCTATTTTGTCTCCGCCGAAGAGATCTCCGATTTCTTATAGTGATATCGTTTGCTAACCTCTCACCCACAGATGTAAAATAGGCACAAAAAGCTTCCGAGACATCCGCATCTCCCGTTGCCAAATTACCATCTTCTGTTTCCATCTCTGTCACTTCAAATCTGGGTTCCCTTTTCCCCTTTATGTCATTTATGCACTTCCACATATGAATTGAGCCGCTGCTGCCGTCCTGTATTTTGCTACGGTAGTAGTCGTTCTTTGCTCTGTTTATGACTGAATTTAGTTTATTTCTAAATCTCTTATACGTTTCAGCCTTTGCCTGATTGCTGGGTTCAGCCACGCTATCCCTATGTAACCGATTTTTTGCATGTATCGAATTTATTATGCCATTCGTAATCCACGGATTTCTCTTCCGTTTTGAATGTGGGACCTTCACAACTCTAGTATTCTTTTTCCTGTAATATTCTATTTGCCCTATAAAGGAGGCAAAAGCAGCGTCTATGTTACTTTTCCCATATACTGATATCCAGGATTCCTGCTCCAAATCACTATTCAGTCCTAGGTAATCTGTGTATGTTCTGGAATCAATCGCAATTTTATGGTTTCCGGGCGACCCGTCCAGTAAATCGACCTTCACCAACACTGGAAAATGATCTGTAATATCGTACTGTAATATCAACGATGCTAGTGGGACATACCGGAGAGAAGAAGAAACAAAAATATGATCTATGCAGGTCTTACTATTCTCCTCTATTCTAGTATAGTCATTTATAGCAGATCTATATCCAAATTCACTCAATATGTTTAGATACTCATCAACACACTCATTATCCTGTTGAAGAATGTTCAAGTTTATATCACCCACTATGAATTCGAGGTCATTTTTACCCCTCTGGCTCGCCAGAAAGTTGTACAGATTGGCATTAAAAGTTCGAACACACGTTGATGGCGATCTGTACGCAGCCACAACTTGAATGCCTCTATCTCTATATTTTATCCTCAATTTCAAGATCTTCGTTACTCCCAAGTCAACAATCTGATGATCAGCCTGCAAATTATCCCTCACATACACCACCACACCATCATTCCTATTCAAGTCTCCACCATTGTAATAAACGTTATACGAAGGCATCTTGAACAGGGTCACATCATCAATCCTGAAGGTTTCTGTTAGAACCACCACATCAAAATCATACTCAAGCGCTGCCAACAAAACTTCCAATTCATCTTTATTCTTTGCAATACTTCTAATATTGACATGAATCACAGAGAACTCCTTCCCTCCGTTCAGTTGATTAAAATACTTCTTTGCATCATTTATGTGCTGCACCACTACTGTCTTAACATCTTCCACCCGAAAATCCCTGACGTAACTATCCATATCAATCAATGGTTTCAAATGATGAGTACCAGTTAAATTAGACTCCAAAATCCCAGCAAACAAAAACAAAATCAACCCTGCGAAAAGCCAGATACATCCATACTCTCACTCACACTCACCCTGGCACCTCTATGCACACCAATCAGGCTCACCGTGCGTATATAGATACACCCAACAAAAACGACCAAAACACATCACAACAAACAAAAAAACAAACAATTATATAAAAATACCTGCGCAAACAAAAGCAGCAGGATAACTATAAAGATAAGGTAAAAACGACGTTATAGTACAGTTTCAAAATAAAAATAAACATACAAATACATCTATCGCCAATAACCGACGCAAGCCTATATAATATCTATCACTTAATAAAAGAGCGTAATGCAAAATTTTATTTCTACTATACACACCAAACACCAACTGTGTAAAACAACAGTCAACTGTTATGACAGTTTACAAAATGTCGGTCAGTATACAATAAGTCAGAAACTCAAACGAGCAATTTGTTGTATGAAAAAATCAATACACAGTTCAAAAAGCACAAAAAGTCTCCTACCTTTTAAGATTCTTGTCAACAGAGGAACCCTGAGATAGAGTACGCACACCGGTTTTGGAGGTGGCTCTAGTAATTACTTTCTTACTCGTAACGGGTGTTTTGTTCCGTGATGAACCTCCGTGTATGTATCACACCGATAACTCAAAAAATAATGGGCCGATTTTGATAAAATTTGGCATGTACCTTTCTTTTGTAAATGGCTTGGATAAGTTCGTTAGTCAGGAAAATCGGACGAGGTTTTCCGGGAAATTTTTGAGTTTTCATTCGAAAAAAATTCTTATCTCAAAAAGTAATAACCCGATTTTAATAAAATTTGGCATATACCTTCCTTTTGTAAATGTCTTTAACGAGTTTTTTAGTCAGAAAAATCGGACGTGGTTTTCCGGGAAAATTTTGAGTTTTCATTCGAAAAATTTTTTTATCATAAAGAATAATGGGCCGATTTTGATAAAATTTGGCACGTACCTTCCTTTTGTAAATGGCTTTGATAAGTTCGTTAATCAGAAAAATCGGACGAGGTTTTCCGGAAAAATTTAGAGTTTTTATTTGAAAAAACTTTTATCTTAAAAAATAAAAAATCTATGATAACCAAATTTGATAGGTAGGTTTACGATATAAAAAGTAAACTATACACCAAAATTTAGATTTCTATGTTACAAGAAAAAAAAGTTATAATAAAATATTTTGTGCCAGATCATTTCTATGAAAATTCACTACCATAACGCACTTGCTGCGTCCAGGCTTTTTTTTTATTTCAACAACACACCACGATGACTTACAGCCTAAATACTATCGTACCGTTGGTGTTGACAAGGAGAAAAGAGGCAGCTTGTTAATTCTGGACTTGAAGGTTCGGAGGAGAAGGAAAAACATGTGCCGGCAAGGAATTCCACAACTTGGAAGTCCTCGGGACAAAAGAGCGGGCATAACAAGATGTTCTATGTCTGGTGACTTGGACAGTAAAAGGGTGCATTCGCTCTGTTCCCCTGGTAGATCTGTTGGGGGTAGCAGGTGGGGGAACTATGGAGGAAAGCTCCTCTGAGCAGTGCCCGTGCAGATATCTATAAAAGAGAGGGAGAGGTCACCAACGGCACGTCGGTGGGCAAGGGATGGCAGCCTTTGGGTGAGGGTAGGGTCACCGATGAGACGTATAGCTCTCTTTTGAATGGAGTCGAGGTTAGCGAGTGTAGAAGCGGCAGCTGCACCCCAGATGTGGGAGCAGTATTCTGGTTTGGCCTTATTTGTGAAGTATATAAGGTATAGAGATTAGCTGGTGAAAAGTATTTGCGAGCCCGGAAGAGGAAACCTAATTACTTGGTGAAACTGGCCCATACTACATATAGACTTGGACTACTTCTCTGGCTTCACTGTTGAGTTTCGTTTCTGTCTGTGAAGGACGTAGCCAGCGCGTAAGCTAACTGATGCAAGCGGCCTTTCTGAATTCTAGGATGTTCTTCTGTGGCCAGTTTCGCTGCTTGACAGCATCCTCAGACAGATAAAAATTGAATCAATACGAAATCATGACAACTACAAATAAATATCTGTTGCTATGTTATGATGTTTTGATCAAAAAATTATCCAAAACTTGAAAATAAAATGAAACACAAATGACGGATGGGGCTTTCAAAATGTCTACGTGATATATGTCAATATTTAACATAAAAAATAGAACTAACCTTGGATATTATTCTTCCTAATTAAATAACTGAAAGAAAATAAATCTTACTATTTTTTCAAAAAAGTTGTAATAAGATAATGAGTTGATGTATGTCGATACTTTCATTGTATAGAGTCTGCTTTATTACTGTTATTGTTTAGTTATTTAATTGTTGTAACTGTTATTATAGTTATTACTGTTATAGATTAGTTCTGTTTTTTATGTTAAATATTGACATAATACATCAGGTTGGCATTTTGAAAGCCTCATCCGTCATTTGTGTTTCATTCCATTTCCAATTTTTGGAGAATTTTTTGATCAAAACATCATAACGTAGTAGCAGATCTTTATTTGTAGTTGTCATGATTTCGTATTATTTCAATTTTTATCTATCTGTTGAGTAGCGAAACTAGTCACAGAAACGTTGAAGAACATCCTAGAACATCTAGAATTCAGAAGGCCCGCTTGCACCAGTTAGCTTATGCGCTGGCTACGCCCTTCACCTACAGAAACGAAACCCAACAGTGAAGCCAGATAAGTATTCTCCAAGTCTGTATCGTATAGTTTTATTTTTATCTGCTAGATATAAATGTACTCAAGAGAGAGTAAACTTTGACTTCTCGTCGTAGACGGATACGTAAGCGGTAATAAGCCCCAAATGGTCGTCGACACAGGCGCACCTAGGACGATTATTCGCCGCGACATGGTTCCGAGATGGCGAGTAAAAGAACCAGACAGAGTGTACAGAGTAAATGCAGTCGGTGGTGATCAGATCCAAGTATTTGGCGAGACTGACGTCGAGCTGCAAATTGGGACATGGAAGGCAAAGCAGAGAGCCATAGTCGCCGCCATATGAGACCAGATTATAATTGGCCTGGACATACTTCAGCGCCAGTACGTTAAACCTGATCTTGACACTAACATCCTGACTATCGGCGGTGAAGAAATAATAATGTCGCCTGGCAGTAACCTGGTAGTGCGGAAAATCACCATAGAGGCAAATAGCAACGTCTGCCGTGAAAGTGCCATTCCAGTGAAGAGAGCTGTGAGAGGAAGAGACGACCCAATTACTAAGCCAGAAGCAAGTGGAGAAGAAAGTATGAGAGAAGTACAAGACGAAGGGTGCAAATACCACGTAAATGTGAAGCCAACCCATAAAAAGGTCAGTAAACACATTTGTTGGAACAGAGCCGATGACGACAGGATGAATAGTGCCCGCCGAGATATTTGTGCAAGTAGAAACATCAGAACAGCAGCACCTACACGGCAGAACCATTAAAACCTAAGGACTTTGCTTGAAGAAAGCTCCGACATATTGACGAGAAGGAAAACCATCCACTCTGCGGTCGGAATGCATATACGAATAGAAAGCGACCGCATGAAGACCCGTTATGACATGCCACCTAATTCAGCTGGTTTTAAAGAAGAAGATCGGGTGTTGTTCTACAATCCAGTACGGCGCAAGCGACGGTCACCTAAACTACAGAACTTATGGGATGGTCCTTATAGGGTGGTCAAAAGGATCAATAACGTTGTCTATCGAATTCAGAGGAGCCCGAAGAGCAAGATGAAGGTGGTCCATATGCACAGACTTACGCCATTCCAAGAAATGTCAGAATTCGATTGGGACGATCGAATATAAGAGGGGGGCAGTGTCACATTTGTCTATGAGAATTAAGTTTATGGACTTTGTTTATTCTGTGGTCAGATGTAGTGTGTTGGTAACAGCGAACACTCTGGAATGATATTTCTAGAAGGGACCAGAAGTGACAGGTGTAGAATAGTGTAGAAGGTCTAGAATCTCTATGGACAGTATAAATAGACGAGAGGTGCGCACAGTGAGTTAGTTCAGTATTAAGTCGGTGGTGTAGAATAGTGATCATAGAGTATTAAGCGAGTTATCAGTAAGTGTTGGTGTTTAAGAAGCGATCATAGAAGGCGAATAGTGAAATATAGTTCTATGGTCATTTAATAATAGACAGAAATATTTTAGTTGATACTGGTGTTGGAAAATAGTTGCTTATAATAAATTAGTAGTTGGAAAAGCTGTGTTTTGTTAGTCAACGAATCCAGAACCCCGTAAAACGTAACATTATCATTCTCTCGTTATTTGTATCATGCTTGGCATTATACAGCAATTACCGCTATGCCCCTTTCTACAATCATAATGTTGTGGAAAATGATACATAAGTAGGCACTGCAGAAATGCAAAACTATCAGTTCAAGTATTAATTTTATAATCAATTGAAACATATTGTAAGTCAAAATTTAATATCGAACAATAATACATTAGGTACATAAGATGCCTCTTATAAGTGAAATTATATAGTCGCTTGGTAAGCAATATCGCGGACGGTCGACTTAAGATCAATCGGAAATGACCAAAAAGGCGCACACCACAAGAAAGCGTATATAACGTAGGGCAGTCATCCGAAGAAAAAAAAACGGAAAATTCATTTATAGCAGATTAATTGAGAAATTAAGTTTTCAAGAACACACGATTTGCACGTTTCCAACTGTCCATTTTCAGCAGCGTTGCCACATTTAATATTTAATCCCAAGAGTGTTTTGCCGTTTTGACGAAATAAAGCATCTAAAATGCTTTTTACCCACAATCCTTTCGACCTGACCTTCTGGACCTGAAATGCCGCCTATCTGCATCAAATATATCAACTAAACAACACCCATAACCTCAGGTGCAAAAATATACGTTTTTGTTGCAAATAGAAACGTTTTCATTGCTTTTATCATTGAAAGGTTATTAAAAACGAAATCTACCACATAGTTTAACTTTATTAAGGTATGTACAATTGATCTTAGGCCATATTATGTTATAATCACGTTAATATAAAGTTGATGTTAAGCCGATCGTTCCTGCAATGTCTTATAATATAACAAAATGCATTAGAGCAGTAATATATACTTCTCATTACACGCAATGAAATATAAACATCTTTTCAAAGCAATTATTGTATTGTAAGTAGTAATGAAATAAATACCTGATAATACACGATTCATTTACAATTACAATAATATCGGAACTGTCGATCTTGTTTTTCACAGCGTAACAATTTTTTTGAAGAAGTCTAACATGCTACTTTTAGCAGACTCAATCAAAATACCTATCTGATTTAGAGCGGTTTAAGAAAGTTTATTCAACAAGGTAATTTGTAAGTCTTGTGTCATTTTTGACAATTCTAAGCAATTTAATCATTACCGATATTATTTATCTTCACAGAAAAATACCTAAAAAGTTAACATCATTGTCGGTGATCTAAAAATTCCAACGGTACGGTTTCAGCTAAATCAAATCATATACGTTACCACTATATTACCTATGATAATTATAATTAGAGAGATAATGATACTCCCACCACCTATTTTTGCACAGCTAATCGCATGACGTCATGTGGAGAGATTTAATGGAGTTTGAGGTTCCGTATTCTTGGCGATTACGGACCTTTAGTTGATTGTGCATGCTCCTAGTCTTTTTATTCCACCCATTCCAAAATCACTGTGCCTTGAACTAGTCTGCACAGCGATTGGTAGGGTGAAGTTTTATATTGCTCTGTCTCCGGTCTAGACTGTCCGTAGATCAGTTGTCTTTTGCGGTCCAGAGCTTTACATTCGCACAAGATGTGCTGGGCTGATTCCTCCCACTCGCCGCAGAATCTACATGCGAGGTCCCCTTACGGACCTATTGCTTTTTATTAGATTTTATATTTTCATTTTATTAATTTCAATTCTCTTAATGTAATTTTTTGTGGTTAGAATGCACCCCAAATGTCGTCTCTACACCCAATTTGAATCATACTCAATAAATATGTATGGATGTGATAGAAATGAGAATTAAAAAGAAATTGAAACGCAAATAATGAGGGGAAATTTTTAGGACTGTATGTAAACAAAATTGGCGGCGAAGTGAAATCACAGAACAGACCTCTAAAGAAGTTTCACTGAAACGGAGCGACCGTGAATATTAATAGGGTCTTAGCTGACCATCGCGTACAATTGACGTCACTACTAGCGTCGATCATAAAAAACCCTTATTGTTAATTTTCATACATTCATATACAGGGCTTTCATTAATTCCCGAACCCCGCGTGACCGAATTCTGTCTCTCTCTTAGTGGAATATGATTTTATGGGTTGGAAGTCAAAAAGTAACAAAAAAAACCACTAGACTAGGGACCCTAAAGTTACTAAATCAATTGACAATTGACAGTTCAGTCCATTGGCGCTCATTTCCCTTTTGACGGTTATTTTGTATGTATATTGTGCATTTTCCAAGTTCGACCAGTGTTTACCTTCTTCAAATAATTTTCTATCTGTTGGATAATACAAATAAACAGTTTTTATCAAAACTTAGCATTTTCATTGCGTTTTACGTAAGTTAAAAGTGTAGGTAGTGTTACAAAGCACTTCAATAGATGTAGGTGCGGTGTTGCCACATCTCCAGAACTTCCCCAACATCTGGGAATTTTTGTACAATCTGGCAACACCGCCTCCCCACCCCCCTGGAGGTGCCTGGGGTGACCCCCCTCAGGCGAAGTCTCAACCCTCTAGGACCAGAAATAACGAAGTTACCAACTTGTACCCCGTCGGAACGGATAACTGGGGTCTGCACATTCCGAACACCCTGTATATACACCCTGTACGCGCAGATAACCCTCACACCCTGTATACGCAGAGAGATCTTATATTACGAGAAACACCTCTTGTGTAACATAGGAGTGATGACCACATTTGGATCACCTGTATATACATCCCCCTGTATACACACGGGACCGATCTGTATTCACAGAACCTTCTAGTAAAAGAAGGTCCTGGAAAATTCTGGAATGGAACGCTCCAGAAAGTGGTGGAAGGTACGGCGAGTATATAAAGACGAAAGCAAGCCAGGACAGTTCAGTTCAGTAAGAGAATGTTGGAGTGACTAGAAGAAGCAGTAACTAGTGTGAAGTAGAGACCGTAGTTTCAGTATAGTGACTTGTGTGCAGATTAGTAACCAGTGTAAGGCCAGATAAACTAAGTGTTTTGTGAGAGAGACGTTCTAGATCTTTATTGTATCCATATTTAGACAGTAAATTAAGTGTTTTGTGAGAGAGACATTCTAGAACATTTATTGTATCCATATTTAGATAGTAAATAAAGTAATTTTGTTAAAATTTAAAGTCTCACTTATCCAGAACCCGGAGAAAACGCAACAGTATGTTAAAGTTATGTTGTTAACGATATTCGACATCGCATGGAACAAAGCCCTACCAAATCTGTTCGTCGGTAATCTGCCCAAACAGGTACATATTTGTTACATGTTACACAATACACATTCCTAAAACCGTAAATTAGACGTTTAAATAATCGGACCTCAATTTGTTTATGTACATTACAAAATTTTGATATCTATACAAAATAAAAGTAATATTTTATTATGTTTTTAATTTATTTTTTTAACAATCAATAACAGTAAACCATACTTGAACAGACTTGCTGTTAAAAATACTAAATAATAAATATATTTAAGACATTTACTGCTTCACCTTATTATAATTTTTATCTTTTTTATAAAACCCCAAAGGAAATATGAGACAACACTGGCATCTTAGGGATTTCATTAATTCAGGTTGTACAACCGTGTATGCCGGGTTGTCTAACTTAAGCGGTCACGTGGGGTTCGGGAATTAATGAAAGCCCAGTATATTAAATGTATATGAGTCTTTACTACTCATCTTTAGCTTTTCCATTGTTTGACTACAATACAAGTTTGTTGGATTTTAAAAAGTATCGATAAGAAGTTACTGCCTTTTAACATAAACGCCTTGGATTAGTGTTTTATTGAGTTTCAGTGATGGTGTTTTTATTGTTCGTTGATTTTGTGTTTTAAAAGTCGGGTTTTTGTGAATCCGATATAAACAATAACAGTGTCACATTTCTCTATGAGAATTAAGTCTATAGACCTTCTAACTTCTATGGTCAGTTGTAGTATGTTGGTAACAACAAACTCTCTGGAATGATATTTCTAGAAGAGACTAGAAGTGACAGGTGTAGAATAGTGTAGCAGGCCTAGAATCTCTATGGACCGTATAAATAGACGAGAGGTGCGCACAGTGAGTTAGTTCAGTATTGAATTAGTGTGGTGTAGAATAAGTGATCATAGAGTATTAAGCGAGTCAGTAGTAAATGTTGATGGATAAGAAGCGATCATAGAAGGCGAATAGTGGAATATAGTTCTATGGACATTAAGTAAGAGAGAGAAATATTTGAGTTGATAGTGGTGTTGGAAAATAGTTGGTAAAAATAAAATAGTAGTTTGAAAAGCTGTGTTTTGTTAGTCAACGAATCTAGAACCCCGTAGAACGTTACAATATGTTTGTACCCGTAACACCTGTTTTCTAATAAGTGCATTTTATTTTAGCAAACATAGCTTAGTGTTAAAAGGTTCACATGTCCAATTCATTTGTCTTATGATTGCAATGGTGAAAATAGATGTACCTATGTCTGTTATTGAAACATATATTTTTTAGGTTTGACTATTAAGTTTATTAAATAACGTATATGCTTAATTTAACTTCTTTAGTCTCAGTGATATTAAATTAAATTAAAAAAAACTTATTTTACCTTGACAAATGAAAATGACATCAAATTTTCGACGGTGACTTAGTATTCATCGCAACTATACGAGATGGCCGCAATAGCGTTCAAAAGTCACCACTGTCGTTTCCTATCTATAGAAGGCATTGGAATCTAACCTTGAACTGGAAGGGACGCGGCTGTGTTTTCAGTAATTTTCTGAGGCACATTTAGCATCAATGAGATCGACAATAATAGGGTCGTGATCTCTGTGGAACACACACAGAGATGATACTTATTTTTAATAGGTATAGTTACATATTGCTAGGTTTCAGGGGAGTCTCGCTGAATTTAATGAAGTCATACCTATTAGCCAGGAAACAACGTGTGGCTTTTAATGATTATAGAACAGGGGTATTTCTGGCATCTGAGTGGAAGATTATAGAACGAGGTGTGCCTCAAGGCTCAATCCTTGTGCCAATCTTGTTCTTACATTATATTAACGAACTGTCTGAAGTATTGCCCCATAAGACAACCTTGTTTGCTGACGATACATCTTTGATTTTGCGAGCTCCTTCAGATAGTGATCTAATTTAGGAAGCATCACAATCACTAAGAATTCTGGAACAGTGGTACAATAGAATAGACTTACAATTGAATGTGACCAAAACAAATTTAATCTCATTTAACTATTTTAGGGGTAACCAGTTATCGCTGAGATTCAACTCAGAATCGTTGAGCACTCAGGATGATGTTAAGTTTTTGGGCTTGAGGCTTGATTCTCAGTTGAACTGGAGGGCTCATGTTGGCTATCTGGTAGGTAAACTGTCAGCTTTTAGTTATGCTCTGCGTGTTCTGTCCGATTCTAGTAGTATTAGTGCCAGCCTTGAGGCGTACTACGCATATGTGAACTCAAGGCTTCGATATGGACTAATGTTCTGGGGGAATCCCATAGAAGCCGGTAGGATCTTTAGGCTCCAAAAGGTATGTATCCGCAGCATATTTAATCTGAATTATAGGGGTTCGTGTAGGAAAACATTCCTCCACAACAGAATAATTACCTTGCCAAGTTTGTATATATTGGAGTGTGCGTGTTTTGTTAGCGAAAACCGGAGTTTGTTATCAGATTGTAAACAACAGCATCAATACAACACTAGAGCACGTTTAAAGGATCAATTAATTGCGCCACAAACTACAAAAAGTATTGTTTACAATAGTGCTGTGGTGCAGTCCCTAAAGGTGTACAGCAAACTGACGGTGCAGATAAAGAAGCTTCCACCTGCAAAGATAAGAACAACGAATAATAATATTCTGGCGGCAAAGGCCTATTATAATATTGAGGATTTTTTAGCTGACAAGTTGTAGCTGTTGGTAATCAATATCGTGATTGTCTAGTTTTTTTTTCAATTGTAATTCCTGTGTTTTTATGTTTTTTTAAATGTTGACATGTTCTACACATTTTGTATGTATTGATGGTGCGAATAAATATATTATATTATATTGCCATAAGGTTTATAAGTAAGAAAAAAGATAACAAAACCTTTTGTGCCCCATCTCTTTCTTTTGAAAATTTGCTTAAATTGCCATTCATCTGGATTACATTTTAATGATAAAAGGTACCTTCTGTTTCTCAGTCCTAGAATACTTTTCATTTGATCCTATTAACATGTGCAGAATCTCTGAATTAACGTCTAAACGCTCCCGAGTCAAGATGCAAATGCACAGTGTACTTTTCTTGTCCAAGACAGTTTAGTAAAATATTGTAGAAAGCCTCGGTGGTCAAGCGTTAAAAACGTGTGTCATTAAACCGAAGGGTACTGGGTTCGATCCCCAGGGTTCGCCTTTTACTTTTTCAGTACACACACCTACTGTAAAATTGATATCAACCGAAGGTGGGACATTGTATTTGAGCAAGTTAAATATATGCCCGCTCCGCCCTACGGAGGGGGCGTAAAGTCGTCGGTCCCGTATCTATTCGATGTTGGGCACGTTAAAGATTCCTACCCTCCTTATAGAAAGGCAGGGGTTCGGCAAAATTTCCGGGATAATAAGGTGAAACTGCTCCCTGGCGTCGGTGATCGACCATATAGTCGCGGATATAGACCGGCACTAAAGTACCAAAAAAATAAAGTATTGTAGGTCTAAATTACGATTGTTGTAACACCAATCTTATTGAGTGAAGATTGGACCCTGTGATGAGAACTGATAAATACAATTTATTTTTAGACCTGAAGATCTAACAAATTAAGCGTCACCGGAGGCATAAATAAACAGTTTATTCTTCCCTCTGATGACGCTCACTTTGTTAGCGAAACGTCGCCTGGTTCAAAAACTGTATTGTGATGAATTGGATTCTCCAAATTGTACTTACCAATCTTATATAAAACATTGGTATTTTTAGTACACATTAGACTTTTGGAATACTATAAAAATCGGTTTTTGCAAAACTAAGGGATTTTATAACTTCTGTTTTCGTCTATGTATTTAATTTCCTTGATCAAATTATACTTTCATAAGTTAGTTTTATTTTATCTTGTTGAAAGTATTTAATTAAAGAAGAGAATATTTATACATTATATTTTCATGTGTATGCTATAATAGAGAATGTTTTGTTTAGATATTCAGATTGAAGTATGGCAACATGGCGTGTTATCTACCTAATAATAACAGAGAAAATCGCTGTCCCATAGACATTAGACATCCTCTATGGTTTTCACTGTATATGTCAAATATGTCGTTCTTCTGTATTTTTAGGTTATAAAAAGACTTTTATAATTTTAAATTCTGTAATTATATTTATTATACATTACAGATTGATGGTTCGGCTTTTTTAGTTCGCAAATCGGAATAATATACTTCATCAATTTTTAATAAAGGTTCTAGTAACAGACATTCATGTGTCTGTAATCCCTATTTTCTTTTTGAATTTGCTTGCTGGTGTTTTAAAGAATATTTTTATTTGTTTGATGGGATTTATCGAAGATGAACTTTCAGAAGTCAGAAAGCTGTGTGAACATGTTGTTACAGGCTGCAGACTCGTCTCTTGTGTCAAGACAATGGTGCGAGCAGAAATAAAAAGGACAGAGTTCAAGACTCTTGTGGTTTGTATACAATTTCCGCAAGATTATCCTGCTGCTCCACTCTTGTTGGAATTAAAAAGTAAAACCTATTCTGATAAATTGCTGCAACGTCTCACACAGATTTGTGAACAAGAAGTGAAAAAATTTCTGAATAAAGCACAAGTGCTGGTTTTGGTCAAATTTTTAAGACAATTCATTGATGAGAATCCATTGTCATGTTGCTATGATGAAATAAACACATTGAAGAACACGCTAAGTGGAAACGATGAACTGAAACTAAAACAAAAGACCTCAAGTCTAACCTTGAAGGTTGAGAATAGAAAATACTTTCTAAACTGTAAGATTCTTGTACCAGATGATTATCCGACGGCAGCTATTAAGTACTGTATTTTGACGTCTAGTGTGTTTTTTTTGTTTATTTATTCTTGGTTTTAGAATATCCGAAGTGGAAACAAACTTTTCACCAATATTTAATCGGCATATGCTAGCTCAAGCCAAGGAAATAGCCAGACGATGTGTTGAAGCACCTTTGAAGAAGAAACCAAATGATTTACCTTTTAAGCCGCAGCCTTCTTTACTGAAATCAGTAGAATTTCTAATAGATTGTGTTAAGCGTCTGCCTACTGAAAACTGTCAGTTTTGTGAAAAGATATGTTTTCCAGATAATCCTAAGGTATGGTTCCTTTCAAAGTAAGTGAAGTCTCAGTAAGTCATGAAAAATGCGGTAATCTTACACTTTAGCAACCTGCCACGTTCTTGCGCACACATAATGTGGATGATGTCATCCCTTTCTCTGTGCACACATACACACACATTACATTAAAGTAGCTGATTATATATAATTCCAAAGCATCTCAATTTATATATAATTGATTCATGTAGGGGAGTAACAAAGTAACTATAAAACAGTCAACTATATATATATATATATATATATATATATATATATATATATATATATATATATATATATATATATATATATATATATATATATATATATATATATATATATATGTATATATATATATATATATATATATATATATATATATATATATATATATATATATATATATATATATACACACAGCATGGCCATTTTCTATCTCTTTACATGGGTTAACTTTTTTATTAAAAGAGATAGAAAAAAAGCTTGCAGCCCCTAGGGGGGAGTTCTATTCCCCCTGCTGTGGTCCCTCTGTGGACGATTTGCTGGCTATCCTGGGAATGTGGGAGGTTGACGTCCAGGCGTATGCTGATGATCTAGTCATAATGGTTAGGGGCAAATATGAGGAGGAACTAGTAAGTACTCTTCAAGAGGCACTAAATGTAGTGAATGATTGGTGTTGGAGGCAACAGATGTCTGTGAACCCCCGCAAAGCGATCATTGTTCCATTTACCAGAAGAAGAAGGCTGGATAAATTAAAACCACCTATTCTTATCGGCGAAACCATTCCATTTACGGAACAAGCAAAATATCTGGGGGTTACCCTAGATAAGAATCTAAACTGGGACGTACAGTTAGAGAATTAATCTTGCCAAAGAGCAGGTGTCTAGTCCTATCCGCTGCCAGACAGGAACACAGTACGTGCTCTGCTCTAACTCTCCATACACAGCTGGCACTCGGTCTCCTGACCGACTCCAATATGGTGCATGTGGTGACGCAAGCGGCAGTGTCCTGTATACAGGCCGACTAGAGTACTCAGTTGTTGCCTGTTTAACTCTAGAAGTTTTTTAGCCCTTGACTCGGACAGGCCATTTATGAAGGCCTTAGAGTGAGCTAATCCTGGAAGATTTTGCCAATACTGGATTGTCATTCTTTCTGTCCAGGTCTTTAAGGTGCGTTTTGCTGTGCATGATGTTATCCTCAGCACCGGTTCTGGTCCGACAAAGTCTCTCTGGGCACCACTCCCGGCAAGCGCGTCGGCCGTAACATTGCCATCATGGTCCGAGTGGCCTGGTATCCAGACCAGCGACACCTAATTACTGCTGCCCAGTTCGTTAAGGGCAGATTTACAACTCCATACCGTTTTTGAATTACACCAGTAGGAACCAAGAGCCTTTTTTGCAGCTTGGCTATCTGCATATATCTTTATCGATTTGTGTGTGCACTGGTTTTTTATACTTTCCCTTGCACACATCTCGATGGCATACACTTCTGCCTGGTGTATGGTTGCATACTTGCCGAGGCTAGCTGATAGTCTAGCATCGGTGCTGCCCCCATATGCGCCCGCTCCTACTCCCATATTGGTTTTGAAGCCATCAGAGTGCCAGCAGAGATCAGATCTCAATAGGGTCGTTTGATTTCGCTCCCAGTCCTCCCTTTCCGGGAGGATGGTCTTGAAAGACAGATCTCTACTGATCTTTGTAGGCATCAAGTCTGAGACAATTCCCAGAATCGCATGACCCTCAATGTCATCAAGGAGTCCAGACCCTCCCAGACTGATTTCCTTCGGCATACTGTCGGCCGTTTGTTTTAGTCTGTACGTTGTCCACCTCGCCACCCTCTCCAACTATATGTGAAGAGGTGGAATATTAAGGAGGACCTCCAGAGCGGCTGATGGTGCGGTGCCTATCGCTCCCGTTATCATCAGACAAGCTTGTTTCTGTAGATGAGCCAGTTTGGCCCTCGCGATACCACGAAGTGCCTTAGGCCACCAAACTATGGCTCCATATGTTATCTCATTGGTCTGATAACCACTACATAGAGCCAGTGCATCTGTTGGGGGTTTGTTCCCCAGTTGTTTCCACAGATTCTCCGGCATGTCCACAGGGATAGTTTAGCCCTGAGGATTACATTATCTAACTGTATGTCCCAATTGAGCTTCTTATCTAGGGTGACCCCCAGATATTTTGCTTGTTCCGAAAATTAAATCGTTTCCCCCATAAGAATAGGTGGTTTTAATTTGTCCAACCTTCTTCTTCTGGTAAATGGAACAATGATCGTTTTGCGGGGGTTCACAGACATCTGTTTCCTCTGGCACCAATCATTCACTACATTTAGGGTCTCCTGAAGAGTACTTGCTAGTTCCTCCTCATATTTGCCCCTAACCATTATGACTATATCAACATACGCCTGGACCTCAACCTCCCACAGTCCGATAGCCAGCAAATCGTCCACAAAGAGAGACCACAGCAGGGGGGATAGAACTTCCCCCTGAGGGAAACCCCTCGCGGCCCTGAAGCCGACCACCTCCCCCTGCAGCGAGGTAATAACAGTCCGATTGTAGAGCATGCTTCCGATCCAGCCACAAATGGTAATGGGTGGAGTAAGACTAAGGGTATACACAATCAACGAAAGGTTGCAGTGCTATTGGGGCGGCAAGACCGCGGACGAGCCCTGAGGGGAAAAAAAGGCTTAAAGCAGTGTTGTTGCAAAATTAGGCGGACTTTTTCTTTCGAAACATTGCACTGATTTGCCGTTTCTCGTATAAACGAATTTCAATAAAATTTTGTATAGGCTAAGACGCTTTCTTCATCCTCTTCTCAGTAGTTTATCTTTTGATTGCTTGACGTTACAAATGATCCATATTGTTTTAAGTTTGTTTCCATCTTCAAAAATAGCCTTTTGTCTGGCTGTTTTCTTTCTCAAAATACATGTTACTGGCCGCATCACTATTTCTGTTACATACGTAATAACAAAACGGCATGTCATTCCTTTCTTCAAAGTATATATTTTCAACAAGATGGATGCCCTGCTCACTCAACACTGTTGGTAAGAAATTATCTGAAAGAACATTTTAATGTAAATGGAAAAGTATATAAACACCGAATTACTAAAATTTCTTGAAAAACAGTCTAATCCACGACAGGCAAGATGGATTCCGTCAGCGCAGATCAACTGTCGACCTCCTTTCCTTGGAACAAATCTATGGAACTACATGGTGAATCCCAGATTGTCGCTCTAGACATATCTAAAGCATTCGACCAGGTCTGGCACGCAGCGCTGCTTAATAAACTTCCGGCCTATGGCCTACCACCAAAACTCTGTACCTGGACAGCAAATATCCTCTCCAACCAGAGCATATCTGTTGTGGATGGACATTCCTCTAAACTGTATCCAATCAATGCAGGAGTTCCTCAAGGTTCAGCTTTAGATCCTACTTTGTTTCTTCTCCACATCAATGACCTCCTCTCTAGCACATCCAACCCAGTTCACAGTTACGTGGACGATACCACTCAAATATACAATATTCTAAGCCTTTTTTTTTAGCCCAATTAGATGAGGATCGCAGACTCATGGAGGGTTCTGTCTGTGTGGATCTTCAAAAAATATTAGACTAGGGAAGTAGAAATCTTGTAAAATTCAACTCCACCAAATCTCAGTCTTGCATTCTATCTCATAAGGGATACACCAGCCCTAGGCCCATCACAATGAACAACCAAGTTATTCGAAGTAATGAGTGCTTTTCACTTGTTGGCATTTCTGTGGATCGAAATCTCAATTGGCACCAACATGTCACATAAATTACAGAAGCGGCAGCTAAGAAATTAGGTTTCCTCTTCCAGGCTCACAAATACTTTCACCAGCTAATCTCTATACCTTATATACTTCACAAATAAGGCCAAACCTCGAATACAGCTCCTGGACTCGCTTGCCATCGCTTGCCCACCGACGTGCCGTTGGTGACCTCTCTCTCTTTTACAGATATCTGCACGGGCACTGCTCGGAGAAGCTTTCTTCCATAGTTCCTCCACCTGCTGCTCCCAACAGATCTACCAGAGGAACAGAGCGAATGCACCCTTTTACTATACAGGTCACTAGACATAGAACATCTTCTTATGCCCGCTCTTTTGTACCGAGGACTTCCAAGTTGTGGAATTCCTTGCCGGCACAGGTTTTTCCTTCTCCTCCAAACCTCCAAACCTTCAAGTCAAGAATTAACAAGTTGCCGCAGTACGATAGTATTTAGACTGTGAGCCATCATGGTGTGTTGTTGAAATAAAAAAAAAATAAAAAAATTTGAAAACAGATCAATATGTCGTTACGGACCTGTCATTGGCCGGCTCATTGCCCTGCTCTAAGCCCATTGGATTTCTTTTTATGGGGATATTTACAACATTGAAATTTTGAACCGAAGAATTATGGAAGCGATAAATTCCTTCACTGAAGATATCATCCACAATGTTTATAAAGAATTTGTATGTAGAGCTGAAAAGTGTGTAGAGGTTGGAGGATATCACATTGAATAAAATATACTGTTTTTCTTTAGCTCAACTGTGTTTTTATAATTTTCTCAGCTGCTAAAAAAATATTTTTTTTCCAGAATTGGTGTTTTTGAGACAAGCAAACAATTTTTATAAAGAATGACATTTTTTCATAAGGTTACAAATAAAAATGTTTTCCCTCTTGTTCAGTCCATCCGGGGACACACTGTATCTAGATTAAATATTTAATATCATGATAAATATTTAACAGTGCTTTCTGCAACTGGTTGTTGTGAAGATTGGAAAATAGGAACCTGTGATGAGCACTGAGAAGTACCATTTGGGGAACCCAATTCATCACAATACAGTTTTTAGACCAGATGATCGTTTCGCTAACAAAGTTAGCACCATAATTTATTCGTCCCTCTGTTAACGCTAAGTTTGTTAGCGAAACAATCATCATGTCTTAAAACTGTGTTGTGATAAATTGGGTTGTCAAAATATTTGATGATGTTTGTATAATAAAAGGTTGAAAATATTGCAGTGTTTCAAGAATTTGCTTAATGTTTCAGCTACTCGAATTGGACGAGAATTCTCCGAAACATATTGAGAGGGTATATTGTGGTCATTTGTTTCACCAAGAATGTTTATTTACATTTATGAAACAGCCACCATTCGGAAATAAATCTTGTAAAGCCTGTGGCCACAAAATCCATCACTTTAAGTGGACGCTTTCTGATAAACTTGCTGAAGATCGCTGGGCACATGGACAAGCTAGGGAACGTGAATTACAAGAAGTGACTGATTTTTTCAATTAGAGAAACTTACATGGATTTAAATGTTTAGTCTTTGTATCAATTTTTATTTGTTTTATATGTGTGTTTAATGAAATAATTTAATATTTTACATTTAATGGATAAGTACTTTCTTTATTTATTTCTTAAGTAAAGCAGAATATTTGTTAAAAGTGTTTATTTATTTTTATCTTAAAAAGATTCCTGATAAAACAATATCTCTGTAGATTGTATCATATCAATAAAAAAATTCATCAAAAATTATTTAGGTATTCATTATTTATTCCTAAGAAAAGTGTGAAGTCTCTTAAATAGTGAACCTTGAATGGATTACTTGACAATTAGCGATTTTTTAAAAATATTTCAACAACACACTACGAGGGCTTACAGCCTAAATACTATCGTACTGTGCGTGTCGACAAGGAGGAAAGAGGCAACTTGTTAATTCTGGACTTAGATTTGGAGGAGAAGGAAAAACATGTGTTGGCAAGGAATTCCACAACTTGGAAGTCCTCGGGACAAAAGAGCGGGCATAACAAGATGTTCTATGTTTGGTGACTTGGACAGTAAAAGGGTGTATTCGCTCTGTTCCCCTGGTAGATCTGTTGTGGGCAGCAGGTGGAGGAACTATGAAAGAAAGCTCCTCTGAGCAGTGCCCGTGCAGATATCTATAAAAGAGAGAGGTCACCAACGGCACGTCGGTGGGCAAGCGATGGTAGCCTTTGGGTGAGGGTAGGGTCACCGATGAGACGTATAGCTCTCTTCTGAATGGAGTCCAGGATAGCGAGTGTAGAAGCGGCACCCCAGATGTGGAAGCAGTATTCGAGGTTTGGCCTTATTTGTGAAGCATATAAGGTATAGAGATTAGCTGGTGAAAAGTATTTGCGAGCCCGGAAGAGGAAACCTAATTTCTTAGCAGCCGCTTCTGCAATTGATGTGACATGTTGGTGCCAATTGAGATTTCGATCCACAAAAATGCCAACAAGTGAAAAGGGCTCATTACTTTGAATAACTTGGTTGTTCATTGTGATGGGTCTAGGGCTGGTGTATCTCTTATGAGATAGAAAGCAAGACTGAGATTTGGTGGAGTTGAATTGTACAAGATTTTTACTTCTCCTGTCTAATATTTTTTGGAGATCCACATAGACATAACCCTCCATGAGTCTGCGATCCTCCTCTAATTGGGCTAAAGAGACGGGCTTAGAATATTGTATATTTGAATAGAGGGTGCTGTCATCCGCGTAACTGTGAACTGGGTTGGATGTGCTAGAGAGGAGGTCATTGATGTGAAGAAGAAACAAAGTAGAGGCTAAAGCTGAACCTTGAGGGACTCCTGCATTAATTGGATACAGTTTAGAGGAATGGTCATCCACGACAACAGAAATGCTCCGGTTGGAGAGGAAATTTGCTGTCCACGTACAGAGTTTTGGTGGTAGGCCATAGGCCAGTAGTTTATTAAGCAGCACTGCGGCCAGACCTGGTTGAATGCTTTGTATATGTCTAGAGCGACAATCTGGAATTCACCGTGTAGACTTGTTCCAAGAATGGGTGACAAAGGAAAGGAGGTCGGCAGTTGATCTGCGCTGACGGAATCCATACTGCCTATCGTGGATTAGACTGTGTTTTTTTAAGAAATTTTAGTAATTCGGTGTTTATATACTTTTCCATCACTTTAGAGACGACTGAAAGGAGAGAAATAGGCATGTAGTTGCTAGGAAACGCTTTGGATCCTTTCTTGGGGACGGGTTGTACTCGAGCAGTTTTCCAGTTATTAGGGAATATGCCTCTATTGTAAGATGTCTGAAACAGACGAGTCAGGACAGGAGCAAGTTCTGGTGCGCATTTTTTGAGAACAATTGCTGGGATCTCGTCAAGGCCAGAGGCTTTTCTGGTATTAAGAGACGAGAGCATCTTTCGTACCTTTTTAGTTTTGAAAGTGATATCCGTCATTTTATGCGCGACATTGGGGACTGTTGGTGGTCGAACATTTTGAGGTGGGTTGAGATTGAATTGCCGGCGAACAATGAGGCAAAAAGTTCAGCCTTGCCCAGGGCGGTAGAAACAATTTCATCCCCTGAGACAAGAGGTGGGAACGTGCTCTTGCAGAAATTATTCCTAATAGATTTAGCAAGAGTCCAGAAGGGTTTGCTGCCGTTGGAGCTTAAGAGGACTTTGTTTTTGATGTGGTTATTAAACGAGCTTTTTGCCTCAGAAAGAATGCGGACATAGCGGTTTCTTGCTTCGTTAAATGCTTGACGGTTTTCTTGACTGGGATTGTGTAGAAGCTTTTTGTAAGCTTTGACCTTTTCAAGTCTGGCCTTGTCACAGGATTTAGAGAACCAGGGCTTTTGAGTGGCTGCAGAGGTTTTCTGTGTACGTGGAATAAATAATTCCATGCCAGCTTGGATTATTTTAGTGACGTTTTGCGAGATATCAGAGGGGTCAGGATGAGAGAAGCAGACAGACGCCATATTTATACAGACACCCTATTTATATACCGAAACTATACACTAAAAATGGTGTAATACCGATGATGCAATATCGGATGATTCAATACCGTATGATGCAATATCAGATGCCTCAGTACCGGATGATGTAACACCGGGTGACGTAATTCAAGAACTATTGTGTCAGTGGATACGCCCAACCGGTTGTGTTGATGCTGAAAGCAACCATGGATTATTTCGTGCTATTTCAAAAAGTGCTGAATTGACCGGACTCATGTCTGAATTCATCAAATTCTGTGGATTCACCTTGCGGATTTCCAAAGCATCCAGCTTGCGATAATCCGTGGTTGCCTTCAACAAATTAAGATTATTATCGCCTACCTTATGTCCCTAGTTAACCATGTGTTGAGCAACGCTATATTTTTCTGCTCTATTGAACCTAACGCCGGCTCCACACATTGGGGCCAATGGTGGGGCCAACAGCGTTCGTCCTATGTGTGGATGAACGAAATAATGTTGGCGCCAACGTCGGGGGACGTTGGCGTTCGCGTTGGGAGTAACCCGTCGGTTGTCGGTTTATTTAAAAAGATCAAAGGGATTTGCCTCGTCGTTCGTCTTGCCGACCACACATTGGTTTCGTATTCAGTTGTAGTAAAGACGTCAGGACGTATAAATATATGAAGTGGAGCATTATTAAAAATGTCTTCCTGTTGGACAAATAAATTAGTTTTGAAATTTATAAAACTGTATCAAACGGAATCGGTTCTATGGAACCTCCGCAATTCTCAACACAAAAAATAGGAATGCTGTGATAGACGCATGGCACCGTATACAAGTTTCCATGAACTGCCAATTTGCAATTGCCGAACTAAAAAAAAAGAAAGAGTCATTGATCTCCACTTATAGACTACACAACAGAAAAATAAAAATAAAAGCCTGACATAGGGCTTTGCAAACTTCAGGTACTATCAGAGATATATCTTGGCTTGAGATTTTCAAGATAAAATGTCTACTGAAGACAGACAGCAAAAATTGTTAAATTCTCCCGAAGGATCTTGATTTAAGTTATTTAAGAAGTGCCGTCTGTCATATCTGAAACAAAATTGACATGAAAAAATAGTGCATATAATGGAGGAAAAAGGTTAAAAGTATTTATCATTATATGTACGTCGTTATACTTACTGATTCCGTAATCTATGAAGAGTTGTAACCCACCATCTCCTTTTACGAGGACTTCATTTTGTAGAATTAATTTTAAAATATAATTGTTAGCACTCATTACGACAAATGCACAAAGCGAATTTCGTTTTCACGCCCAGGCATATTGACGTTGGCCCGGTGCTCGAAGGAATGAGCTTGGCGCCAATGTGTAGGCACTCTAATAAAACTCATCGCCAACATAGTCAAGTTGGTCCAAACGTTGGCCCCAACATTGGACCCAATGTGTGGAGCCGGCGTAAAATGAGCGATGTGCTCTTTGAATCTTGCTGTTATTGATCTCCGCGTTTGCGCAATATAGATTTCCTTACAATTATTATTACGATATTTGATCCGATTTTTGCCGGAAGTCACTAATATTCTTTGGCCCACCCAAAAGGTTCTTCAAATTATTAACTTTATAAACAACTCTCAAGTCGTTATTTTTTTGACTATTTTCTCTAACCCTTTTGTAAGAAAAGGATAGAAGGGAAGTACAGCGAACTTTTTGGGTCGCTCATCGAATTTAGGCTTCAATGTCGTAATGTTACTTGTCGACATTTTCCATTAGTAACTAATCTATACACAATGTCTGGAGAGAGACCGGTAGAAATCGCAATATCTATCTATCTCTTATTACTGCTCAAAGGAAAAGTAAGTAACCTCCGAACAAGAAAGCTCAAACTCAGAGTGATCTGGGTTGAACACACTGAGACCTTAGAATAGTGGTTCTTCTATTACACTTCAATATATACGTATCTCAATGCTTGATTCTGTTTCCTTTGTAGTAGGTAGCTCAAATTCTGCACCATTAAAAAAGTACAAAATCGTTGCACAATAATGAAAATTTCTGGACGTAGCAAGTGCGTTATAGTAGTGAATTTTCATAAGAATTGTACACTATTATTATACGGCATATTCGTTAGAGTTCAAACTTACACATACCATGAAGATCGATTATAGAGGTCCTAGTACCCGCACCTTTGAAGAATTCTTACGAAAGTGTTACCATAGTGATATCTCTCTATTATCAAAAAAATATTTCGTTCTAACTCCTTTTGTATAAAGCTAAAGAACTACATTTTGCTATATCTGAAAATAGTGCAAGTCTCCTTAAAAGAAATTACATTCAAATTATACAGAAGATTTTCATAAGGAAACTTAATTCAGATTTAGAAAAGCCAAATTATAAACCTTGTTAATCGCCAGTATGATTTCGTGTTAGTCAACCTAAACCGGCTTTTTCAATATCGACAATAACAAAATTATAATTTCAGACACAAAGTTGACAAACTTACTTAGGCGCTTTAAACAAAAATTAGATCTTGTTTAAATCGTATGAAATCTGTGCACTATTGTTTTTCCAAATGTTAAAATAAAATATAAAAAAACATACGTTCATCGAGCTGGATTCGATCGCGTAATCTTCTGCTTAGGAGGCAAGTGCAGTGCCCCGTGCGCCATCTAGGCACACATCAAATAGCGTTTTATTTGCGTGATACTTTAGATTGGCTTCATGCCCGGGATATATTCAAAGTATACAGAATTAATTAATTACAGCATTAGTAGAATTACCATTGAAACACCCCACGACTGTTTCGGTCTTATATGACGTTTATGTTTAAGTTTAAAGATAAAAGAAACTATTTTAGAATCATTTTTATAGAGGGACTTAGCTTGATTTTGTTTAAATTTCTGCTATGTTATGCGATAGCATAATATAGCTATGCCGTGCTAAAACTGTGTTTGGGGCCGTTAATAAAGCTACAAATATAGTGTATTTTAATAATTGATTGAATAGCCCAGTTAAATAACAATAACGTGGCAAATTTTTAACTTCATGTCGTCTGTCATTTTACATAACTGCGGTCGAGATTTCACGATTGTTGGTTCGGGTAGTATGTTTTATGCCTGGTATATATTTAGTTTGGTTACCGTTGATGTATGGTTTATACCTGTTGTATGAATATACGCGTGGCAGTTAACTACTCTGTCTGTCAGGCATTGGACTTTAACCAGTAAGTCGATTTAACGCAAATCTTCGCGATTTTATTTTTAATTTGGAAAACATTCTAAATATCGTGTATCAAATTACTTAAAATTCACAACATAGGTTTATTTGCACTATTTCTAGCCACATGTACAGTCTCATTCCAGTTACTCTGATAATATAGCGTTTTCAAAAAGTTTTCCCCGATTAACGAACTCGACCTCAGTTTTACCCAAACAAGATTTTTGGCAAGTTTGATTGAAATCAGTAGTATTTTTTGAGTTATCCCTTGGATACATACATACATACATATACATATATATATATATATATATATATATATATATATATATATATATATATATATATATATATATATATATATATATATATATATATATACAGGGTGATTCATAAGTGGTGACCAAAAATGAAACCCCATGTTCCTTGAATAATTCTAGAGAGGGTATGTCCTATAAAATTTTTTCCTATAATGCTTCATTAAAAAGATACAGGGTGTTGAAGTTGAATTTCAAAAAATATAATTTCCCAATTTTTTAAAAAGTAGTACATATATTTTGCTGAAACTTCGCATGTGTAGGCTGTTATGAAAGGCGCGTACCCACATGTCATTGGTTATCCCACAAGAAAAAAACGGGTACGCCAACGATATTTTTTTTTTCATTTTTTGAATCTTACTTTCATTCTTGAACAAAATGACTCTCTTGATAATCTTCTGTACGACGCTTATTTTACGAGTAAGCAATGAATCAGGTAAGTGTTTTAGAGCACAGTTCATGATTTTTAACCAGTCGTTGTTTGGTAGAAAATCGCAATGATACACTTTTATCAGGCTTGTAGTAATTTATTTATTACAATAAATGTTCAAAAATGCCTCCATTCGTCTGAATACACGCACGACATCTTTTTAATATGGAAAATTTAATGTCTTGAGGATTCATTGTTGCTTGAATATGACGAAAAGCATTATTTATCAGTTGTTGTAGCTGCTCTGGTGTATTTATTTGCTCACTGTAGACCAGTCGCTTAAAATTACCCCAAAGATAGAAGTCAAGTGGATTTAAGTTCGGTGATCTTGCAGGCCAATGTATTGGTCCAGTTCTGCCAATCCATCTTTCATTATAATGTTCATGTAGCTATGTAACAACGTTTCGACTATGATGCGCTGGTGCACCGTCATGCTGGTACCACATTATACCTCAGTCATTTTGTTCACGAATAAAAGTAAGATTCAAAAAATTAAAAATAAAGAAATATCATTGGCATCCCCGTTTTTTTCTTGAGGGATAACCAATGACATGTGGGTACGCGCGCCACTGTTGGATTAGCCGATTCAATTGTTATGGTAGAATACGCGCCTTCCATAACAGCCTACACATGCGAAGTTTCAGCAAAATATATGTACTATTTTTTTAAAAATTGGGAAATTTTCTTTTTTGAAATTCAACTTGAACACTCTGTATCTTTTTAATGAAGCATTATAGGAAAAATTTTTATAGGACATACCCTCTCTAAAATTGTTCAAAGAACATGGGGTTGCATTTTTGATCACCACTTATGAATCACCCTATATATATATATATATATATATATATATATATATATATATATATATATATATATATATATATATATATATATATATATATATAAACATATAAAAAATTTAACGGACCTTGGTTTTGGCATCTAGGAACCCAAATTCGCGCTCATCTAAAGAATTTTTTTTTAAAGCTTTCGTTCGTGACCTCTCTATTAGTGAATTTTTCTGAATGAAAAGTGATGTTTGTTATTAAAAACTTCATGACTTGTGTTTCATGTTCAAAAAAGTATGACAAAAAAGCGTATGTAGGTTTATATTCTAGACCCCCCACCCCCTTAATTGTAATCTGGCTAACAGATACTTCTCTCATTCTGAAACAGAAAGCCCAATTCCGACTAATTCATTTTGTAGGACTCGATTAAATACAGTAAATAAAATCAAGAACGCATTCCTCTATTTAATGAAAGCCGTACTTTTTCCTGAAAGAGTTAAAACACATCCGGCACGGTATCCCAGTCCCAGTAAACCACTGAAGTTGACAGTAACAGCTTTATTTGATATATTACGTAGATAATTGTTTCTGCCATGTTACTGGAATAAACGGGCTCTGCTATTCCGTCCTTTCTGTCCACTTCACTCGAATTAATACGGTCCTCTGTGCCTTTGACAAACATATCTCATCTAGTTGAATCACCACGAATGGAACAATGGGAATTGATAATCCAGTGGTGCAGTGAAATGTAGGAAATAGCTGGACTAATTTATCCCGGTGCAACTATGCGATCGCATCTAGCATAATGATTACGGTGTGAAGCCGTTGGTGAAGCTATATTGTCTCCTGGATACTGTTCCACACGTGTGGCCAAAGAGAATAGTATATCACCAAGTTTAATATGTATGACCATATTCCGACGGCACGGCAGATATACCTGCATCTTGATTGAGTATTTTATCATATCAAAGATACAAAATATCCTGGTAATACAAGTAAATCGCTTATCGTTAAACAATTCAAGTAACATTTTGCAGACTTTTCAGGAAACGAAAAAGCCTTTCAATTTAACAGGATGTAATACGTTTAACTTAACATATCGTTAAAATCTTCTTGATCTGTAAGAAATTAGTGCTATATAAAAAAAAAATTCGGACGCAGCAAGTGCATTATAGTAGCGAATTTTCATCAGAATTGTACATTTTTATCATACGGCATATTAGTAAAGTTAATACTTTAAACTTACTCAGACCTTGAAGATTGATTTTAGAGGTCCTGGTACGCGCACATTTGAAGGATTCTTTCGAAAGTGTCGATATCTCTCTATTATCAAAAAAAATCTTGCGTTTTAACTCCTTTTGAGAAGAATGCCCAAAACGCAATTTTCTATGAAGCTAAAGAACTAAGTTTTGCTATATCTGTAGATAGTGTAAGTCTCTTTAAAAGAAACTTGTGTTACAAATTTCGTCAAAGTTATACAGAAGGTAACTTAATTCATATTTAGAAAAGTAAAGTATCTTTTGTATTTTTTATTTCAACAACACACCACGAGGGCTTACAGCCTAAATACTATCGTACCGTGGGTGTCGACAAGGAGGAAAGAGGCAACTTGTTAATTCTGGACTTAAAGGTTTGGAGGCTCGGGGGAGAAGGAAAAACATGTGCCGGCAAGGAATTCCACAACTTGGAAGTCCTCGGGACAAAAGAGCGGGCATAACAAGATGTTCTATGTCTGGTGACCTGGACAGTAAAAGGATGCATACGCTCTCTTCCCCTGGTAGATCTGTTGGGGACAGCAGGTGGAAGAACTATGGAAGAAAGCTCCTCTGAGCAGTGCCCGTGCAGATATCTATAAAAGAGAGAGAGGTCACCAATGGCACGTCGGTGGGCAAGGGATGGCAGCCTTTGGGTGAGGGTAGGGTCACCGATGAAACGTATAGCTCTCTTCTAAATGAAGCCCAGGATAGCGAGTGTAGAAGCGGCAGCGGCACCCCACATGTGGGAGCCGTATTCGAGGTTTGGTCTTATTTGTGAGGTATATAAGGTATAGAGATTAGCTGGAGAAAAGTATTTGCGAGCCCGGAAGAGGAAACCTAATTTCTAGTAGCCGCTTCTGCAATTGATATGACATGTTGGTGCCAATTGAGATTTAGATCCACAGAAATGCAAACAAGTGAAAAGGGCTCATTACTTTGAATAACTTGGTTGTTTATTGTGATGGGTCTAGGGCTGGTGTATCTCTTATGAGAAAGAAAGCAGGACTGAAATTTGGTGGAGTTGAATTGTACAAGATTTCTACCTCCCCAGTCTAATATTTTTTGGAGATCCACGGAGACAGAACCTTCCATGAGTCTGCGAGCCTTATCTAATTAAGCTACAGAGACAGGTTTAGAATATTGTATATTTGAGTGGAGGGTACTGTCGTCCACGTAACTGTGAACTGGGTTGGATGTGCTAGAGAGGAGGTCATTGATGTGGAGAAGAAACAAAGTAGGGGCTAAAGCTGAACCTTGAGGAACTCCTGCATTAATTGGATACAGTTTAGAGGAATGGTCATCCACGACAACAGAAATGCTCCGGTTGGAGAGGAAATTTGTCAAATTATAAACGTAGCAGTTATTCTTCCTTATTAATCGCCAGTATGATTTCGTTTTAGTCAACCTAATCAAACCGGTTTTTTCAATAACAATTACAACAATAACAAAATTACTATTTCAGACTCAAAGGTGACAAACTTATTTAGGCGTTTTAAACAGAAATGAGAGTTTGTTCAAAACGTATGAAATCTGTGCACTATTGTTTCTCCAAATGCGGAAATAAAACATAAAAAAGATACATGCATCCAGCTGGATTCGATCGCGAGCATGGGATGCGAGCATGGTTACCACTACGCAATCTGGGCACGCTTTAACAAAGGTTTTATTTGCGTCGTACTTTAGATCGGCCCCATGCCCGGGATATTATATTCAAAGTATACATAATTAATTAAATACAGAAAATTAGGTAGTAGAATTACCATTGGAACACATCCCACTGCTGTTTCGGTCTTTCGAGCTCATACCCCGGGAAATTAAGGTGATTATTAGTGGCTGTTTTGGCACTGATTTGAGTTTCGGTCAGGAAGAGGAGTTGGGGCCTATTAGTCTGGAGGAAATGGTGGACGGAGTTCAGGTTAGAATTTAGGCCACATATATTCGAGAAGGGTATTGTAAATCTCGATGCTGGCGCCCCCTGTACACCCCTCTCCCGGAGATCCAAATGGAGGGGTATTTTACCTCCGGAATCTTTTGTACAAGGAGGAGCCATCATCATTTTTGTTTCTAAGGGATACCGACTCATACACCAGAACCGGAAACGTCCGTTGGAACTTCACCGGGGCCCCTTGATGTAAGGGGTGGTACCTTCTCGGGCGTGAAAAAAGTCCTTTACTATCACGTAAAGGAAAATTCCACTACCACCTACCATATTGCAAGTATACCACACCAGCCAACTATTAAAGAGCTGACCAGCTTTAGAACTGGTATTCTTTTTGCAAAATTTTGTGTAAGAGGCTATTTAGCCAGTTTTCGCAGAAATTTTTGTGTGCTTCGTAGAAAGCATTTTTGCAAGATGTTTTTGCCAAATTTTCTTAACTAATGATAAATGTTTAATAAGTTATTATAAAATAAAATGTTTACGGATTTCTTGAAAAATTGTTTGCAAATTTGATGAAATTTTTGTTGTGTCGTCGAAAAAGTTTTTGTGAAACATTATATTTTGGTAGGTGGGTAAATAACTTGAGATGGTTGGTTGGCCAGAAAAATCGGACCAGTTTTTTTTTGTCTATTTGATTTTTATTAGCGAATTTTCTTGTACAAAATATTCTTTTAATAGCGAATTTCCTTATAAATGAATTTAATGAATTTTCTTTGACAAAACATTTGAGAACTTTTGTATGAAAAATTATTCAATTGATGGAACATTTTTTAAACGAAATTCGTCAATAATAAGGTTTTAATGGATTTTCGTGCAAACAAATTATTTTATTTTCAATTTTAATTACAGATTAGGTATATAATTTGAACTTTATGTATTCTTTTGGCAGAATTTTGAGTAAAAAATATTTATCCAATTTCCATGCCTACTTTCATTAAAAAAAGAATATCTGGCAGTAAAAATATTTTTATGAAAATTCACTACCATAACGCAATTGCTGCGCCCAGACTTTTATTAATTATTTAACGTATCTTTGATGGAAACTAATTCCTATAAAAATGTCTTACAATAACCGATTTGCTGCGTCTGGATTTTTTTTACATCCTATATTTACAAGAGTAAAGTTAGTTACAGCTTGAACATAATATAACTGATGCGTAATAATTAGGTTGATACCTTTCTTTTTATTTTGTGGTTTGAAGAAGCTCCTAAGTGCCCCAATTAGTACAATATGTCTTGCTATTTGCCATAGTTGAGTGATCAAACAAAATTAAAACATATGCCGATCTACGATGTGCGCCACCTGTCCATAGGGAGACACGGAAACCAAGTGAAAGAGTGACACTGGTACTTCCTTTCAGTAAATAACGACATACAAAACACAGTAAATCGCACCACGAAAAATAAAAATATCCTAACCATCTCCGAATGAAACAGAAACAGCGGCAAAATCTTATAAAAATAATCTCTAATGCCGCTGCATAAAATTTTCATAATTTTATATTTAGTTATTTATTTATTCATTTGTGATTTTATTGTCCAACATGCTCACGCCCAATTAAAGGACAAAGACATTTACAAATGTTATGCATTCTGCATTAGTACAGTCACCAATTAGAAGTTATTTTATAAACTTAAAGGACTACGAAAATAATCATTCTATAAGTGAAGATTGGAACCTGCGATGAGCACTGATAAGTACACTTGGAGAACCCAAATCACCACAACACCTCTTTTTAAAGACCTGACGAGCGTTTCACTAACAAGGTTAGCGTCATCAGAGGACGAAACATTCTAAACTGCTTACTAATAAACATCACATTATATACTGAGTTTTAGGTAGAGAGCGATACCAAGAGGGAGACTAAATCGCAGGCAAATTTTCTGTGTATTGTATTTTTATTGCCGGACGAGGAAATTTTGTTTTTTATTGCCTTAGAAATATAAATACTTTCGTACGCATCTAGCTTCGCTGCTTGTCTAACATTTTTGGTAAGTTTCACATTTTAGTGAATTTTCTTTAAAAAAAATCACTGATGAGGAGATCCCGACTTTTGAATTTTGAAAAAATTTCTTCTAAGCGGCGCTAATTAGCCCCCCCAGAACACATATCCGGGGTCAGTTTCAATTTTTATATGTTTATATATATATATATATATATATATATATATATATATATATATATATATATATATATATATATATATATATATATATATATATATATATATATATATATATATATATATATATATATATATATATATATATATATATATATATATATATATATATATATATATATATGTGTGTGTATGTATGTATGTATCACACCGATAACTCAAAAAATAATGGGCCGATTTTAATTAGATTTGGTGAATAAATTCCCTTTGCAAATGGCTTGGATAAGTTCGTTAGCCAGTAAAATCTGCCCAGGTTTTCCCGGAAAATTTTGTGTTTTCTTTCGAAAAAATTTATATCTCCGGAATTATTAACAAAGTAAGGGCAACCAAATTTAGTACGCGGGTTTATATAATTTATATTATATTAACTACCAAAATTTAGCTATGTAGGTCACAAGACAAAAAAGTTATAGGCGCTTATAGAAAAATAAATTGGGGTTTTCCTCAAAACGTCAAAGTTGCGATTTAAAACGTCTAAATCGGCAAAATTTAGGCAAATAACTTGAATCTAATACGGGCTATGGAAATCAAATGTCTCAAAAAGGATGTTTTACAAACCTTGAAGTCTTAGTTTCAACCGTCATTGTCCTTCATTTTACTAAAATGTTTCCAGAAAATTCATTTCTCTGATGCTTGGCAGTAGTCTTAGCTATAGAGTTTATCGTTTAATGGTATATAATTTTTGTCGAATTTTCGTAAAAAATCAATAAAGCTTAATATATCCGTTATTATACAAGATATGAAAAAGATTTGTATATATTAATTATAGGGTGTCTTGAGCTACATCTTAAAAAAATATTTCTACAATCACAGGATGATCCATAAGTCGTTGGTGATACAAATTTTCTTTTTTGTTTAAGCAAACACGCCTTATGTTATTGCATTTTTGCATTTTCCATCGAAATATAATGCATGTTTGTAAGAAAAGAAATTCTGGATGCAGCAACTGCGTTATGGTAGCAAATTTTGATCAAATGCTTCATACTTGAATAGCCCAATTTGCTACTAACCTGTAAGGTTGACCAAGAAACGAGTTTTTCCGGGAACACTTTAAGTTTACTCTTGGAAATTTTTGTACATTTTCACACAATAAAGTTATTTTTATGAAACATGGCACATTGTTTTTACTATATAGGTTATACTGGTAACAAAAATTGATGCCTGCTTTCTTAAAAAGAAAACAAACATATTTGCTATAAAAACATTTTAATGAAAATTCACTACCATAACGCACTTGCTGCGTCCAGAGTTTTCTTAATTAATGTGGTGGTTATTATCCCAAATATTTTGTGCCATGCATGACTTGTCTACGCGACCGTATCTGAGGTGTGTCAGATGTTCACGAAATCTAGTCTCAATGGTTCTATTTGACTGTCCAACGTATTTAGGATTACAATCTTTTCAACCTATCTCATAGATACCCAACATTTCAGTGGCTTTATCTTTCGTATTACCTAACAAATTTCTTAAATTATTTTTTGTGGAAAAAGTTAGCTGCAAATCGGTTTGCTTAAAAATGCTCTCGAGACCCCTTGTGATACGCGGTTCAAAATGTAGGCAAACAAATTTTTTCTATATTTTATCTTTCCTGAATGTCGTGCATGCCGGTAACATTGTGTTTGTTCTGTGTCTACGAGAGCGGGCCAATAAGTTCGTGACTTTTTGAATTTCCCGCCTCTTCACAGGAAGCTCAACACTTCTCCTACCAACAAGCATCTGTCAGTTGACTCCTGTCAAATTTTGAACAAGCTGTGTCATTTAGTTTGTGTTAGATAGCCATTGAAAGCAGACAACCTCTTGAGTTATAATGAAAATGGAAAAAAGGGCATTTCGTGTGCTCATCATTATTTTTTGCGAAAAAAACCATCACTTAAACCAAGGTTAAGTTTGATAAATACTATGGGGACTCTGCACCATCAATTTCCACGGTAAAAATGTGGTTTACTGAATTTCGTTGCGGCCGTACAAGCACAAATGACCCCGAACGTTCTGGACGCCCAATTGAGGTCGCGACACCCGAAAACATTGAAAAAAATTCACGATATGGTGTTGACCGATCAGAGATTGAAAGTGGGGGAGATTGTGGAAGCCATAGGCATATTACATAGCTCAGTGGTTTCGATTTTGCATGATCACTTGGGTATGAGAAAGCTATCCGCAAGATGGGTGCCGCGTTTGCTCACAATCGACCACAAACGCAATCGTGTGACAACTTCGAAGGAGTGTTTGGCGTTGTTCAACCGCAACAGGGACGAGTTTTTGCGCCATTTCGTAACCGTGTACGAAACATGGATTCACCACAACACATCAGAGACCAAGCAGCAGTCAAAACAGTGGGTTTTTCCGTGCGAATCGGCGCCGAAGGAGGCCAAGGTGGGTTTGTCAGCCAACAAAGTCATAGCGACTGTTTTTTGGGATGCACGCGGCATAATTCACATTGATTACCTTCAAAAGGGAAGAACAATCAATGTCGAATATTATACCAACTTATTGGACTGATTCAATGACGATTTGAAGAAAAAACGACCGCATTTAGCCAAGAAAAAAGTTCTTTTCCACCAAGACAATGCAATGTTGCACACATGTGTAGTCTCCATGGCGAAAGTGCATAAATTGGGCTACGAATTGCTTCCTTATCCGCCCTATTCTCCGGATTTAGCCCCGAGTGACTATTTTTTTGTTTCCAAACTTAAATAAATGACTCGGCGAAAAGAGATTTGACTCCAATGATGATCTCATCTCACAAACAAATACCTATTTTGAGGATCTCGTCAAATCTTATTTTTTAGAAGGGATAAACGAATTGGAGAAACGTTGGACGAAGTGTATAGAGCTCAAAGGAGACTCTGTAGAGAAATGATTTTTTTCAAAAAACCTGTGTTTCATTCAAAAAGTCACGGATTTAATGACCCGCCCCCGTATTTAGCAACGTTTTTAATGTACTCTAATTCTATACTATTATATCTACTTTTACTTAAATGAATTTTACTAATCTATTTACTAAGAAATTTAAACCAGCAGCGACTGCGATTTATATATATATATATATATATATATATATATATATATATATATATATATATATATATATATATATATATATATATATATATATAGTATTAAGTTTTCGTGACGGTAATAGTGTTATTTACTTAAAAAATTGTGGGAAAGCCGTCAGTTGTTGCAAAATAAAACTCTTTATTAAAAGCCGAGCTTTCGGAAAAGTTTATTCCATTCTCAAGGCTACAACATGGAAAGGAAAAAGTTTACAATTTACTTAGGAAAAATATAAAAGTTTAAAATACTTACATCTAACGTGAGTTTTACTATAACTAATTATGAAAACACAAACATGAAAAAAACCGTTTTTTAAATTTGACTGAAGTCGAAAAGTGCCAAACTGACATATGAAGCTAACAATTGTCTATTTGAATTTGTTTTTTGTTTATGTCTAGGAAATATAAATAGGGGTAGTGATTTCTAAAATTATTATCTTTCTTTAAGTTTATTAAATTGTCGTTAAAAGTAATTTCAAATTCTTCTAAACACATTCTTTTATTACTTAAGGTTTCACAGTGTAAAATAGAAACATCACTAAAATTTATATTGTGGCTAGTGTCGAGATTATGTTCTGACAGAGCGCAAGTTCTTTTTTGTAAACGTATGTCACTTTTGTGCTGTGTTAATCTATCTTTAAGGACTCTGCTTTTTTGACCAATGTATCTTAAACTTCAATTATTACATGGAATACAATATACCACTCCAGACACTTTGGAAATTTCATCCTTACTTTTGAGTTTACTGAAAATGTTATTAATTGTTTTTGAATATCGAAACGTTATTTTAAAATTGGTTTCATCTTTAAATATAAACTTTAACTTATTCGAAATACTTTTAATGTATGGGATTGTTATGACAATTGTTAGCTTCATATGTCAGTTTGGCACTTTTCGACTTCAGTCAAATTTAAAGAACGGTTTTTTTCATGTTTGTATTTTCATAATTAGTTATAGTAAAACTCACGTTAGATGTAAGTATTTTAAACTTTTATATTTTTCCTAAGTAAATTGTAAACTTTTTCCTTTCCATGTTGTAGCCTTGAGAATGGAATAAATTTTTCCGAAAGCTCGGCTTTTAATAAAGAGTTTTATTTTGCAACTGACGGCTTTCCCACAATTTTTTAAGTATATATATATATATATATATATATATATATATATATATATATATATATATATATATATATATATATATATCCAACCGATAACTCAAAAAATAATTAACCAATTTGGATGAAACTCAGCAAATACCTTTCTTTTATTAATGGCTTGGATGAGTTCGTTATCCAGGAAAATCAGACAAGGTTTTCCGGGAAAATTTTGAGTTTTATTTCGAAAAAAAATTTCTTCTTAGACAGTTACGAAGATATTTTAATGAAATTTGCTGGATATGTTGCCTTGGGAGAGACCTTACTACATATCAAAATTTAACTTTCTAAGTTTATAGGAAATTGAGTTATTCAAATTTGAAGCATTTAATGAAAATTCACTACCATAACGCACTTGCTGCGTCCCGAACTTTTTTATTTTTAATTTGTGCAATAAATTTTAAAGCCCTATCATTTTTGAATAGAGAATGAGATACCACAAGCCCCTACTTCCTATTTAAAAATTTAGGGGTTGCAACAGTCCCTGGACCCCTTCCTAGGTGTGAACTTTTCTCGTTGCAGGATGTGATTTTTTAATCCAAAATTGACGTGCCTCGGCATTTTTTGTAGATATGCACAATAATTCAGATAACGATGACGTTCGAAAGTCGTCACCGCGAAAATTCGCCCAAAAAAAATGCATGAAAGTTACAGTTTTAAAAGTCATACATTAACAGATTTGATTAATCGTTTGATTTGTTTGAGTTGTCATCGATTTTCACAAAATATTGCCGGACTGAATATAATATTCATTGGTTGTTGTTGCCCTTACTTGGTGAAACTTGTCCATATTACATACAGACTTGGAGACTACTTATCTGGCTTCACTGTTAGTTTTCGTTGGTGAAGGACGTAGCCAGCGCGTGAGCTAACTGGAGCAAGTGGCCCTTCGAATTCTGGATGTTCTAGGATGTTCTTCAACGTTTCTGTGACTATAGTTTCGCTGCTTGACAGCATTCTCAGACAGATTAAAACTGAATTAGTACGAAATCATGACAACTACAAATAAAGATCTGTTACTATGTTATGATATGATGTTTTGATCAAAAAATTTATCAAATTGAAAATAAAAATGAAACACAGATGACAGATGAGGTTTCCAAAATGTCTACGTGATGTATGTCAATATTGAACATAAAAATAGAACTAGCCTATAATAACTATGATAACAGTTACAACAATAAAATAACTAAACAATAACAGCATAAAAGCAGTCTCTATACAACGAAAATATCGACATACATCAACTCATTATCTTATTACAACTTTTTTTGAAAGAATAGTTAAATTTATTTTCTTTGACTTATTTAATTAGAAAGAATAATATCCAAGAAAGGGCAATTCATTAAATCAGTTTGCTCGTTTAAAACAAGGTAGCTATTGTCGTGTGTGTGCTTTTTGACTTCCAAAGCTTCAAAAAAGTCTAGTTTACGCTTGTCATTATAAAAATCTAGTGGTTGTATGCGGTTATTTACTGTATGTCTATGTTCGGTATCAATAATATGTTTTGCAAATGTAGATTTGTCAGCGTGGTTATTTCTAAATGCAGAAATATGTTCTTTGTATCGGGTGTTAAAATTCTAGAAGTTTAACCTATATAGATTGCGTTACAATGTGTACAAGCTAAGTTATAAACTCCAGCTTTTGTCAGGAAACAAGATTTTTCTTTAGCATTAAATGGTAAATCACGCGTCGTGTTGTAAGATTTAAAAGCTACCTTTGAATTTGTACAGGTATTTAAAATTTTTGAAATGTTTTCTGAAATGGTTCCACAATAAGTTATAGAAACGTATCTGCTATCTTCTTTGTCTCTAATATTTGGATAAATTAAATTAATCGCTAATTTGTATTCTTTTCTCTCTATCATTTTATCTATTATTTTAACAGAGTAGCCATTATTAAATGCTGCTTGCTTAATTATTGAAATTTCTTTTTCAAACTTGTTTTCTGACATAGGTATTGAAAATTCACGATGTATCATAGAATGATAGACTGACAGCTTTTGTGAAAAAGGGTGACATGAATTGTATGGTATGGTTGTGTCAGTGTAAGTTGGTTTCCTATATATTGAAAAGTCAAATGAATTATTTTCTAACTTTCTAATTTTTAAGTCTAAAAAATTTGTACAACTGTTAGCTTCTCCTTCTAAAGTAAACTTAATATTTGTGTGAAAGTTATTAATAAAATTCAAAAATATAATATAATATTATTAAGAAAAAATCGAATGCCTTTTCAACAATTTTTGAAGCCAACCTAACCGCACAGTGGTCATTAGTAAGATTATTTAAAGACACCTGTATGTTAACAGTCAAAAGGACCATAATGATGCACTTGAAGGCATCGTATGCAGTGGTTTGATTATGATGTAGCAAGCGAGAGGCATAGCCGGCCCTACATTGGCTGTTGGCTGTGTTTTCAGTGTTGATATCTGCAGTTGCGGTACCCAAGCTACCAGCGGGCTCGTCTAGAGTGCGATAGAGAGGCGTCGTGACGGCAGGAGCGCCGGCGCAGCCCACCGTCGGCATCGGCACACGTCCTGGCGCTCTATCGGACATCGCTGACTCGCTGACTGCCCCACTGGCTACTAGTTACTAAGTTACTGGTTTGGTTAGTCTGAAAGTGGCAGCATTCGTGTACGGTGCCGTGTAAACTACCTAGTGCTAGCAGCGTATCGCGCTTCTCCACCAAAAACAGCTTCTTGGGCAAGAGAGGACCGCCTGGTAGGGCCATGTGTGGAACAGGGGGCCCGCCGAGAGGCCTCTGAGGCACCCTCTGGCCCGGTGAGTGAGTGTACGGCTCCCGTCATGGGCCGGCTTCCCGGGGGTGCTCCCTCGGGCTGACGATACAGTGTTAGGCCGCGACGGAGGCCATGGCCTGCTCTCTGCTCGCGGCTTATTGGACCACCCTGCTGTGGCTCGCCTCAGGTAAGTCTCCTCTACTCTCTACTCCTTTAGCTTGCTACCACTACCTGTTAGGTCACCTGGGGTTGGCGACGCAACTGCGGTCCCGATGCCTGTCCAGGACCCCTGTTTTGTCACCTTGACCCTTTACTCATATACTCACTTGCCATACAAAATTTTGCGTTAAAACTGGAACAGGGAAAAACAGGATGCTATTTCCTGAATCGATAACATTTGCTAGTTTGACAGAAAAAACAGCAGTGATTTTAATTCGCTGTTTTTCAGTAAAGGGCTAAATAGCTTATACCAGATTGACCTCTTAAATTGACAATTTAAATATTTCTTAGTTTCAGCACAGAAGTAAACGTTAAAATACCCCAAAATGATGACAAATGTGACAAAAAAGCAATTTTAATGATGATTCTTAAAAACTAAGTTTACGCTATTATTAAGTACTGTTGTTGTTGTTATTATTGTTGCTTTTATTAGTTGAAACATGTTCTAATTCTCCTTTTTTTTTCTTTATAAAAGCTAAACTTATAATCGGTAGCTTTGGGCGATTTTGGATTTGCAATGTTATTTCTATTATTATTATTATTATCAGTTACTAGCAATTTTCAGTAACTGACAGTTTTTTAACACATAATCATCCATATCAGATCACTCCGAATTTTTGCGCCAAGCTCGGATTACTTTCTTCCCCTAAATCGATATTTTCGGAAGAAGAAACTATATTCCGGATATTATTCAAAATATAATAAAAGACAATTATTAGTTTGTATCCTCCTACAAGTAACTGACAGTGTTTTGGAAAATACAATCATTATTAGTTAATTTTCTTACAAAAAATTCACTAATGAGGAGATAGCGACTTTCGAATTTTGAAAAAATTTCTTCTAGGGGGGCAACTAGGTCCCCTAGAACACATATCCGGGGTCAGATTTAATTTATATATATATATATATATATATATATATATATATATATATATATATATATATATATATATATATAGGGTGGCGCATTGAAAACGAAACAGACCGATTTGCGTCCAGAGATTTTTTTTTAAGAAACGCTGAAACACGTCAATTTTAATATTGAGGGGGACATGTTTTGACATAAAACTAAACTTTGTCACATCAACGCCTTAAGGGTGGTGATAACAACCCTTATATTTTAAATAGGGAACATGGGTCGAGTGTTACATCATTTGAAAGCTTTTTCTGTTCTGAATTCAGCACACTAATTTTTTTGGAAGTTTTATCAACTTGTTTAAAAATTATTCACAGTTGACGATGCAAAACTGCATTTCACTCATTCCGATAAGAAATGTGCTGATAGTCAATGTTTTGTTGGTTTGTAAACAAAAATTCACTATCAGAACATTTCTTATCGGAATGAGAGAAATGCGGTTTATTACTTCAGTTTATCGGTCGGTTTGATACTTGATAGTACTACCGAAAATTAATTTCACAATGGTGTATTCTGTAGAAGAAAGAGTTGAAATAATTACTTTTTTCTTCAAAAACGATGACTGTGCCAACCGTACCGCAAATTTGTTTAATGAACGACATCCGAACAGACATGTTAACAGAAAATACATTTTGGAGTTAGTTGCAAAGTTTCGACAAAGTGGTTCAGTAGCCAACAAAAAAAACGGGATCCTGAACGTGAATTTCCGGTTAGAAATGAGACTACTGAGATTGAAGTTTTAGGACAAATTGCTGCAGACCCAACTTTGAGCACGGGAAAATTGGCCACTGTTTCAAACATCAAAAGAAGAACTATTCAGCGAATATTGAAGCATCGTAAATATCACCCGTATAAAATTCTTCTTGTACAACAACTGAATTTTAATCGGCGGCTGGGTTTTGTGAAGTTATGACTGCACGAATAGCTGATAACGGGAACTTTCTGTTCAATATCTGTTTTTCAGACGAGTGTACGTTTTTATCAAGCTCTACAATCGTCATAATTGTCGTTATTGTGCAGATAATAAGCCAAGAAATTTTCACGAAGTGTACACTCAAATTCTACAGAAATTGAATGTCTGGACTGGCATTTTTGGAGACCGTTTAATCGGACCAATTTTTCTTGATGGCAATTTGAGTGGTGAAACGTATTTGGAGTTATTAGAAGATATCGTTTAACCTCTACTAACTGACATTGTTGAAAATGATGATCGCTATCAAGAAAATCAATTAGTGTTTCAACAAGATGGAGCTCCTCCGCATTTTTCACAACGTGTTAGGGAGTTTTTGAACTGAGAATTTCCAGAGCAATGGATTGGGCGTAGAGGTGCTATTGAGTGGTCTCCTAGATCACCGGATATAACTCATTTAGACTTATTTCTATTAAAGAGTAGAATTTTCGCAACAAAACCGGAGTCTCTGGAAGAATTACGACGACGCATTGTTGAAGAATGCCGCCTAATAACTCCACAAATGCTCCAGAATGTCAGAGCTCGTTTTGAAAAAAATGTGTACTTTTGTATGGAAGCTGAGGGTCAACAATTTGAACACTTACTTAACTCAATAAACATTTTTGAACGTTTCGTTTTGTTTTTTAGTTTTTTTAACGAAAAATTGACTGATTAGTGCATTTCTTATCACAATGAATGAAATACGTTCTTGCAACCCCAACTGTGAATAATTTTTAAACGAGTTGATAAAACTTCAAAAAAAATTTGTGTACTGAATTCAGAAAAGAAAGAGCTTTCAAATGATGTAACAGTCGACCCATGTTCCCTATTTAAAATATAAGGGTTGATATCACCACCCTTAAGGGGTTGATGTGACAAAGTTGAGTTTTATGCCAAAACATGTCCCCGTCAATATTAAAATTGACGTGTTTCAGCGTTTCTTAAAAAAAATTCTCTGGACGCAAATCGGTCTGTTTCGTTTTCAATGCGCCACCCTGTATATATATATATATATATATATATATATATATATATATATATATATATATATATATATATATATATATATATGTGTATGTATGTATATATATATATATATATATATATATATATATATATATATATATATATATATATCAAAATTTTGACAAAAAAGTTATAGCCATTTGAAGAAAAAAATTCGGATTTTCCTTAAAATGTCAAAGACGCGATTTGAAACGTCAAAATTGGCAACATTTGAGCAGAAAACCTGAAAGAATTACGGATTATGTAAAGAGTGTTTTGCAAACCCTTAAGTTTCAGCTTCAACCATTATTGCCTTTCATTTTACTAAAATATTTGCAGAAAATTCATTTGAAATAGACCCTTTCTCTGATGCTTTGGCAGTAGTTTTAATTAACTTTATGGTTTAACGGTCTATAATTTTTAGCTAATTTTCGTAGAAAAAATTCATACTTTTTGAAACAATAAGTTTTTTGATAAAATATGGTACATTGTTTTTAGTAAATTTTCTTAAAAAAAATTCACTAATTAGGAGATCCCGACTTTTGAATTTTGAAAAAATTTCTTCAAATGAACGCTAAACGTCAAAGTGATAATTTAAAACGTCAAAATTCGCAACATTTAGGCAAATAACTTGAATCTAATACGGGCTATGGAAAGAAAATGTCTCAAGAAGTATGTTTTACAAACCCTGAAGTCTTAGTTTCAATCGTCATTGTCCTTCATTTTAGTAAAGTATTTCCAGAAAATTCATTTCAAATAGACCCTTTCTCTGATGCTTAGCTATAGAGTTTATCGTTTAATGGTATATAACTTTTGTCGAATTTTCGTAACAAATCAATAAAGCTCAATATATCCGTTATTTGACAAGATATGGAAAAAATTATATACATTAATTATAGGCTGTCTTGAGCTACATCTTTAAAAAATATTTCTACAATAACAGAATGGCTCATAAGTCGTTGGTGATACAAATAATATTTTTTCTAGTCGAAAACGCCTTATGTTTTTGCATTTTCCATCGAAATATAATGCATGTTTGTAAGAAAAGAAATTCTGGATGCAGCAAGTGCGTTATGGTAGCGAATTTTGATCAAATGCTTCATATTTGAATAGCCCAATTTGCTATTAAGCTATAAGGTTGACCAAGAAACGAGTTTTTCGAACACTTTAAGTTTACTTTTGGAAATTTTTGTACATTTTCACACAATAAAGTTATTTTTATGAAACATGGCACATTGTTTTTACTATATAGGTTATACTGCTAACCAAAATTCATGCCTGTTTTCTTAAAAAAAAACACACATATTTGCAATAAAAACGTTTTTATGAAAATTCACTACCATAACGCACTTGCTGCGTCCAGATTTTTTTATTATTTCCGCGTCGTCAATACGTGTGGAAGTAGGGCATCGGCGACAAACATTAAAAAAAAATTTGTTCGCCTAAACGTCGTAAAAACTGTCAAAACATATAGAAAACATGATTTGTTTAACGCACTTTCTGCGTCTAGACTTTTTATTAAATCGGTTATAATAGATTGTCATCGACAGAATCAGTAGAATATGAGAAATTTAATTTTTACACAACAGGTATTATATTATTATTAATTTAAATATATGTCAGTGTTCTTTTGATTCATCATAATACAAAAATGCTAAATAGTATGATATTTTCTACGCAGTCGGGTAAGCATCTTTATATATGTACACACACAATAAGGATTCGTCGATATCAACATTTTGTTACAAAATACTCCCAAATCAATCAAACATACATATTTATTTGCAGTTTTTAAGTAAATAACTTATACATGGTGCAGTAAAATAATCAGAATACTTATTAAAGATCTACTAAATAAATTATTTTTTATTTAGGAAAATCTCCTGCTTCAACCTAAATGATTATTGTCAGGTCTTGGTGAGATTAGATAATAATTAAATGACAACAATAAATACATACAATAAATACAATAATATCATGAGAAGGAGCAGTTAAAGTTTATTAGCACTAGATCTGGTTGCTCACTTGACTTCAGGAATGTCAGGAGCTGAGTATGGTTTTCTCTTGTGGATCCTAAAAGATCGGTCAAGTTGTTTGGTATGTTTGAGGATATCCTATTTGCTTCGTATAGTGGGCATTCCACAAGGAGATGTAGAACAGTGCTTTGTCTATCACAGGAAAAACAAATAGATGGGGGCAGCTTCTTCATTATATATTCGTGGGTGAATTTAGTATGGCCTATTCTCAACCTGGATATGACTGTCTGATTTCCATTTGGAAGTGGTAGCTTATCGTTTACTCTTGGTTTGGTTATATGGAACAGTTTTGAGAGTTTAGTCTCCCACATTTTTTGCCATTTACTAGAGATAACTGTTTTTATATTGATCTTGATATCCTCGTTTGTATGGATTTGGTAGACTGGATCGTTACAGGAAGTGGCGACTCCTTTTGCAAGTTCATCCACAATTTCGCTTCCTTGGATGTTTACGTGGGAGGGGGTGAACATGAAAATGAGTTTCTTTTTATGTGCAATTATGTACGTCATTTGATCTCTTATTTCCCTTGCAATATGGTGTTTAGGGTAGATTTGCCTAATTATTTGTACTGCATTTAAAGAGTCTGTGCAGACAACAGTCTGTTGTATATCAGATAGTATAACATGCCTAAGTGCTTCTTTTATGGCATATAGTTCACCAGTGAATATAGATGCCGATTTAGGTAGTCTGTATGTCAAGACTGTATTGCATGTATATACAGCTGATCCTGTACCGTTTTGATTTTTAGAGGCATCTGTATAGATGAATTTGTGGTTCTCATACTCAGATTTCATCTGTAAGAATTGATTCCTTATTACACTGGGATTGGTGGTAGTTTTCGGGTGGTGTGTTAGTCTTAAATCAAAAGTAGCTTGTTGTTGTGTCCAAGGAGCGCTCAATGTCTTGTATGAACTCGCAGATAATGGCAAAAGCTCTTCAACACTTTCAAGGATTTTGTGGCATCTATGGTTTATGGGAGCTGAAAGATGCGGTTTTCTTCTAAATAAGGTATCGTAGCTCTTTGACGAAAACAACTCATAATTTGGATGTTCTGGTGCACTAAGAACTTTGGAGGCATAATTTAAAGTTAGCTGTTCTCTTCTTAGTTTAAATTAGTTTTATTTTTAGCGAATTTTTGTAGAAAATACTCGCCATTTTTTAAAAAGTGTCGTCAAATGATCGCGAACTAGGTCCACTGGAACCCTTTATCTGAGACCCGTTTCACACTTTACATGTTTATATATATATATATATATATATATATATATATATATATATATATATATATATATATATATATATAGTGTGTCCCCGGATCGACGCATGCAAAGGTAAAAAGACTGTAATTTTTTGAGTTATACGTTAATTATAGGGTGTCTTCAACTGCGTCTTCTAAAATTATTTTGACAATCACAGGGTGGCCTATAATGTGTTGGTGATCCCTAAATTTTTTTTCGAACACCCTTATATTATTGCATTTTTGCATTTTTTTTTATCGACATATGTTTACATGTTTGTAAGAAAAAAATCTAGACGCAGTAAGTGCGTTTTGGTAGCGAATTTTCATTAAATGCTTCAAATTTTAATAACCCAATTTGCTATTAACCTAAAGTTTGTTGGCTAGGAAACGAGTTTTATCGGAAATATTTTAAGGTTATTTTCGGAAAATTTGAGTACATTTTCAAACAATAATTTATTTTGATAAAATATGGTACATTTTAGTGAATTTTTATTTAAAAAGATTCACTAATAGAGAGGTATTGATGGTGAGACTTTGCAAAAATTTTTGCAAATGAGCGCAAACTAGGACCCCCGGGGTCAGTTTAAATTTTTATATGTTTATATATATATATATATATATATATATATATATATATATATATATATATATATATATATATATATATATATATATATATATATCCATCTGATAACTCAAAAAATAATTCACCGATTTCGATGAAACTCGGCAAGTGTCTTTCTTTTATTAATGGCTTGGATGAGTTCGTTAGCCAGGAAAATCGGACAGGGAAAATTTTGAGTTTTCTTTCGAAAAAAAATTTTTTTCCGAAAATAAAAAAGCTGTTTTAATGAAATTTACTAAATATGTTGACTTGGAAGACACCTTACTCTGTACCAAAATAAACTTTCTAAATTTATATAGAAAACTGAGTTATTCAAATTTTAAAATTGTTTAACCGAAAATTACAAAGTTATTTTAATGAAATTTGGTGGATATCTTGTCTTAGGAAAGACCTTACTACACACCAAAATTCAACTTTCCAAGTTTATAGAAAATTGAGTTATTCAAATTTGAAGCGTTTAATAAAAATTCACTACCATAACGTACTTGCTGCGTCCCGAACTTTTTTCTACTATATAGGCTAAACGGCTAACCAGATTGATGCCTGCTTGCATTAGAGAGGCATATTTTCTACTAAAATCATTTTTATGAAAATTCACTTCCATAACGCACTTGCTGCGTCCAAGCTTTTTTGTACATACAGCAAAATTAACCTCAACCGAAGTTGTGGCATTGCTTTCGAACCATTTAAATGTTTGCACGTTACGCACTTCGGAGGGGACGTAATGCCGTCGGTCCCGTGTACCGTGCAATGTTGGGCACGTTAAAGATCCCTATCCTCCTTACATAAAGACAGGAGATTGACGGAATTTCCAGGATAGTGAGATGAAACTGCTTCCTGGCGTCGGTGATTCGTCATAGTTGTGGAAATAGAGCGATGTTAAAGAAACAAAAAAACTATATCTTCCTTATTATTCTCTATAAAAATTCGCTAAACATAATCTAAGATCTATCTGCAATTGCTTATACGCCTATTTTCGCGTGATAGATCCAAATCGTTCTCCTGTGCTGTCCAACGTCGTTTTCTATCTTCGCACTTTGCTGGATAAAGAAGGGTCCTGCCCCTTATAAGAGAAATTGCTATGATATATTTGACAAGATGAGGAAATAATGTGACCTTCCCTAGTACGACGATTCAATGAACTCGCAATCATAAAATTTTCACGGAATGTGCAAATTTACATTTCCGCATATGTAAAATCATATTGAATAAAAGTTGAAATAATAGTGGCGTTTTTTATTAAATAATGTTGAACTGGCAGAAACCCAATTACGAAATAATGTGTTAATTGGTTATCACGCGATGAATACTATTGAGAATCAGTTTTTTTAATTACTACGTTATTGCGTCAAAATAAAAAAAAATATGAATGGTTGAACATTGAAAATGCAGGTTTTGATGAAAGGGTTTAAAGTGATTCATCTCATTGACGAACTTCGGGACAACACACTAAAAAATAGTGCTGCGAAATCGATAATTTCCACATAGCTGTGATGATCTATTCTCTCAGAAATCCATTCTCACGTAATGAATTTAGGGTTCATAGCTTCACCACAAAGAAAATATTCGTATTCCTGTACCCATAAACTGCTGAGAAGTTATATTACTCGAGTTTTAACGAAAAAATGTCAATTTTCACCAAATCACCCCTTATATATCCCCTACCCCCTCGAGCTATTTTAAGATTGCTATCTTAAATACGTGGGTCAAACTAGACAAAACATAGCCACCAGATTTTGTGAACATCTCGCACAGTTACGATATGGTACGGTGGACAAATCATGTGTGGCACAACATATATGGGATAATAATCACCACATTGACAAAAAAAATTTGAAACTTGTCAAAAATGTTAGACACCAAACTATGCTTGATTCATTAGAAAGTATTTTTATATCAAGGTCGATTAAGAACAAAACTTCATTGAATCGACCGGTCTATACATATACTAATCTATACGTTTGTCTCGACTTAAAGATCTGTTCGTTTATTTGTATCTATGAAGTCAATATAAATACTGCAACAAAGAATTAAAATCAATATAAATATAGTTTTTATGTAGTATTTTAGTTGAATTATTTATCCTTTGTTATAGTTAACATGGTGAGCCAAACACCCGGTTTTAGTTTTCTATTTAAAAACAATGAGCGGAGTTGATGTTGTTTATCTCGCCAGATGTTGTTCGGCTTGATCCAATATCCACATAGTAAATTTCTAGATCGAAAGGGAACGTGCAAATTCCTTAAATAACTCGGTTCCTTTAAACCTATTATCCGTATATTAGACAAGGGCTCATAAATTTGTCGACCAGAAGATTAAAGCAGGTCTTAGACCTCGTAGTTTCACTACACAATAAACAAACGATCGTTCTTGGACGACAATTTTACTTCGGACTAGTTCGTTTACCTTGACGCGATATAAATACATGGTAGTTAGTTGTTGAGTTTAGAATTTTTCTTCCTCTGAAGATGTTGACATTGTCAATGAAACGATCGTAAGGTCTCTGAAATAAGTGTTGTGGTGATTTGGGTTTCTCCAAGTGTACTCACATAGTTACCCAAAAGCAATTCGAAGCGTTCCTTTGTCGGGTGCTAACCGGATACTAAATTTGAAGAAGATATTGCAATTCGTTTGAAAGTTATTGCGCCTGATAACACACTGACCTGACCAGACTTGGCCTGACTTGAGCTGACCTGACCTGACATGGCCGACCGACAAACCGACAGGCAAAATATTTTTCCTCCAAAATGAAGTTTTCTATATGTCTTGAGACTTTTTACGCCGTTTTAGCAAAAAAAAATTCGAAATTTCTGTCACCGATATTCCACCCCCACACATTCAACCCTAATTTATTTGCAGCTCAAAATACTAGATGTTTGATGAAATTAAAAGTTTTTTAATAAACAAACCCTAAAACGTTGTATTGCTCAAGTTTTAAAGAAAAAATGTTGATTTTCACCAAATCATCCCTCGTTCATCCCCTACCCACTGAAGCGATTTTACCCAAAACAATCAAAAGCGTTCCTCTGTTGGGTGCTATACCTGCATACCCAATTTGAAGACGATATATCATTTCGTTCTAAAGTTATCGTGGCTACAGACAGACATACAGACCGACAGACAAAAAAAATCGTTCCCAAATCATGTTTTCTATATGTTTTGATAGTTTTAAGACGTTTAAGCGAACAAAAATTTCCAAAATTTTTGTCGTCGATGCCCCAGTTCCACACGTATTGACGATGCGGAAGTAATAAAAAAATGTGGAGAAGTGAAGTGAATTTTCATAAAAATGTTTTAAATAGCAAATATGTCTCTGTAATGCAAGCCGGCATCAATTTGGTTACCGGTATAACCTATATAGTGGAAAGTATGTACCATATATTATCAAAATAACTTATTGTTTGAAAATGTACAAAAATTTGCCGAAAATAAACTTAAAATGTGTCTGAGAAAACTGGTTTCGTAGCCAACAAACCTCGGGTTATTAAAATGTTCAGCATTTAATGAAAATTCCCTACCAAAATTCATTTACTGCGTCTTGATTTTTTCTTACAAACATGCATCATATTTCGATAAAAAAATGCAAAAATGCAATAATATAAGGGTGTTCGAAAAAAATTCGTAGGTATCACCAACGACTTTTGGGCCACCTGTGATTGTCAAAATATGTTTTTAATAGCAAATGTGTCTCTTTAATGCATCAATTTGGTTACCGGTATAACCTATATAGTGGGAAAAATATACTATATTTTATCAAAATAACTTGTTTGAAAATGTACAAAAATTTTCCGAAAATAAACGTTTCCGAGAAAACTCGTTTCCTAGCTGACGAACCTTAGGTTAATAGCGTTATTAAATTTTGAAGCGTTTAATAAAAATTCGCTACCAAAACCGACTTACCGCGTCTCGATTTTTTTTACAAACATGCACCATATTTCGATGAAAAATGCAAAAATGCAATTAGGAATGTTCAAAAAATTGTAGAGATATCACCAACGACTTACTGGCCATCCTGTGGTTGTCAAAATAATTTTATAAGATGCAGCTCAAGATACCCTATAATTAACGTATACAATTTTTTCTCGTATCTTGTATAATAACAAACCAACAAAACATTGACTATCAGCACATTTCTTATCACAATGAATGAAATACGTTCTTGCAACTCCAACTGTGAATAATTTTTAAACGAGTTAATAAAACTTAAAAAAAAATGTGCTGAATTCAGAAAAGAAAGAGCTTTCAAATGATATAACACTTGACCCATGTTCCCTATTTAAAATATAAGGGTTGTTATCACCACCCTTAAGGGGCTGATGTGACAAAGTTGAGTTTTATGTCAAAACATGTCCCCCTCAATATTAAAATTGACGTGTTTCAGCGTTTCTTAAAAAAATTTCTCTGGACGCAAATAGGTCTGTTTCGTTTTCAATGCGCCACCCTGTATATATATATATATATATATATATATATATATATATATATATATATATATATATATATATATATATATATATATATATATCTTTCTTTGTTTTGTTTTGTTAAAAAATCTTTCGAAATTACTTTACTGCTTAGTCAGTCAAAGAAAATAAGGAAAGAATTGTTGTGCTTTTAAATTTTCTAAAAATTAAATAATTTTGGACAAATAAATATAATTCATATATTATATTGGTTGTAAATTACATAATACAATCGCTTAAAAATAAAATTTAATTATTAAACGGAAATTGGCTAAAAAAAATTATCAGCTAAGCCATCTTCAATGTGCTAGCGCTGTACTTCCCTTGTCACTTCAATTAGATTGTGAAATTTTTATGTCGCATAAACCAATGGAAGATTTTAAATAATTTAGTTTGCAGACATTTTAACACTCATTTCTTGCACTTACTGTCGCATATGAAATTACTTTTATTGTTTATCGTTGAAGAATCCTATTAAATTGGAATTAAATATCCAGTCATCGTCGGAAATTGATTGAACGATTGATAGTGAACGACCAGTCAATTTACTCGGCGTTGTAATAGAAAAATTAATATATTATACAGTTTTTATTCGATTTTTATAAAGATGGTTATAAAACTGTACATATAGCCTACAGTTGTTACTCATCGTTATTTATGAAAAATTATTAAATAAAACAATTTTAAGTTAATGTAACACGTGTGAAAAAAGTCTGGACGCAGCAGGTGCGTTATCGAAGTGAATTTTCATAAAAATGTTTCTAATAGCAAATATGTCTCTCTAATGCTAACAGAATAGCAGAGTAAGGGCAACCAAATTTATTAAGCTGGTTTCTGTGATAAAGTGTATCCTGTGTACCAAAATTCAAATCTCTATCTTGAAAAAAAAGTTAGAGGTACATTAATTTTTAATTAATTAAATCTGATTCAAGAAAGTTTAAACGTCCAAATTGATTGAATACGAATGAGAGTGAAAAATACTACAAGAAATGACTAACAAGCTCCTAGATATGTGTCTTAGTCGTTATTTTCCTTGATTTCGTTATAATATGAGCAAAAAATCTATTGTAAATCGAAATAGTTTTATGTAAATTTTAAAACATTGAACAAATGTATTACGGGATAGAGCTGCTAGTAGACACATGTCGGGTATAGGTCAGTGGTCTAAGTCCCTGTAAATCCGATAATCAAATTCAGTTGACTTCTGCATGACGAGTTCGAATCCTAGTTAGTGACTTTACTTTTTACAATTTTTTTTTTAGTCTCACTTCACTTTACCGTTATCTAATTAGTTTGTTGTCATTCCGATGAATTTTTTAGCGAGTTTTTCCATAGAAAATAAGAGGAGATGAAAGTTTTAAGACTTAATTCAATTTGAATAGCATATCTGGTTGTTTGTTCTTGCCCTAACTCAGTGAAACCGTTCCATATTAATACAGTCGTAGATTTTTCCCGTGGCTTCACAAGTGCTTGTTTTAGTGAATTTTCTTGAAAAAAAAATCACTAACGAGGCTATATATATATATATATATAACAATTTACCAAAATTTAAGTTTAAAGAAAAAAAAGTTAAAGGCATTTTAAAAAAAAATTTGGGGGTTTTCCTCAAAACGTAAAAAGTCGCGATTTGAAACGTCAAAATTGGCAAGATTTAGGCAAAGAGCGTGAAAGAAATAAGGATTATTTTAAGAGTGTTCTGCAAACCCTTAAGTGTCAGCTTCAACCATCATTGCCCTTCATTTCAATAAAATATTTCCAGAAAATTCATTTCAAATAGAGACTTTCTCTGATGCTTTGGAAGTAGTTTTAGTTAAATTTATGGTTTAACGGTCTATAATGTTTAGCTAATTTTCGTAGAAAAAATTCGTTAATGAGGAAACTGCGGCTTTTGAATTCTAAAAAGATTTCTTCAAATGAACGCAAACTAGGCCCCCTAGAATCCATATCCGGGTTTACTTTCTGTTTACATATATACAGGGTGACGCATTTCTACGGTAAAGCTCAATATAATTGTTATTATGCAAGATACGACAAAAAATTGTATACGTTAATTATAGGGTGTTTTGAGCTGCATCTTATAAAATTATTTTGACAACGACAGAATGGCTCATAAGTCGTTGGTGATACCTACAAATTTTTTTTTACATTTCCGATTGCATATTTGCATTTTTCATCGAAATATGATGCATGTTTGTAAAAAAAAAATCGAGACGCAGTAAGTGCGTTTTAGTAGCGAATTTTCATTACACGTTTCCAAATTCAATAACGCAATTTGCTATTAAGCTAAGGTTCGTCGCTGGGAAACGAGTTTTCTCGGAAATGTTTAAAGTTTATTTTCGGAAAATTTTTGTACATTTTCAAACAAGTTATGATGGAAAAATATGGTACATTGTTCCTTCTATCTAGGTTATACCGGTGACCAAATTGATTCCTGCTTGCATTCAAGAGACATATTTGCTATTAAAAACATTTTTAAGAAAATTCACTTACATAACGCACTTGCTGCGTCCAGACTTTTTTATTGTTCAATCTAGTAATAAAATCGTCTACTACACATACGAGGAAACATATCATTTACGGAAATTGAAAAAGTCTGGACCCAGCAAGTGCGTTATGGAAGTGAATTTTTATAAAAATGCTTTGAATATCAAATATGTCTTTTTAATGCAAGCAGTCATCAATTTGGTTACCGGTATAACCTATATAGTAGAAACAATGTACCATATTTTATCAAAATAACTTATTGTTTGAAAACGTACAAAAATTTTCCGACAATAAACTTTAAACGTGGGTTTCCTAGCCAACAAACCTTAGGTGAAAAGCAAATTGAGTTATTGAAATTTGAAGCATTTAATGAAAATTTGCCCAAATTCGCGCTCATTTGAAAACAATTTTGCAAAGTCTCACCATCGATACCTCTCTATTAGTGAATTTTTTAAAATAAAAATTCACTAAAAACCTTATAACATGCCACAATTTCATTCACATGCATTTCTTCTGCCTGTGATAAAGCAGATTAGTCACAACTATACACTTTTTCAAGTTTTTCAAATGGCCATTGACGAGTAACGTATAACACAAAATGAAACGCAACCCTTTCTATTTATTTGCGTGATGTAACGTTTTGCTTGTTTAAAGACCGTTTATTAAATGAACCAACAACCTTTATTGATAGATCGATATGAATTACCATACTTAATGGCATGTAGCTAATTTTTTTCCATTCATTATTACAAACGGTACTAATATGACTGAAATTTGCATGTTATTCTGACTGGCAAACAGACGAAGCATGACATGTTGAAGTGAATGTTCTTGAAAAAAATTAAGGGTACATTTTTAGCTTCTTAAGCAAGTATTCTAATCAATAGTTTCTATGCGGGAAATTAATTTCGGATATACTAAAAGTTTCATAAAATCTGCAAAAGTAGCCAGTATGGCCTTTTAGTTTCTTTATTGCGTTGTTTTGGTGAATTTTCTTTAAAAAAAAATCACTAATGAGGGGATCCCGACTTTTGAATTTTGAAGCACGAACTAGGCCTCCTAGAACCCATATCCAGGGTCAGTTTCAATTTTTATATGTTTATATATATATATATATATATATATATATATATATATATATATATATATATATATATATATATAAATATATATATATATATATATATATATATATATATATATATATATATATATATATATATATATATATATATATATATATATATATATATATATATATATATATATATATATATATATATATATATATATATATATATTTGTGTGTGTGTGTGTGTCACACCGATAACACAAAAAATTATGGGCCAAATTTGATCAAAATTGGTACATATCTTCCCTTTGCAAGTGGCATGGATAAGTTCGTTAGGCAGGAAAATCGGCCCAAGTTTTCGCAAAAAATTTTGTGTTTTCTTTCGAAAAAAATTATATATCCTAAAATGACAAAGTAAGGGCAACCAAATTTGGCAAGTTGGTTTGTGTCATATAGAGTATTCTATGTACCAAAATTCAGATCTTTATGTTAAAATACAAAGAAGTTAGAGGTCAATTAATTTAGAATTAATTAAATCTGATCAAAGTTAAAACGTCAAAATTGATAATTATGGTAGGAGTACGAACGTGAGTGAAAAATACAACACGAAATGACTAACAAGCTCCTAGATATATGTCTAAGTCGTTATTTTCCTTCATTTCGTTCAAATGTGCAAAAAATTTATTGTAAATAAAAATTGTTTGGTGGAAATAGAAAAGACGTTATACAATTAAGATACTACTGGGTTTACCTGCTAGTCTGCCATGTCGAGCGTAGCCGAGTCAGCTAAGCCCTGTACATCAGATATTCGAGTCCTACATGACGAATTCTAATCGTAGTTAGTGACTTCATTTTTAATGAGATTTATAAAAAAGAGATGAAAACTTTTAAAAATTAATTCAGTTTGAATAGCATATCTGGTTGTTTGTTCTTGCCCTAACTTATTGAAACCGTTCCAAATTTAATACAGTCGTAGACTTTTCCCGTGGCTTCACAAGTGCTTGTTTTAGTGAATTTTCTTTCAAAAATTCACTAATGAGGAGACCCCGACTTTTGAATTTAGGCCCACATCCAGGGTCCGTTTCAATATATATATATATATATATATATATATATATATATATATATATATATATATATATATATATATATATATATATATATATATATATATATATATATATATATATATATATATATATATATATATATATATATAAAACTATAACAGGATTTATAACACGGCATTTCTGTACTATACTGATGATGGCTAATAAGCTTGAAACACGTGTATGCGGTTGTCTCCTTGCGGCTTTGCCCTTAACCCTTCTTCCTATATATATATATATATATATATATATATATATATATATATATATATATATATATATATATATATATATATATATATATATACATCACACCGATAACGTAAAAGATAATGGGCCCATTGTGATAAAATGCTGAGTACCTTCCTTTTGTAAGTGGGTTGGATAAGTTCGTAAAAACTGGCCCAGGTTTTCCTGGAAAATTATGTGTTTTCTTTTGGGAAAAATTTGTGTCTCCGAAAATAACAAAGTAAGGCCAACCAGATTTGGTAGGCGTATTTGTATTATAAAGAATGAACCATTTCGTAAAATTTAGGTCTGTAGGTTTAAAGACGAAAAAAGGGATTTAAAGAAAAAAACTTGGGGTTTTCCTCAAAACGTCAAAGTCGCGATTTGAAACGTCAAAATTGGCAACATTTAGGCAATGAACCTGAAAGAAATACGGATTATGTAAAGAGTGTTCTGCAAACCCTTAATGTTCAGCTTCAACCATCATTACCCTTCAGTTTACTAAAATATTTCCAGAAAATGTATTTCATATTGATTTTTCGTTGATGCTTCGGCAGTAGTTTTAGTTAAGTTTATGGTTTAACGGTTTATAATTTTTACCTAATATTCGTAGAAAAAAATCGTTAATGAACGAATTTTTTCTACGAAAATTAGCTAAAAATTATAGACCATTAGACCATAAACTCAACCAAAACTACCGCCAAAACATCTGGGAAAGGGTCTATTTGAAATAAATTTTCTGGAAATATTTTAGTAAAATGAAGGACATTGACGGTTGAAGTTGAAACTTAAGGGTTTGCAGAACACTCTTCTTGCGACATTTTCCTTATATAATCCGTATTAGTTTCAGGTTATTTGCCTAAATGTTGCCAGTTTTGACGTTTCAAATCGCAACTTTATCGTTTTGAGGAAAACCCCATTTTTTTAAATGCCCATAACATTTGTGTCTTTCAATTTACAGACCTAAATTCTGGAACATAGTTCACTCTTTATAATACGAATACGCGTACCAAATTTGGTTGTCCTTACTTTGTTATTTCCGGAGATGTAATTTTTTCGAAAGTATACACAAAATTTTCTTGGAAAACCTGGGACGATATTCCTGGCTAACGAAGATGTTCAAGCCACTTGCAAAAGGAAGGTACTTGGAAAATTTGATCGAAATCGGCCCATTCTTTTTTGAGTTATTGGTGTGATATATATATATATATATATATATATATATATATATATATATATATATATATATATATATATATATATATATATATATATATATATATAAATAAAAACCATATAAAAATCGAAACTAACCCTGGATATGGGTTATAGGGGACATAGTTCGCGCTCATTTGAAGAAATTTTTACAAAATTCAAAAGTCTGGATCTCCTCATCAGTGAATTTTTTTAAAGAAAATTCACTAAACATATCTTAGCTAACAGACATGTGCGTACAATCGTCGTGCTAGATTAGAACAAAATATTTCTACGATAAGAGCTAGTATTGCTGAAAACTCGAAACTGTCAGTTCGTAAACGTTCACAGCAAAAAAATGTTAAAAAACCGAGTCTACATAACACTTAATACAGACTTGGAGACTAATTTTCTGGCTCCACTGTTGTTTTTTGTTTGTGTAAATGAAGGACGTAGCCAGCGCATAATCTAACTGGAACAAGTGACCCTACTGAATTCTAGATGTTCTAGAATGTTCTTCAACGTGTCTACTTCTCTGGCGTCACCGATGGTTTTCATTTCTGTTAATGAAGGACGTAGCCAGCGCGTAAGCTAACTGGAACAAGTGGCCCTTCTGAATTCTAGATGTTCTAGAATGTTCTTCAACGTGTCTACTTCTCTGGCGTCACCGATGGTTTTCATTTCTGTTAAGGACGTAGCTAACGCGTAAGCTAACTGGAGCAAGTGTACCTTCTGAATTCTAGACGTTCTAGAATGTTCTCCAACGTAACCGGTTTCCCTGCTTGACAGCATCCTCAGGCAGAAAACATATATTTAACCTAACAGGCAACATGGTTACATCATTTACAGAAACGAAAACCAACAGTGAGGTCAGAGAAGCAGTCTCCAAGTCTGTATTTAGTATGGACCAGTTTCACTCAGTAAGAGCAACAACAATCAATTAATTACAAAACACTTATTTAAGCATAGAAGCAGTATTGATCCGCAGACAAATGTCTCCAGATTTCATGAGTTCTTCCTTATGTGCTACAACGAATATTTTCTCGAAAGAAAATCTAGGATAAAAACACAAACACTAAAGGTAAACTGGTATACCAATGAATTGAAATGTCATAAAAACGGGCTGGATGCACTCTACACAATATGGTTGGTGAAAAGAGATAACGAGTCATTAATGGCATACCAAACCTACCGAGACTGTTATCGCGACAAAGTTCGAGCGGCAAAGGCTGAAGGGGTTGCCATGGCTATTCAGCAAGCGGAAGACAAGCAAAAAGCTGCATGGAAGATTATAAAGGGTGAAACACAAGAAAAACGTAAACAGTTACCTTCATTAACACCAGAAGCATGTAATAGTTATTTTGCTAATATAAGTAAAAATATTTTTCAACAAATAAACGGAAATAATATAGTACCACGAACATATATTAAGACCAAAGTTATTAATACAATGAATTCATTTTATCTGCGGGAGGTGACGTCGCTGGAGGTTTGGAGAGTGGTATGTGCCTTGAAAGCCAAAATAACGCCAGACTGTTATGGAATAAATGTAAAATTTTTAAAAACAGTTATTTACAGCATACTAGATCCAATAACAGCTTTAGTAAATGAATGTTTGCAGGCTGGCCTGTTTCCAGAGGAACTTAAGAAAGCAGACGTAAGTATGGCATATAAGGGTGGCAATGTTGCCTCTTTGGATAGCTTTAGACCTATTTCCATCTCGCCAGCACTTTCAAAAATATTTGAGTACGTAATAAAGCAACAGCTTGAAGAATATTTAGAAGCAAAAGGTTTTCTCAGTGAGAAGCTTCATGGCTTTCGAAGAGGTAAATCAACAGTCACTGCGCTGGTAAACACAACAAATAAATTAAGTGAGGCGCTGGACTCTGGCAATATGGCACAATGCATATATTGTGATTTACATAAGGCATTTGACACAGTATCACATGAGATATTACTAACCAAATTGGAACACTATGGCATTAGGGGTTTGCCACTGAGGCTCTTTAAGTCATACCTTACCAACCGATACCAAAGAGTGAAGCTAAATGGACAGTACTCGAGTTGGCAGACACAAACATGCGGTATACCTCAGGGTTCGCTGCTAGGGCCTCTCCTATTCATTATATACACAAATGATCTTCCAGAGAACGTTTCGTCTGATGCAGTTTCTCTCTATGCAGACGATACCTCATTTGTAAACATTGGCAGAAATGAAGCTGAACTTAATGAGAGAAGAAATATCACAATGTCGGAAGCAGGAGAATGGTTTAGAAATAATAAACTGAAACTCAATGTAAACAAAACAAAAGTCTTGAATATGAGCTCCCACCAAACGCAACCAAGACAAAAACAATCTGTGAAGTTTCTTGGTGTATATATACAATCAGATTTTCGCTGGTCAATGCACATTGAAAAGCTCCAGGGCACATTGGCGTCGTGTCTGTATCTGTTGAGGCGTCTTATGAACATCAGTAATTACCAGACAGTGTTGACAGCTTATCATGCATGTTTCCAGAGTAGGGCTACCTATGGTATCCTAATATGGGGGAGTAGCCCTGGAGTGTCTGAAATATTTCTGCAACAGAAAGCTGCAGTAAGAATAATCTGTTCTGTAGACAGCCGTACAAGTTGTAGAACCTTATTTACGAAGACAGGCATACTTACCATCTTTTCAGCATATATTTTGGAAAGTGTCTTATATACTTACCAACATCAAGAGGACTACAACCAAAACGGTGATTACCACGAATATGGTACCCGAGGCAGACAGAACATATCCATTCCTTATCATAGAATAAAAAGAGCTGAAACCGGGGTGAATTGCTGGGGTGTCAAGTTCTTCAATAAAATCCCCCAGAATATAAGATCAAAACATAAGCGAGAATTTAGGAGAAATGTGAAAAACACTCTTATGAAGTATGCATTTTATTCTTTAAGTGAATACCTCAATATGGACATTGAGTGGATAGAGTAGAGCCACTAGAGACAACATAAGATGCCATTTTTTTATGTGTGTAAATTTGTTTCTTTTGTCTTTTGTATTTTTGTTTGTTTTTGATGATTATTTCACAATTTTAGTTCTATAATCTTATATTTGGTATTCGTTTGACAAGGCTGTGTAATTTTTGCCAGAATAAATATTATTATTATTATTATTATTATTGGGAGAGTCCATGAGAACGTGACTTAAATGGTTTGATTTTTTCCATATTAAGCAGAACTCGAGAAATGAGTGACATATGTGACAATATTACACCTTGATAGATTTTAAAGAAAGCCATACTGGCGATCGCTATATTTGCTATCAGAAAACAATTAAACTCAATGCTGTTTCCGCATTTGAAAATAATTACTCTAGTAAACACTGCAAAACTTTTCACTTGTTTTGCAGTAGCAGGTATATACACCAAAAATATTACCAGAAATTTTCTGGCCTTATAGGGACGTAATAAAACGAACTATGTAGTTCATGGCCGCAGTGCCAGAATGTCCTTATCTAGGACTGAGATATGCCGTGGTATATGCCCAATGTGGCGTGACTTCACTTTTTTTTCTTCTTTTTGGCAGAGTAACAGACTTTACAAATACACGTTATTTATAACCATTACCTAGTACCGTCTCCTGTTTGTCTCGATGAAAACAGTGGTCGTTGCTGCAACTACGAGAACAATATTATTTATATTATGATTGTGTCTGCCGAATGCAAACGTCCAGATTTGTTTACGTAATTTTTACAGTAAGTAAATTCATCATATTTTTCTTCATAATCAAACGGCATCGTTCAAAGTCAAAACTTCTTTATAAGTCACGTACTTAATAAAATAGTTGAAAGAGATATGTTTCACAGTGAATTAAATGCTTTTAGTACACTTTTCTTTACATTCCTATACACGCTTATCGTCCTCACGTGTACCTGTTGTCAGATTGCAAAACCCAAATTTATTTTTCTTTAAATGCCTGTAACTTTTTTGTCCTTTAACCTACAGAGCTAAATTTTGGTAGGTAACTTACCTATAATGATATAAACCTGCGTATGAAATTTGGTTGCCCTTACTTTGCCAATTCCGGAGATATACATTTTTTCGATTTCTTTCGAAAAAAAAACACAACATTTTCCGGGGAAAACCTCGGCGGATTTTCCTGGCTAACGAACTTATCCAAGCCACTTGCCAAAGGAAGGTACTCACCAAGTTTTATCAAAATCGGTCCATTATTTTTTAAGTTATAGATGTGACATATATATATATATATATATATATATATATATATATATATATATATATATATATATATATATATATATATATATATATATATATTAGAGGTGTGCGAAGCTTCGAAATCTCGAACCGAACCTTCGGTTCGAAAATATGTTCGCACTAGAGATGTTAAGGTAGTTCGAAGTTCGAAATATGTAATTCTTCAGAATAGTTCGAACTTCGTTGCTCAAAAATACTTCGAAATTTAACTTTAGACATTGAATGGTGCCAAAGGTAGCGAGGTTGCGGCCCCTTCAACTCGGTAGCGGCGCTTTAAACTCTTTATCGGTCTCATTGAGTCGATAGCGTAATTTCAGGAGATTTTACTCATGCATATTTTTGACACTAGATGGGACACATGACAGAGCCATTTAGCAATCACATAATTATTTTTCTTATAAATCCTAGCCTCCCAACACCTATTTCAGTAACAACATGATGATGGCGGTGTTCGAAAGCGATCGGTAACGTAAATTTTCAGAATTTGAGGATAATTTTAGATTGTCTTTGGAAAACACTGGTTTCAACATGCTTTATTTCACAGTGAGCCAAAACAGTTAAATATTCACACAGTTCAAACTTGTAAGTTGTTATTTTATACCTATCATGCTCACTCTCCACAACAATCAGCACTGGAAGGCATTTTCACCCAATCAACCTGCAAATTTGTCGAACCCTTCCTTTTTGTAAAAAGAATGGGAATCCTTTACATATCAAATATTGTCTGTTACGATATTCCTAAATTTGGTATGTAAGAAAATCATATATGTACACTGAAGAATTTTGCGTAGTTCGATGTTCGATTTTGAATTTATAAGAAGTTCGAAGTTTGACTGTGAACCTTAGACATACTATTTCAGAGGTTCGAAGTTCGAGGCAACATATTTGCTTGGGTTCGTTCATAGTTCAGTTCGACCAAAACATGGGTTCGCACGCCTCTATATGTTACAATATTTTTAATTTTGTATTTAAGGAAATGATATATGAAGACTGACGAATTTTGGGTAGTTCGATGATCGATTTTGAATTTCTAAGAAGTTCGAAGTTCGACTGTGAACCTTAAACATACTATTTCAGAGGTTCGAAGTTCGAGGCAACATATTTGCTTGGGTTCCTTCATAGTTCAGTTCGACCAAAACATGGGTTCGCACGACTCTATATGTTACAATATTCTTAAATTTTGTATTTAAGGAAATGATATATGAAGACTGACGAATTTTGGATAGTTCGATGATCGATTTTGAATTTCTAAGAAGTTCGAAGTTCGACTGTGAACCTTAGACATACTATTTCAGAGGTTCAAAGTTCGATGCAACATATGTGCTTGGGTTCGTTCATAGTTCGGTTCGAACAAAATATGGGTTCGCACACCTCTAATATATATATAAACATATAAAGTCTGAAAACGACCTCGGATTTGGGTTCCAGGGGCCCTAAATAGCGCTCATTTGAAGAAACTTTTTCAAAATTCGAAAGTCGAAATCTCCTCATTAGTGAATTTTTTTTAAAGAAAATTCACTAAAATTGAAACTGACTCTGGATATGGGTTCTAGGGCTCCTAGTTCGCGCTCATTGGAAAAAATTTTTTGAAAATTCAAAAGCCGCGAACGCCTTATTAGTGAATTTTTTTAATTCGCTAAAATGATAATTTTAATACGTTTAGCCAAACTTTTTTGTTACTTTAAAAATTAAAAACATTCGTGCAGATAAGATTTCTTAGTATGTTTCCACCAAACAAATAGTTTCCAATTTGAATGAGAGGGTACCGGGTTAACAATCTTACAAATTTCAATGAGCCTCAAACAGTTGAACAACATCTGAGAACATCTAAAATTCATAAAGGCCTCTTGCTCCAGTTAGCTTACGCGCTGGCTACGCCCTTCACCTATAGAAATAAAATCGAACAGTGAAGCCAGAAAAGTCTGTATGTAATTTCGTGATTTTTGAAAAATCAATCGCTCAAAATTGAAAAAAAAAAGATTGCATAGAGAATCAAAGCAGCTAAAAATAATTTGTCACTCGACCTCCCTTGCCATTTAAATTTTTGAAGGGGTGGCTCTGGCCGCTACAAGGATGCAGAAATAACTTCGAAACCAAGAAATAATTTGGTCCTCGTTCAAGTTAAAATTGATCTGTTTTAGCATTTTGAGTGAATTTTTATTACAAAAAATTCACTAATAAAGAGGTATCGATGGTGAGACTTTGCAAAAATTTTTTCAAATGAGCGCGATTTAGTACCTCTAGAACCCATATCCGGGGTCAGCTTCAATTTTTATATGTTTATATATATATATATATATATATATATATATATATATATATATATATATATATATATATATATATATATATATATATATATATATATATATATATATATATATATATATATATATATATATATATATATATATATATATATATATATATAATGGCTTGGATGAGTTCGTTAGTCAGGAAAATCTTACCAGGTTTTTCGGGGAAATTTTGAGTTTCCTTTCGAAAAAAAAATTTCTCTAAAAATTACAAAGCTATTTTAATGAAATTTGGTGGATATATTTCCTTGAGAAGGACCTTACCAGATACCAAAATTAAACTTTCTAAGTTTATAGAAAATTGAGTTTTTCAAATTTTCAGTTTTCTTTCGAAAAAAATTTTTTTATCCGAAAATTACAAAGTTATTTTAATGACACTTGGTGGATATGTTGTCTTGGGAAAGACCTTACTACGTACCAAAATTCAACTTTCTAAATGTATTGAAAATTGAGTTATGCAAGTTTGAAGCATTTAATAAAAATTCACTACCATAACGCACTTGCTGCGTCCCGAACTTTTTTCCACATTTGGACGAAATCGGACATTTTAGTGGGGTGCAAATTTTAGTTGGGACAGCTGTATTTATCATTACAACGGTTACTTAATTTTGATAGAGCCAAGGTGAATTAAAATTTTTAGCTGCTTGTTTATAAGTTCTTTAAAAATTAATTGAATATTCATCAAAGCACTGTCGATATTTGCAAAGATAATTTCGTACGGTTGACATAAAAAGTAAGCTGTCTTTTAGTCTTTATTATTTATGTACTTTGACTAATTGTGTGTCGAGCCGCTAAGGAATATGGCACATATTTTTAATTGATCATAATTGAATTCCAATTGAACGTTTCGATCTTGAGCACTATTTTTAACTGGAGAGCAAATATTTGCAGTGCACATTGTGTTATTCTGACTCAGCGTTTCGTCTGCTTGACGATAGACAGGTCTTTGATATGTCTTAAATATCTTAAATATTTGTGTTGTAAATCTTTCGTAAGCGGACATCAAAGAACCGACGACTGTTGGAAATTTACACACTTGTCTGGCACTTTTTTTTTCTCCTGCAATATTACATGACTATCCCAATTTATGGAGATTATTCTAAATACGAAAATCAATATTTACTTAAAAAAATTAAAGTTTCAGGTATAAATCACTCGATCGGAATGTCAATGCCAATTAGTAAGTTGAGGTGAAGAACTGTATATTGTATTATCAAATAAAAAGTTTGGGCTTATGGTAGAGAACTTTCATTGAAATGATCTACGCTTATATATATATATATATATATATATATATATATATATATATATATATATATATATATATATATATATATATATATATATATATATATATATATATATATATATATATATATATACAGGTGGCGCATTGAAAACGAAACAGACCGATTTACGTCCAGAGAATTTTTTTTTAAAAAACGCTGAAACACGTCAATTTTAATATTGAGGGGGACATGTTTTGACATAAAACTCAACTTTGTCACATTAACCCCTTAAGGATGGTGATAACAACCCTTATATTTTAAATAGGGAACATGGGTCGAGTGTTACATCATTTGAAAGCTCTTTGTTTTCTGAATTCAGCACACAATTTTTTTTTGGAGTTTTATCAACTCATTTAAAAATTATTCACAGTTGGAGTTGCACGAACGTATTTCATTTATTCTGAAAAGAAATGCACCAATTAATCCATTTTTCGTTGAAAAAAACTAAAAAACAAAACCAAACGTTCAAAAATGTTTATTCAGTTAAGTAAGTGTTCAAATTGTTGACCACCAGCTTCCATACAAAAGTACAAATTTTGTTCAAAACGAGCTCTGGCATTCTGGAGCATTTGTGGAGTTATTAGATGGCATTCTTGAACAATGTGTCGTCGTAATTTATCCAGAGATTCCCGTTCTGTTGCGAAAATTCTACTCTTTAAATGGCCCCATAGAATGAAGTCTAAAGGAGTTAAATCCGGTGATCTAGGGGGCTACTCAATAGCACCTCTACGCCCAATCCATTGCTCTGGAAACTATTTGTTCAAAAACTCCCTAACACGTTGTGAAAAATGCGGAGGAACTCCATCTTGTTGAAACACTAGTTGATTTTCTTGATAGCGATCATCATTTTCAACAATGCCAATTAGTAGAGGGTAAACGATATCTTCTAGTAACTCCAAATACGTTTCGCCACTCAAATTGCCATCAAGAAAAATTGGTCCGATTAAACGGTCCCAAAAAATACCAGTCCAGACATTCAATTTCTGTGAAGTTTGAGTGTGGACTTCGTGAAAATTTCTTGGATTATTATCTGCCCAATAACGACAATTATGACGATTGACTGTAGAGTTTAATAAAAACGTACACTCGTCTGAAAAACAGATATTGAATAGAAAGTTCCCGTTATCAGCTATTCGTGCAGTCATAACTTCACAAAACTCCAGCCGCCGATCAAAATCATCTTAATTCAGTTGTTGTACAAGATGAATTTTATACGGATGAAATTTATGATGCTTCAATGTTCGCTGAATAGTTCTTCTTTTGATGTTTGAAAGAGTGGCCAATTATCTTGTGCTCAAAATTGGGTCTGCAGCAATTTGTCCTAAAACTTCAATCTCAGTAATCTCATTTCTAACCGGAAATTCACGTTCTGTTGGCTACTGAACCACTTTGTCGAAACTTTGCAACTAACTCCAAAATGTATTTTCTGTTAACATGTCTGTTCCGATGTCGTTTATTAAACAAATTTGCGGTACGTTTGGCACAGTCATCGTTTTTGAAAAAAAAAGTAATTATTTCAACTCTTCCCTCTACAGAATACACCATTGTGAAATTAATTTTCGGTAGTACTAGCAACTATCAAAAGGACCGATAAACTGAAATAATAAACCGTATTTCTCTCATTTCGATAAGAAATGTTCTGATAGTCAATTTTTTGTTTGCAAACCAACAAAACATTGACTATCAGCACATTTCTTATCGGAATGAGTGAAATGCGTTTTTGCATCTTCAACTGGGAATAATTTTTAAACGAGTTGATAAAACTTCCAAAAAATTTGTGTGCTGAATTCAGAAAAGAAAGAGCTTTCAAATGATGTAACACTCGATCCATGTTCCCTATTTAAAATAGAAGGGGTTGTGTGACAAAGTTGAGTTTTATGTCAAAACATGTCTCCCTCAATATTAAAATTGACGTGTTTCAGCGTTTCTTAAAAAAAAAACATTTTCTGGACGCAAATCGGTCTGCTTCGTTTTCAATGCGCCACCATATATATATTTTTTCATTATTCGCTTCCTCTTTTTTATCAAATTCACCCTCCTCTTCAGTTGTGGCATCTTGGTACTGTTGGTATTACTGAGACCAAATCGTTTCTGTTACTCTCAGCTTCTGTAAATTCCATTTCGTCCATGCCTTCACCAGTGAACCAATGCAAGAAAGCTTTACGTCTATATATATATATATATATATATATATATATATATATATATATATATATATATATATATATATATACTTTTGGTTCTGGGTTCTAGGGACCCAAATTCGCGCTCATCTGAAGACATTTTTTCAAAAGCTTTTCACCGTGACCTCTCTATTAGCGAATTTTTCTTAATGAAAATTCGCTAAAAACCGGGGGTTGTCATTTAAACAAAATAATGTCAATGACGTCATATTTGCAAAGCAGGAGTGGGAGAAACGGAGATTTTATGCAAAAATGTGTATTTTGCAAACTACAGTTGACACGTCCGACCATTTCGTCAAAACTCAAATCGCTCAAATTTTAATGAATTTATTCCATAATTACGCTGCTCACTATATATATATATATATATATATATATATATATATATATATATATATATATATATATATATATATATATATATATATGGTGCTACAGATTCAAGGCTCACCATGGGTATCTTCTAAACCGTAAGAGATACAGGGTGGGCAATTATGAGCTTTGTAGCATGCCTTGAAACGATATAAAAAAAAGAGGCACTTCTTTACTGCCACTTTTTCTAGTCTGCAATATGTAGTGAACAGATTCTCAGTACAACGTTTCGTTCCGAAGAAAACATCATCAACTTTCTTTTTTCATATGGCCGTTAAAATAAGTACACCATGTATTAGAAAGTATATTTCATTCCAAATTCAATGGTGTATAGCACGATAGGTTCCTTATGTTGTTTTTTGCATTATTTAAATTTTCACCAATTTTCAATGCGTAGCAGGCGATGGAGACGAATGATAGTGAGAGGCGACTTGTATTTTGTCATTGGTTGATGGAGAATGTAGAGGCCATTAGTAGCTTCCTAGGTCAAATGGTCTGGTCCGATGATTCTAGATTTTCAAATGTTAGAATTTTCAACAGGAATAACGAGCATGTGTGGAGTTTGGAGAACCCGGGAGGCCACAGACAAGTCAGACCACACCACAAGTTAGGTTTGGTGTCAATGTGTGGGCTGGGTTGATAGGTGACAGATTTCTGGGCCCGCATCATTTTGAAGAAAATCTAACGTCCGGTCGGTTCTTGGAGTTTTTGACTAACGAGTTGCAAGATTTCCTAATGCAGATTCCGTTGGCCACAATACCTAATCTGTGGTATCAACAGGACGGCGCTCCCCCACATAATGGGAGAAATGTCAAATAATATTTAGATCGGAACGGAATTTTCGTTTTTTTTTCGTATATCTTCGGAAGTATTCGGAAATTAGCAAATTTTAAGATGGCATGCTACAAGGCCCATAATTGCGCATATTTGCCTCAATATCCTGTATCTCTTACGGCTTAGAAGATACCCATGGTGAGCCTCGAATCTGTAGCACCCTGTATATATATATATATATATATATATATATATATATATATATATATATATATATATATATATATATATATGACTCAATCTTTTTTAGGTTCCTATTTGAACATCACTACAAATAATTCGCAATTACAAAACCATAAACCTCCACAATTAAAATTATATCAGAGTTTTTAGACCAGCTGACCCAAAAGCGTTTTATATCACGTCCTTGGTCAGGAGACATTTCTTTCATAATTACATCGAAGATTATTTAGTTACGAGTGCACTTTCGTCACTATGACGTTAGAAAATATCTTGACCAATCCAAGCATAACTGTCTTATCCCATCTTTTGACAGATAATAGTATTTACTACATCCCTGGTAACTAGTAAGATGAGACTGTTTACAAAACAACCTTCAATCGTAGTAAATTTGATCCAGCTGTGCCTCAAATGATAAATTGCCCTTAAATTGATCTCTATTCAAACAACCGCTCGACTACTGCCTAGATAATTAGATAAATTGTGGAATGGCAGAAAAAGAGACGGCTCACCCTTAGGTAATTCGAAATACTTCCCGGGAATATTTTGTAATTAGTGCAATTGTAGCAAGGGATATTATCCATATTGCTAGGGATTATTATACGAAGTTACATCGATTCCAAGGTTAGCCAAATTGTCTAGCTGCCTTAATTATTTTGAGTAATCAGAAAGTTGTAGTTTCATACAACTGCTTTGATTATATTGATTAGCCCTCTAAATACGTTACATTGTACGTATTGAAGCGAAATAATTTGGAAATTTAACGTAGTAATAGATTTGCCTGATTAAGCTTGCGACACGGAAATTCAGAAGCTATAAAATTGAGCCCACAATTATAATGAAGGTCCGAGTGCGTTATGGTACTGAATTTTCATAGGAATAATCTACGCAATTTTTTTAAAATTATATGCTTATGCGCCAAGAAAACTAAGATTTTTCTGTAATGTTTGATAGACTTTGTTTAACACACAAATATTTTGGTTTTCTGCCTTCCTGTGACAAAAAAAAATTCATTAAACGCTTGTAATTTTTAGCAAATTAAAAAAAAATCGCTAATGAGGAGATCTGTGTGAAAATTTTCAGTTTTCTTTCTAAAAAAATTCATAATTCATATCTCCGTAAGTAACAAAGTGAGGGCAACTACATTTGGTACGCGTGTTTGTATTATAAAGGCTGAACTCTGTACCAAAATTTAGCTCTCTATCTTTAAAGACAAAGAAGTTATGGGCAGTTAAAGAAACAAATTTTAGAGTTTTGCTCAAAACGTCAACTCGCAATATTAAACGTCAAAATTGGCAATGTTTAGGCAAAGAACGTGAAACAAATACCGATTGTGAAAAGAAAATGTTGCAAGGAGAGTGTTCTGCATACCCTTAAGTTTCAGATTCCACCATTATTGCCCTTGATTTTACTAAAATATTTACAGAATCTTCATTTCAAATAGACCCTTTCTCTGATGCTTTGGCTGTCAGTTTAGTGACGTTTATGGTTTAACGGTCTATAATTCTTTTAGCTAATTTCCGTAGAATGCATTTTTGCATTTTTTATCGAAATATGATGCGTTTATAAGAAAAAAATCTGGACGCAGTAAGTGCGTTTTGGTAGCGAATTCTCGGTAAATTTGCAGATTAGCTCCAGAACGCTTTTCAAAAAATTGTTTTCAGAAACCTGCCTAGAGCCCCCTGGATCCACAAACCCCAAGAAAAATTTCTTATTTACACAAGGAAGTAACGGGACCAGGAGTGAGTAGGGGTGCTGGGCGGTGTAGGTAGTAAAAAGGAAATATGAGCAGTAAATGCGAATAAAACAGGCTTGAAAGTTGTCTTTTTCACATCTTGAAGCCATATCCCCCTTAAACCCTGCCTACCCCGCACAGCACCCCTATTCCCCCAGGTGCCGTAACTTCCTTGGGGGGTATGAACAAAACATTTTTCTTGTGGTTTATGCAACAAAGGTGGTTGTATGCACGCGAGGGGGAAAGGAAAATCCCCACGACGAAGCAGCCACCCCCAACCCTACCGCAAGTCGAAGCGAGGGGGGGTGTCTGCTTCGTCGTAGGCATTTTCCTTCCCCCCTCGTGTGCATACAACCACCCTCGTTGCATAAACCACAAGAATAACTTCTTGTTCATACCCCCAAGGAAGTTACGTGACCTGGGGGCAAATAGGGGTGCTGTGTGGGGTAGGCAGGGTTTAATGGGGATATGGCTTCAAATAGCTTTTAAGCAGTTTTCTTCGCTTTTTTCTGCTCATATTTCCTTTTTACTACCTACCCCGCCCAGCACCCCTATTCACTCCCAGTCCCGTAACTTCCTTGGCGGGTGTGAACAAGGAATTTGTCTTGTGGTTTGTGCATCCAGGTGGGGTCCTAGTAATGTTTCTGAAAGCAATTTTTTGAAAAGCGTTCGGGAGCTAATCTGCAAATTTACCCAATTTTCATTAAAACCTTCAAATTTCAATAACTCAATTTGCTATTAACGTAAGCTTTGTTGGTTAGAAAACCAACATTTAGGTTTATTTTCGGAAATTTTTTGTATTTTTTCAAACCATAAGTAATTTTGATAAAATATAGTACATTGTTTCTACTACATAGGCTATACCGATAATCAGATTGATGCCTGCTCGCATTTGCTATTAAAAACATTTTTATGGAAATTCACTTCCATAACACACTTGCTGCATCCAGATTTTTGAAAAATGTTAATATATTTTCAAACAATAAAGTAATTTCGATGAAATATGGTACATTGTTTCTACTATATAGGCAACCAAGTTTGAGGCCTCCTTTCATCAAAGAAAGACATTTGCTATTAAAAATATTTTTAAAACAATTCGCTACCATAACGCACTTGCTACGTCCAGACTTTTTTTTTTAACCTAGAGATCTAAATTTTGGTATATAGTTTACTTTCTATAATTTAAAGATGCGTACCAAATTTGGTTGTAATAGCTTTGTTATTTTAAGGGAAAAAAAATTCCGAAAGAAAATCTAAAATTTTCCCGGAAACTGGTCTCAACCTGCTAAATTTTATCAAAATATTATTTTTTGAGTCATCGGTGTGATACATATCCATATACAGGGTCCGGCAAGTTGAGAGGATCACATAATTATCTTCAAAACCGCTCTACCTAGAAATGTGAAATTTGGGATCCATAGATATACCAGTGTTCCGCATAACCGGAAATTAGTTTCATGTATACAGAGTGATCAGTTTCCCTGTGCCACACCAAACTTGTATTTTTTTAAATGGTACATTCTATATTTTATTTTATTTTTTTGGTAGATCACTTCACGGCGAGTAAAATGATGCCCACAATAGGGGCCTGGGATCAACGGTTTATAAGTTACTCGATTATTTGTCCGAAACTTTATTCCGATTCAACACGACAGTCATGTCGTCGCAAAACCTGTCAAGATCTGGTATTACCATGACTCTTGACTCAATGTAGCATAATAAAATATGGTTATATAGTTTGGGGAAATCTCCACTTATACAGGGTGTTACATTTTACAAAGCTCAATTTTTCTCAAAAATTTCAGATGGAACACCATGTATATGACTACGGCATCCCAATACCATATTTGCTGGGGTTCAATCGGCTGGTTCAACACATACTGATGGATCATTTGTATATGTTTGGGGTTTATTCTTTCTAAAGGTGAATTATAATTTGTACAGGAATGAAAATCATTAATATAATCTTTTGAATATTATACGTGGTTTTTCGGTACCAAGCTTAAAGGTTTTTGAAACTCTCCAAGTTTCTTTTCTAACACTCTCCAATTCAGTCAACCATTTCTACAACAAACAAAAGTTCGGTTAGTTTGTTTCTTTTTAACAACCAAGATTTACAAGGAAAAAAGTAAACATTTTGACAAAAGAAAAACGAGCTTTTTGTCCAAAAAAGTAGCCCATATATTTTTTTAAATGTTTAAATCTCATACCTCGGTTATAGAGTTTAGAAATTGGGCGAGCATATTATTCACCATAAATACTCGTCCGACGGGCGAATTATTGAAATTAATCGAGCAGACACGTCCGAACGGCATAAACCTAACCACATTATACTGTGATGAGCACTGATAAGTACACTTGGAGAACCTAACTATCACACATTTAAAAAAAACCTGACGATCGTTTCACTAACCAAGTTAGCGTCATCAGAGGATGAAAAGAGAGAATTTTTCATCATCTGATGACACTAACTTGTTTAGTGAAACGATCGTCAGGTCTTTTAAAATGCTTTGTGGTGATTTGGGTTCTTCAAGTGTGCCTTTTCACATTTTCTCTTCAATAGTAAGGCGTTTTCTTTTAATACCCGATGAGGACATCGTATACAAAAGACTATTCGCCTGCCTTAATAGCGCGGTGATCGAAAACTGATTGGAATAAGGCGCAAGTTCCAAGATTTAAACAGAAAAACAAAAAGCCACACAAATTTACAGTTGTAATGAACTAACGAACGTTGATTTCAAGTGGTAAGAGGGACTCTATCATTGTCTCAGTGGAAGAACCCATAAATATTTTCTCTTGTGTTGTATACAATAAAATTTATTACCCATTAGTGTCATGTCTCAATCAAGAAACATGTGCATCTAGTCCTATTGTGTCTGAATTGGCATATTTTTGGGTAAAGAGGCAACTAAATTCACAGAAAGACGAAGCCTTCATGTTTACTTTCGCACATCTGTGTATCCCAATAAAAATATGAACGGGCCAACGCAATAATTACCTCGCTAAAACCGAAATTCCTGAAAAGCAGGCTCGTTAAACCAAAAACATTTTAGCATTGTCTCTTACACAAGTCCTTTCAAATCATCTCAAATCACCAAAATGAGAAGTTCGTTAAATCTGCTACTCGTAAAATCCGGAGCCTACTATATATATATATATATATATATATATATATATATATATATATATATATATATATATATATATATATATATATATATACATATATATATATATATATATATATATATATATATATATATATATATATATATATATATATATATATATATATATATATATATATATATGTAGCCAACCAGTCAGAGAACATTAAACCGACCAGTAGAAGCTCAACACGCAGCCGCCACGTACAATCTCAGACGTAGACCACAAAGGAGCGAACACAGTCAGTAGCGTTCTGATGATGAACCGGGACGGTTCGAAACTGCAGTCCACGTAAACCAATAAAGAATCACAAAGAAAACAGCAAGCAAATAGAGGGTGGCGCATTAAAAACGAAACAGATCGATTTGCGTCCAGAGATTTTTTTTAAGAAACGCTGAAACACGTTGATTTTAGCATTTAGGGGGACATGTTTTGACATAAAACTCAACTTTGTCACATCAACCTCTTAAGGGTGGTGATAACAACCCTTATATTTTAAATAGGGAACATGGGTCGAGTGTTACATCATTTGAAACCTCTTTATTTTCTGAATTCAGCACATTATTTTTTCTGGAAGTTTTATCAACTCGTTTAAAAATTATTCACAGTTGGAGTTGCAAGAACGTATTTCATTCATTGTGATAAGAAATGCACTAATTAGTCAATTTTTGTTAAAAAAAAAACAAAAAACAAAACCAAACGTTCAAAAATGTTTATTCAGTTAAGTAAGTGTTCAAACTGTTGACCACCAGCTTCCATAAAAAAGTACAAATTTTGTTCAAAACGAGCTCTGACATTCTGGAGCATTTGTGAAGCTATTAGACGGCATTCCTCAACAATGCGTTGTCGTAATTCTTCCAGAGATTCCAGTTCTGTTGCGAAAATTCTACTCTTTAAATGGCCCCATAGAAAGAAGTCTAAAGGAGTTAAATCTGGTGATCTAGGGAGCTACTTAATAGCATCTCTACGCCCAATCCATTGCTCTGGCAACTCTCTGTTCAAAAACTCCCTAACACTTTGTGAAAAATGCGGAGGAGCTCCATTTTGTTGAAACACTAATTGATTTTCTTGATAGCGGTCATCATTTTCAAGAATGTAGAGGGTAAACGATATCTTCTAGTAAGTCCAAATACGTTTCGCTACTCAAATTGCCATCAAGAAAAATTGGTCCGATTAAACGGTCTCCAAAAATGCCAATCCAGACATTTAATTTCTGTGGAGTTTGAGTGTGGATTTCGTGAAAACATCTTGGATTATTATCTGCCCAATAACGATTGACAGTAGAGTTTAAAAAACGTACACTCGTCTGAAAAACAGATATTGAACAGAAAGTTCCCGTTATTAGTTATTCGTGCAGTCATAACTTCACAAAACTTCAGCTGCCTATCAAAATCATCTTCATTCAGTTGTTGTACAAGATGAATTTTATACGGGTGAAATTTATGATGCTTCAATATTCTCTGAATAGTTATTTTTGATGTTTGAAACAGTGGCCAATTTTCTCGTGCTCAAATTTGGGTCTGCAGCAATTCGTCCTAAAACTTCAATCTCAGTAGTCTCATTTCTAACCGGAAATTCACGTTCAGGATCCCGTTTTTTGTTGGCTACTGAACCACTTTGTCGAAACTTTGCAACTAACTCCAAAATGTATTTTTTGTTAACATGCCTGTTCGGATGTCGTTCATTGAGCAAATTTGCGGTATGGTTGGCACAGTCATCGTTTTTGAAAAAAGAGTAATTATTTCAACTCTTTCTTCTACAGAATACACCATTGTGGAAATAATTTTCGGTAGTACTATCAAGTATCAAACCGACAAACTGAAATAATAAACCGCATTTTTCTCATTCCGATAAGAAATGTTCTGATAGTCAATTTTTTGTTTAAAAACCAACAAAACATTGACTATCAGCACATTTCTTATCGGAATGAGTGCAATGCGTTTTTGCATCTTCAATTGTGAATAATTTTTAAACGAGTTAATAACACTTCCAAAAAAATTAGTGTGCTGAATTCGGAAAAGAAAGAGCTTTCAAATGATGTAACACTCGACCCATGTTCCCTATTTAAAATATAAGGGTTGTTATCACCACCCTTAAGGGGTTGATGTGACAAAGTTGAGTTTTATGTCAAAACATGTCCCCCTCAATATTAAAATTGACATGTTACAGCGTTTCTTAAAAAAAAATTTCTCTGGACGCAAATCGGTCTGTTTCGTTTTCAATGCGCCACCCTGTATATATATATATATATATATATATATATATATATATATATATATATATATATATATATATATATATAATTCACAAATAACGAAAGACCAAGAGAAAAACTCCTGGAAAACATGTGCCGATTTCTGAAAAGCAGAAAGTACATTGAAAGGAAAAGGCAACACAAAGTTATTTGGGACGGGAGATAGAGAATAATGGTTGCGACATCGCCATCGATGACAGAAACACAAATAAAAGTTGCCCTGTTAAATTACAGAGTGTGTTTTTGCTTCGAACTGATTACTAATTACAGTTTATAAACTCAAAACAATGACTTTCCTTAAAAGTAGTTCGAAGCTTTCTTAAGATCGATCAATCATCAATCGCATGGACCCTTTTAGTAATACGGCAGTCCACATAAGCTCTTATGGTTTTAATTAGTTTCACCCAAATGAATGTTGTAATCAGTCAGATTTAGTATCAGAGGTGACACTGAGTACAAGTGTCTGTATATAAAATGGTTCACGTTTGTGTATTAATAGCCAGCGTGTAGTGACGCAGCGTCTAGAAACAAGTGGTAAAAGCGTCGGTGGCAAAGGAGACGCACTGTCTGATCTGCAGTCTTTGTGGAGGATCTTATTACAGACTTCAGACCACTTTACTATATCAGTTTCCACTGCAGACTAGGACAAAGACTTCCTCCACTCACCGCTGTCTTCCGGTCGTTTTCTTCCTCTTAATTGCAACCAAGAATTTCCAGCTATTTTTAGACCCTATAGACATTTCAGATATATTTAGGCTTTATTCTAGATTAGTATTCCTATTTAGTAGCTTTTCTTTGACAATGTTTTATAGCATACATATAAAACCACATATGTTATGGCATTATTTACATAACATAATTTTATGTGAGAGAAGAATAATGTCGTTGAAAATTGTTGGATTTTGATGATTTAAAAAGTGGGCGAGGCGGACGTGAAGGACGCAGGCAATGAAGAGTGAACGGGGGCGATCGAGCGGGGAGAAGCGACACGGGCGCCCGAAGAAGCAGTTTTTTTAGAACGGCGTCCGGGACGAACTGAAAGCTGCAGGAGAAAACGGCCCGTCCGAAACGCAAAGGGGCGAATTTTATCGAGGCAAAACCTTTTTGGGGATGTTGTGGTGAAAAACATCCGAGGAACAAGAGCAAAAACAGGATTTTTCACCCAAAAAGGTGCTCCGATGAGGTGTATATCTCCTCTGAAGATACGGCACTACGAAACGCGCCATTACCAAAAACGAAATCTCCAGAAAATTTTGAATTTCCTTTCGAAAAAATTTTTTTTGCTCCGAAAATTACAAAGTTATTTTAATGAAATTTGGTGGATATCTTGCCTTAGGAAAGACCTTATTAGATACTACAATCAAACTTTTTAAGTTTATAGAAAATTGAGTTATTTAAATTTGAAGCATTTAATAAAAATTGACCATAACGCACTTGCTGCGTCCCGAACTTTTTTCCTTTCAATTGCTGCATGGTCCACATTACATTCCATATGCGTGTGACCAGCAACTAAGCTTTCGTTTTTGTTACATAAATAACCCCTGAAACAAAAACTAAAGCAGAAAAAAATGTTTTGAAATGGTGATATTTTCTAAAGAGATAGGGACGCCAGAGGTGCAACGAAAATTAGGTGTCACCAAAGTATGGTTACTATAACCTGTCAGGTGACATATAAATGTAATTCTATGTGATTGTGAATTGAAAACTAAAAGAAATTTGAGATTAACCTGTTAAAAAGCTTTTCGTGTTAAATTCAAAATTGTGACAGAGAACGTGGTAAGTCGATGGTGGCATTTTATTCAGTAGATTAAAGTTAGAGATACGTGCATAATTAAATCGCAAAGGATTAATTTTAAGATTCCAAAGGACCGTTTTCTCTGAAATTGCAAACTTGGATTATAATGTCCTCTTAGCTGTGCTGAAAAGAGCTATCTAAGTAATTATGCGAGACTAACTTATTAAGGTATGGTAGAACGAGCTTAAACTCTAAATTCGCTCTCTCTCAGTAATTAAACTGTTCGCTCAGCTGGCTCTTTAATGAATTTAAACTTACATATTAACAGATTTGTCAAACAAATTTTCAAGGGTGCTATTTCTAATCCAGCTTGAGTTTCATAAAATGTGTGAATAATGTGGTGTTAATATGACATTAATTGCATTAATTGGAGCTTACAGTTAATAATTTTTAAGTAAACTGAAATAAACCCTTCATTTCATAAACTATAAAAGTCTGGACACACTAAGTGCGTTATGGTAGTTAAGTTTTCATAAAAATGCTTTTGACAACAAATATGTTTTTTAATGAAAGCCCGCATCAAAAATGTACCATATTTCATCAAAACAACTGTATTGTATGAAAAAGTACACAATTTTTTCGAAAATGAACTTAAAATGTTCCCGAAAAAACTGTTCCGATTTTCTTGGCCGACGAAGTTCTTCAAGCTATTTACCCACCTACCAAGATATAATTACTCACAAAAAGCTTTTTGACGAATAATCCAAACAAAATTATGAAAATTTGCAAACCATTTTTTCACGAAAATCCGAAAATATTTTTCTTTACAACAACTTATTAAACATTTAATATGAATTACCAAAATTTCGCGAAAATCTTACAAACAACGATTTTTACGGAAACACAAAAAAATTCTGTGAAAACTGACTACTTATTTTTTTTGCAAAAAAATTGCTGAAAGAATACATACAAATTAAATTGCCTGTAAACCTAATCTGTAATTCAGATTGAAAAAAATTAAACTTTTTTTATAGCATTTCCCATAAATTTGAAACAGTCGAAGTAAATTAAAATATAAGTGGAAAAATACTCCTACTTTCATGCCACAAGCTATCACAAATAGGAACATTGCTTGAGTCTTTAAAGTTTTATTTGAAATTTTTGTGAAAACAGTTTATCAACTATGTACGTACATATTATGCAAATGTAACGTAGATAATCCAATCACATTAATTATTAGTGAATTGTCATTAAGAAAATTCACTAATAGAGAGGTACCGATGGTAAGATTTTTGAATTTTTTTTTAAAGGACCGCGCATCAGGATCCCTAGAACCCAAATCCGAGGTCAGTTGAAATGTTTATATATATATATATATATATATATATATATATATATATATATATATATATATATATATATATATATATATATATATATATATATATATATATATGACAATTCAATTTCCCATTAAACTAGAATCTTCAGTTTTGATATATACGAAAACCTATGTAAAAGCAGCGTGGGTACTAAATTTAAAAAATAACACAGTGAGCTTCACAGGCAACGACAAATTTGTTTTAGAAAACCATTTTTGTTATTCTGTTTGCAGAAACTGGTTCGATTGAGTTGACTAAAATGGATTATCCAAGCGACTAATAAGAAAAAAAATCTGCCACGTTTATAATTTGGCAGGCGCATTCATTTTGTGAATAAAAATTAAATTTTCGGTAAATGTTCAGATTAGCACACGGGGTCTTTTTAGAAAAAAATAAGAAACATGCTTAGATCTCCTTCTGGATGCACAAACTACAAGAAATATTTCTTGTAAATACCAGGAGTGAATAGGTGTGTTGGGCGGGGAAGAAGATAAAAAGGAAATGTGAACGAAAAGTGCGAAAAAAACAGCTTAGTTGGACCTTTATAAGCTGCCTTTATTTTATTTTACAGCTATATCTCCTTAAAATTCTGTTTACCCCGCCCAAAACCCCAATATTCACCGCAGGTCCCGTAACTTTCTTGCGGGTTGTTCGCATTTTTTACATTGTTCTTGTTTATGCATTGAGGGTGGTTGTAGGCATGCAGAAGGGGAGGGAGAACCCCTGCAACAAAGCAGCGAACCAAGATTTTTTATTTATGTTTAAATTGTTACCCCATTTCATTTGTTTAAACTATTTTTCAAAAAATGAAATTGAGGTTGCCTTGTTTGTCGGTCTTACATAGAGAGCTACAATGTTTCATCATTCAAAAAAAAAGTGGATACAGGAACAGTAAATAAGTGTTGAAAAAGGTCTGGGTGCAGCAAATACATTATGGCAGAGAATTTTTCTAAAAATATTTGAAATCCGATAACTCAATTTCCTATCAAGCTAGAACCTTCAATCTGGAACCGTAGTAACAACTATGTAAACGCAGCGAGGGTACTAAATTAAAGAAAAGTAACATGAGCTTCGCGGATAACTACACATTGGTTTTAAAAAACCTTTTTTGTTGTTTTGTTTGCAAAAACCAGTTCGATTTGGTTGACTAAAACAAAAACATCCAAGCAATTAAAAGGAAAAGTACCTGCCATATTTATAATTTGGCAGGTACATTCCCTTTCTAAATATTTTTTTCTGGAAAACTTTTGTGACGTTAATGCAGTTTGTAACACAATTAACCTTTTTTGTTGTTTTGTTTGCAAAAACCAGTTCGATTTGGTTGACTAAAACAAAAACATCCAATCAATTAAAAGGAAAAGTACCTGCCATACTTATAATTTGGTACATTCCCTTTATAAAAAATTTTTTTTCTGGAAAACTTTTGTGACGTTAATGCAGTTTGTAATACAATTTTTTTATACCTTTACTAAATTATAATTTTCTAGCTCCATAGAAAATACAAATTTCTTCAAAAGTAGCTAACTAGGATTTTTAGGAAATTTAAAGAATTAGTTTTAATGATATACTTTACTAATAGTGTACAATTCTTATGAAAATTCGCTACTATAATGCACTTGCTGCGCCCCGAACATTTTTCTTACCTTTTTGTATCAAAGTCAATTTAAATATTATATTTTTTTCTTGGTAAATTCGCTAAATAATCACATAGTCTGATCGAATCATGGTATGTGATTCTAAAAGTAAATATTTCCAAAACTAGAGTCTGTAGGAATAGGGAGTGTTATACAAAATTGAAGCAGAGGGCATGCCCTTCGTTTCTTAAATACAAAATACAGGCTGTTCCGTTTAAAAAAATTGAGTTACGGCAGTTTGAATTTTTCCAAATCAGTCACTATTTGAGAGTGCCTTGTATACGGCATCTCGATGTTTTCGACGAATAAGATAAACGAAAACCTCTTTTAATGCGTCATTTTCATGGGACTCTGCTATGTATTGGTGAAAACGCCGTATCAAAATTTTTATATATGTGCGAAAAATGTGAAAGTTGCGAAACAATTGAAATAACTCGAAAACGATGAACACTATCAATTTTTTACATGCATTGCAATACAAGCATGCATTATAATTCGATGAAAAATTAAAAAATGGAATAAAATAATGATGTTCGAAAAAAAAAAAGAAAGTTTGTATTACCAACGACTTATGGGATATCCTGTGATTGTCAAAAAATTTAATAAGCTGCAGCTCAAGACACCCTATAATTAACATATATATTTCTACTCTTGTTTAGAAATGCGTCACCCTGTATATATGAAAACAGATAAAAACTGAAATTAACCCTGGATATGGGTTCTAGGGGGCCTAGTTCGCGCTCTTTTGAAGAAATATCGGTCACGGTCTCCTCATTAGCGAATTTTTCCTACGAAAATTGGCTAAAAATTAGAGACCATTAAACGATAAAGTCTATAAATAAAACTACTACAAAAGCATCAGAGAAAGGGTCCATCTGAAATCAATTTTCTGGAAATATTTTAGTATAATGAATGACAATGACGGTTGATACTGAAACTGAAGGGTTTGTGAAACACTCTTCTTGCGACATTTTCTCTACATAACCGGTATTCGTTTCAGGTTCCTTGCCGAAATGTTGCCAATTTTGACGTTTCAAATCGCGACTTTGATGTTTTAAGACGAAAAAAAATTTTTTTTCTTTCTCTCTGACTATAACTTTTTTATCTTTCAACTTATAGATCCAAATTTTGGTACGTAGTTTAATTTCTATAATATAAAATTGTGTACCAAATTTGGTAGTGATAACTGTGTTATTTCTGGATATATAAAATTTTTCTGAAAGAAACTTGTCTAACGAACTTGTCCAAGCCACTTACCAAAGGAAGGTACTCACCAAATTTGATCAAAATCTGCCCATTATTTTTGAGTTATCGGTGTGATATATATATATATATATATATATATATATATATATATATATATATATATATATATATATATATATATATATATATATATATATATATATATATATATATATATATACCTATCAAAATAGCATGCTATCTAACGTGCAGAAATAGACAAAACGATTACGTTCTTAAAAAAAAAAACGAAATATTACAGTACAGCTACTTAATCAAGTAGATAAAATGTGAGATTACGTCGGTTTATTTCGATCGCCTGACCTCTAATTGTGCCGTGTCAAGCTATCAAACAACCCCTGCGGAATCGTCTAGAATCATTATGTACGCGACACTGAACCTTTCACTAAAATGATATTCTAATCCGCCCTTACTCTATTGAAACCATCAAATTGATGAGCCTGGTTTTAATGAATGTTTAAGGAAGTTGTGTCTAATCTCTTGGGGAAAAGCACGCCCAGAACCACTCGATGGGTGACACTGGGATCAAAAACCTTCCGGACGGCGACTGTCGGAAATGTAATAATTAGCGTCAGAAGAAATTTAAACTGCTCCTTCAAAACGCGAACAAAATCATTATTACAATGAAAGAATATTTTTAAATTACTTCTTAACGTGAAAACCTCTGGGTTTGGCATCATTACATTGACGTGAATAAAATTATTTGCTTCCAGACAAAATTTATTTAACCCTGCGCGTTTCGGTCCTAAACAGCTATCTTCAGGAAAAAAATTAAAATACAAAAGAAGCTTGTCAGAAACATCGTTTCTGGTAGGCATGATTCCAAGCAAAACAGTAAGATGTATACTCTAACAATTACATATTCATTAAATATCTAATTATTGTTACCCTTATTTGGTGAGACCGTTCCATACTAAATACAGATGTCGAGACTTTCTTTGGCTTCGGTTACGGAGAAAAAAGCATTTGTGAAGACAGCTGGATTACAAGTTATTCCAAAATCTATATGGCAGGCTAGGTGAAAACGTTTTCTTTCGCCCAAACGATATATTTTAGACCGTTGAAAAAATATCGCTCTCGAACAAGAAGAAATTTTAGTTTGTGTAGCAGATAATCTAGAAATTAGTCTGTGGTCGGCGCTAAAAGGCCATAAGTCTTATTTTTATGGAAACGAGTTTTTGGTCAGATATATAATAATCAGAATACTGTGAGATGTCCGACAGTGACGCCATCTCGGTGCGGACCCAGGTAGTCTGTTGTCACGACAGCTCTAAGAAACACAAAATGTTATAAATAGCGACTGTGTACATATTAAAAAGATGTCGTGCGTGTATTCAGGCCAATGGAGGCATTTTTGATAATTTATTGTAATAAATAAATTACTATAAGCCTGATAAAAGTGTATCATTGCGATTTTCTACCAAACAACGACTGGTTAAAAATCATGAACTGTGCTCTAAAACACTTACCTGATTCATTGCTTACTGGTAAAATAAGCGTCGTACAGAAAATTATCAAGAGAGTAATTTTGTTCATGAATGAAAGTAAGATTCAAAAAATAAAAAATAAACGAAAATATCATTGGCTTACCCGTTTTTTTCTTGAGGGATAACCAATGACATGTGGGTACGCGCGCCACTGCTGGATTAGCCGATTTAATTGTTATGGTAGAATACGCGCCTTCCATAACAGCCTACACATGCGAAGTTTCAGCAAAATATATGTACTACTTTTTAAAAAATTGGGAAATTTTCTTTTTTGAAATTCAACTTGAACACTCTGTATCTTTTTAATGAAGCATTATAACAAAATTTTTTATAGGACATATCCTCTCTAAAATTGTTCAAAGAACATGAGGTTTCATTTTTGGTCACCACTTATGAATCACCCTGTATATATGTATGTATCCAACCAATAACTCAAAAAATAATTAACCTATTTTGATGAAACTCAGCAGGTGCCTTTCTTTTATTAATGGCTTGGATAAGTTCGTTAGCCAGGAAAATCCAACAAGGTTTTCCGGGAAAATTTTGAGTTTTCTTTCGAAAAAAATTTTTTTCTCCAAAAATGACAAAGTTATTTTAATGAAATTTGACGGATGTATTGCCTTGCAAAAGACTTTCCTGTGCATCAAAATTTAACTTTCTAAGTTTATAAAAAATTGAGTTATTCAAATTTCTTTTTTTTTTGAAAAAAAACTTTTTCTCCGAAAATTACAAAGTTATTTTAATGAAATTTGGTGAGTACATTGCCCTAGGAAAGACCTTATCACATACCAAAATTGAACTTTCTGAGTTTATAGAAAATTGAGTTATTCAAATTTGAAGGATTTAATAAAAGTTCACTACCATAACGCACTTGCTGCGTCCCGAACTTTTTTAAATTTTGGTTCGGATATGGCTATAAAATCATAAACTAAATAATAAGACAAAATATCAAAAAATGTTATTTAATTAAATGTTCAAATTGTTTTCCCTCCACTTCCATACAAATATAAAATCCTTGCTCCACTTCCGAAAGAACATTTCGAAGCATTGCGGCCTACAGACCGACACAATTTTGTTTCCTTTGCAGTTCAGGTGTTTTAAATGTTTTGAAACTTTTACCGCCTTTGGGCTAAAAAAAATTCGATTTTCCGTTGCCCTTACCATAATACTTCTATAAATTTAAGACTATGTGGAAGTAATACGACATACCGAGGATTGCTTGTAATTTAAAAGCAACAAAAAACATGCATTATGATTTCGTGGTCGAAATTCCATATATTTAAGGTCAGCTCAGAACTGATACTGACCGGGGGAATCTGTCTGTCTAATGAAAACCAATCATTGTTTAATATATTTCAAGTGAGCAGATTTTCCTGGCTAACAAACTTATCCAAGCTACTGGCAAAAATAAGGTACTCACCAAATTTGATCAAAATCGGCCGATTATTTTTTAAGTTATCGGTGTGATACATACATACATACATACATACATATATATATATATATATATATATATATATATATATATATATATATATATATATATATATATATATATATATATATATATATATATATATATATATATATATATATATATATATTTTTTTTTTTTTTTGAGGAATTTTTTCCAAATTCAAAAGTCGCGATCTCCTCATTAGTGATTTGTTTCACTAAAAAAGAGAGAATTCACTAATACCCTTTGAGTTGTGGGAGTCAGCGAGCCGGGAAATTTGAAATATCGATACATATATTAAAATATAGTATGCAACTAGTTATACATTTATTAGGAGAAGGTGATATAAATAAATATAGTAAAAACAATGTGCCATGTTTCATAAAAATAATTTTATTGTTTGAAAATGTACAAAAATTTCCGAAAATAAACTTAGTGTTCTCGAAAAAAAACTCGTTTCTTGGTAAACCTTATAGGTTAATAGCAAATCGAGCTATTCAAATATGAAGCATTTGATTAAAATTCGCTACCATAACGCACTTGCTGCGTCCAGAATTTCTTTTCTTACAAACATGCATTATATTTCGATGAAAAATGCAAAAATGCAAAACATAAGGCGTGTTTGATTTAAAAAAAAAGAGCATTTGTATCAGTAACGACTTATGGACCACCCTGTGATTGCTGAAATTATTTTTTAAGGTGTAGCTCAAGACACCCTATAATTAATATATACAATTTTTTTTCATATCTTGTATAATAACGGATATATTGAGCTTTATTGATTTTTTACGAAAATTCGACAAAAATTATATACCATTAAATGATAAACTATATAGCTAAGGCTACTGCCAAATATGAATTTTCTGGAAATATTTTAGTAAAATGAAGGACAATGACGGTTGAGACAGAGTTCAGGGTTTGTAAAACCTTCTTCTTGGGACATTTTGTTTCCATAGCCCGTATTAGATTCAAGTTATTTGCCTAAATGTTGCCAATTTTGACGTTTTAAATCGCAACTTTGACGTTTTGAGGAAAACCTCAAATTTATTTTTATTTAAATGGCTATAACTTTTTTGTCTTTTGGCCTACAGAGCTAAATTTTGGTATGATGATATAAACCCGTGTACCAAATACTTTGTTAATTCGGAAGATATGATTTTTTTTCGAAAGAAAACACACAATTTTTCGGGAAAACCTAGGCCGATTTTCCTGGCTAACGAACTTATCCAAGCCATTTGCAAAAGGAACGTATTCACCAATTTTAATCAAAATAGGCCCATTATTTATTATTAGTTTAAACTTGTGGTTGCAAATGATGCAATTTTGACTAAATTTTAATCTAAATGTCAATTGTTCTAAAGTTCTGTCAACTGATTTCTAATCTCCAAAATTACCTCACCTCATTATGTACCATTAGAATTTCGAGAAATATGGATGGTACTTGAAATCAATTTCTTCATTTTAATTAAAAATTTCTATATTTTAAAACTTGACTCAAATTAAATTCTACATATTTTTCAACAGAAACATTATTTTGACGTAACAGTGACAGTATATTTGGTATATATATATATATATATATATATATATATATATATATATATATATATATATATATATATATATATATATATATATATATATATATATATATATATATATAACGTATAAAAATTGAAACTGACCCCGGATATGTGTTCTGGGAGGCCTAGTTAGCGCTTATTTGAATACATTTTTTCAAAATTCAAAAGTCGGGATCTCCTCATTAGTGAATTTTTTTAAAAGAAAATTCACTAAAAAGAAACGGAGAATTATGAAACCAGAGTGATACGGCCGCTACATTTGCAATTATAAGGTCCGCCCTCCCAATTCAGGAGTAATATAATACTGCAAGCTGTAGGTATCGTTTCTATAAATTAGTTGACGATGACAGACGTAGGTGAATCATGAAAACGAAGGAGCCGATCTGGAAGACCACGTGAGAGAAGAAAACAATAAGTAGACGTTAAATTTGAGCGATGACAGTGACACACGACACTAAACAGCTGTTGCAAACCGGGCACGAGTCGCAAATGGCCCTTGTCCAAACTCATTTCACATATCATCGCACACCATATTAAACATTACATTCTACAGGGGAACATTATGTCTTCTTTTCTCACCGTTGCGCTGTCTGTTTAAATAACACTGAACTCATACTTCCTATCTTCCACCTACAACCCTCAACCCCACTGTTACTAAGTAATTTGACACACCAGTATCGTTCTAACATACCTCCAGGGATACATTTCACCAGGAGTAATACCGGGTTCCCCATTATCTTTTGACCCTTTGTCAAGGGCGTAGATAGGTTTTTATCTTGGGGAGGGTATTCCAAAAATACAAAGGTAAACAAATACAAAGGCTAAAAAATGTATTGAATTAAAATAATTCAACAAAAAATTGCCAAAATATTAATATAAAAACAAAGTTTAATATTTCCCACATTAGAAAACAAAAGTCTGAACGCAGCAAGTGTGTTATGGTAGTGAATTTTCATGGTAATGATCTGCACCAAACATTTTTTATTAAATGCTTATAACTTTTTTTTCTTGTAACATATAGATCTGTTTTGTATATAATTATCTTTATAACATAAACCTACATTACAAATTTGGTTACCATAGGTCTGTTATTTTCGGAAATAAAAAAAGTGTTCGAAAGAAAACCCAAAATTTTCTCGGAAAACGTGATCCAATTTTTCTGGATTACGAACTTATGCAATCCACTTACAAAAAACTATTAAAATATCAAACTCTCAGTCAGAGTAATGCCGAGGATCTGTTTTAGCGAATTTTTTTAAAAAAAAATTCGCTTATGGGGAGATCTGTGTTTATATATATATATATATATATATATATATATATATATATATATATATATATATATATATATATATATATATATATATATATATATATATATATATATATATATATATATATATATATATATATATATATATCCGACCGATAACTCAAAAAATAATGGACCTATCTTGATAAACTTCCTTTTGCAAGTGGCTTGGACAAGTTCGTTAGCCAGGAAAATCAGACCAGGTTTTCCCGGAAAATTTTGTATTTTCTTTATAAAAAAATTCATATCTCCAGAAGTAACAAAGTAAGGGCAACCAAATTTGCTACACGTGTTTACATTATAAAGAGCGAACCCTGTACCAAAATTTAGGTCCATAGCTTTAAAACAAAGAAGGTATGGACAGTTAAAGCAATAAATGTTGGAGTTTTCCTCAAAACGTCAAACTCGCAATTTTAAACGTCAAAATTGGCAATGTTTAGGCAAAGAATGTGAAACAAATACCGTTTATGAAAAGAAAATGTTGCAAGAAGAGTATTCTGCGAACCCTTAAGTTTCAGATTCAACCGTCATTGCCCTTCATTTTACTAAAATGTTTACAGAAAATCCATTTTAAATAGACCCTTTCTCTGGTGCTTTGGCTGTCAGTTTAGTTGTTTGGTAGCTGTTTGGATATTTATTTGTAGGTTTAGTGAAATTTATGGTTTAACGGCCTATAATTTTTTAGCTAATTATCGTGGAACAAATTTGTTAATGCATTTTTGCATTTTTTATCGAAATATGATGCGTTTATCTTAAAAAAACTCTGGACGCAGTAAGTGCGTTTTGGTTGCGAATATTCGGTAAATTTGCAGTTAAGCTGCCGAACGCTTTTCAAAACACTGTTTTCAGAAACCTGCCTAGGGCTCCCCCCGAATCCACAAACCCCAGGAAAAATTTCTTGTTAACACTCCCCAAGGAAGTTACGGGACCAGGAGTGAGTAGGGGTGCATAATTTTTTTACCTAATTTTTTTAGAACAAATTCGTTAATGTAATTTAGCATTTTTTATCGAAATATGATGCGTTTATAAGAAAAAAATCTGGACGCAGTAAGTGCGTTTTGGTAGCGAATTTTCAGTAAATTTGCAGTTTAACTCCCGAACGCTTTTCAAAACACTGTTTTCAGAAACCTGCCTAGGGCCCCCCCTGGATCCACAAACCCCAAGAAAAATTTCTTGTTCACACTCCCCAAGGAAGTTACTGGACCAGGAGTGAGTAGAGGTGTATAATTTTTTTTAACTAATTTTCGTAGAACAAATTCGTTAATGCATTTTTGCATTTTTTATCGAAATATGATGCGTTTGTAAGAAAAAAATCTGGACGCAGTAAGTGCGTTTTGGTAGCAAATTTTCGGTAAATTTGCAGTTTAGCTCCCGAACGTTTTTCAAAAAACTGTTCAGAAACCTGCAGGTGAGGTCCTAGTAATGTCTCTGAAAACAATTTGTTGAAAAGCGTTCGGGTGCTAATCTGCAAATTTACCAAAGTTTCATTAAATCCTTCAAATTTCAATAACTCAATTTGCTATTAACGTAAGCTTTGTTGGATAGAAAACCAACATTTAAGTTTATTTTCGGAAAATTTTTGTATATTTTCAAACCATAAGTAATTTTGATAAAATATAGTACATTGTTTCTACCACATAGGCTATACCGGTAATCAGATTGATGCCTGCTCGCGTTTGCTATTAAAAACATTTTTATGGAAAATCACTTCCATAACACACTTGCTGCATCTAGACTTTTGAAAAATGTTTATATATTTTCAAACAATAAATTTGTTTCAATGAAATATGATACATTGTTTCTACTATATAGGCAACCAAGTTTGATGCCTGCTTTCATCAAAGAAAGACATTTGCTATTAACAATATTTTAAAGAAAATTCGCTACCATAACGCACTTGCTACGTCCCGAGATTTTTTTTTTAATTTCGCAAATCGCTCCAAAACCTTTTCGTCATTTGCTGAAATGCTCTGATCCTCATGCATGAAGGCTAATCCATCTAATCTCTGTTGTCCCATTGTTTCTTGTTTTTTTTTTCCCTCAGGGCTCGTCCGCGGCCTTGCCGACCCGAGAGCACTGCAACCTTTGGTTTATTGTGCATTGTCCCATTGTTACGCTGAACCAAATTTTAAACGTTCTTAACGCGGAGTAACACTTTTCTGCAGATTCCACACTGGCAGGCAAACCTGCAACAAATCTCAGTACGAGATGTACCTATATCACAAAATACTTCTTTATCAGATAATTTGAGAGTTTCAACAACTTCAACACGTTACGTTGCTCGTAAAAAATTTGGACTCTAATTATTTTCCTATTCCATAAGTCATTGCGCAGTTTGTCAATTTCTTCATACAATAACGTGAAGCATCTATCTGTGCTCATACTTCTTTCTTCTAGCAGATCTAGAAGACAACGAACTGATTGCCCAGCATGTTTCCTTTTAAAAGTTTAAAAAATGTTCTAAAATGCAGATCTAGAAGCATATTCACAAAAAAAAAATTCAAGAATTTTACTTAAAAGGAGATTTTCTCATTTTTTTAACAAAAAATTTCCACCTGGTAATTTTTTTCTCCTTCGATCTTAGGGGGGGTAATTACCCCCATTACCCCTCCCTTATCTACGCCCTTGTCCTTTATACACTTATATAACTTTTGAAATAATCGATCTAAAGAAATGCGGTTTTCGCCTATCTTCTTATTTTAGTGAATTTTTATTAAAAAAATTCACTAATAGAGAGGTATCGATGGTGAGACTTTGCAAAAATTCTTTCAAATGAGCGCGAATTAGGACCCCTAGAACCCATATCCGGGGTCAGTTTGAATTTTTATATGCTTATATATATATATATATATATATATATATATATATATATATATATATATATATATATATATATATATATATATATATATATATATATATATATATATATATATATATATATATATATATATATATATATATATATATATATATGTATCCGTCTGATAACTCAAAAAATAATTAACCGATTTAGATGAAACTCGGCAAGTGCCTTTCTTTTATTAATGGCTTGGATGAGTTCGTTGGCCAGGAAAATCGGACAGGGTTTTCCGGGAAAATTTTGAGTTTTCTTTCAAAAAAAAATTTTTTTTCCGAAAATTTCGATAAAATTTGGTCTACATATTGCTTTGGGAAATACTTAACTATGTGCCAAAATTCAGCTTTATATGGTTACAGAAAATTGAGCTATTCAAATTTGAAACATGTTTAAATCATAAGTATGTGGTTGCTGTTGGTTAGTCAATGCTTTTCTTATTGACTCATGAGATTCATTCATCAACCTTCCATTGACTTCTGCTTCTGCCGCTGTTACAGTCCTTTTATTTAGATCTAGAGTTGTAACCACTCAGACAAACAGTGTTTTTTAACCACGTGGCTGGGCGACTGACCGAATTCATTCCCAGTTGCTGTTGATTTACTCATATTCTCTTAATATGTTTGAAGATGTGGTGTCTACTTCATTCAAAGTCACTATTAACCGACCATTTATGAAATCAAATAAGTAAATTAAATCGATTGTCATAAAATATGTAGTGTATTAAGACAAGGAAAAAAGAAATAAAACATATATAACTGTGCACATTTTGATTATATTTTAGGGTGCTTGAGAGAGGTATTGTCACAGCATAATATCTTATTAAAGTTCATTTGTAAATAGGTTTAATTTTTATATGTTTATATATATATATATATATATATATATATATATATATATATATATATATATATATATATATATATATATATATATGATAACTCAAAAAATAATTAACCGATTTCGATGAAACTTGGCAAGTGCCTGTCTTTTATTAATGGCTTGGATGAGTTCGTTATCCAGAAAAATCAGACGGGGTTTTCCGGAAAAATTTTGAGTTTTCTTTCGAAAAAATTTTTTTTCTCCGAAAGTAACAAAGCTGTTTCAATGAAATTTACTATATATGTTGCCTCAACCTTACTACGTACCAAAATTCAACTTTCTAAGTTTAGAGAAAATTGAGTTACTCAAATTTTAAATTTTCTTTCGAAAAAAATTTTTTTCTCCGAAAATTACAAAGTTATTTTAATGAAATTTTGTGGATATCTTGCCTTAGGAAAAACCTTACTACGTATTGAAATTAAACTCTCTAAGTTTGTAGAAAACTGAGTTATTTAAATTTGAAGCATTTAATAAAAATTCACTACCATAACGCACTTGCTGCGTCCCGAGTTTTTTATAAATTTGTTACTGTGTATCTGTCTTTTTATACTCACTTCCGCTTTAACCGGAAATGGTAAAACGTATTTTCAATGGTAGGGTCACTTTGTAATCATAAATGGAACACGCTGTATATTTATTCACAGTTTAAAAGCCCAATCTTTCCCTTTTCCAAAAATGTCATACTTGTTACAGTTATTATACAGAGTGATGGTTTTACAAGCCTTTAAAATAAATACTGCGTTTTATCTGAAATCTGCGAAAAAACGAATGTTTCGCAAAATCGACTTGAGACGGTTCTAAACCTCAACCACCCTCAACCAAGTAAGCTAGTGCTTCGCCAAAGGTATCTTTTGAGTTTAAAGATCACCTACAGCTAGGAGCTGGATTAGAGGCACTCCTTACGTAAAGTTTGGGCTTTTGTTGAACTGAAATTGTTCAAGAGCTTAAGAGTCCACACACCAAGGTTTTGAGATTAAAAATTCTGCAGGGCAAATAGATTGGTGACCAATGGCGGGGAACCTCAGTTAGTGGTCCTTCAGACCGCCACATTTTTTGCTTTAACCGGTTGGTAGTCCCTCAGACTACCAAACTTTGAAATTTATTACAGCAAACATCGGTTGGAGGTCCTTCGGGTTTCCAACCTTTTAACTTTCCAGTAGCCCTCCGGTATGGACTAGTGGCTACGATACCTGGTTCTTCTCCAGGAGCCTGGGTTTTTTGACTGACACGCCGTCATGGATATATTGTCCTTCAGATTGCCTATCCTTTAACTTTTTTTTCTAGCGGTAAATATGTACCAGTTTTACCTCTTTGAAAGAAAGGGGGGAGTAACCGGTTCTAAACCTCACTTTGCTTGTCAAATTTGAAAGGTCACAAACATTTTATAAATGGGTATAATACATAATTTAGATTGATTCTACAACATACATCAACGGTAACCAAACTAAATTAATACCAGGCAAAAAACATACTACCCAAACCAACAATCGTGAAATCTCGGCCGCAATTGTGGAAAATGACAGAAGACATGAAATTAAAAATTCGCCAAGTGATATTAAAATACACTATTTTTGTAGCTTTCTGAACGGCTCGTAATACAGTTTTGGTGCAGCATAGATATATTATGCTGTGGTTTTAGACTGAAAGTGGCGCAGAATATAGTAGAAATGTAAACAAAATCAAGTCAAAATGATTCTAAAATAGTTTCTTTTATCTTTAAACTTAAACATAAGACGCCATATAAGACCGAAACAATCCTTGAATGTGTTTTAATGGTAATTACTAACACTTTCGAAAGAATTCTTCAAATGTGAGCGTACTAGGACATCTAAAAACGATCTTCAAGGTCTGTGTAAGTTTAAAGTATTAACTTTACTAATATGCCGTATAATAATAGTGTACAATTTTTATGGAAATTCGCTACTATAACGCACTTGCTGTGTCCCGAAATGTTATAATTTTTTGTAATTGATAAATAACATCACAACAAAATTAATAAAATATTCATAATGCAAAATCAAGGTATCTGTTATAAAAGTTCGTAAAACCAAAGTAATTGTTCAAAGTGTGCTCCATCTACAACTTGACAGTGATATAAATCAATCAACAAAATGTCTCAATGAATTTTATCATCTCTGGCGTAATACGGTTGATTTCTTCAGTTATGTGCTCCTGTAATTGTTCCAGATCATTATGTCGTTTTTTATACACCTGGCATATCAAGTGACCCCACAAAAAGAAGTCCAGTGGCGACAGGTCTGGAGAATGAGCTGGCCACTTAAATTTTGCTATATCTGTAGATAGTGTGGGTCTCTTTAAAAAATACCTGTTTTACTTCCAATATCAACAATAACAAAATTACCATTTCAGATTCAAAGATGACAAACTTATCCAAGCGTTTTAAACAAAAATGAGATCTCGTTCAAAACGTATGAAATCTGTGCATTATTGTTTCTCCAAATGTCAAAATAAAACATAAATAAAAAAACATACATTCATCAAGCTAGATTCGATTGCGTAACCTTCTGCTTAGGAGGCAAGGGCGATGTCCCCGGCGCTATCTAAGTGTACTTCAACTAACGTTTTATTTGCGTGATACTTTAGATCATCCCGGGATATTATATTCAAAGTATACGTAATTAATTACAGAATTAGTGGAATTTTCATTGAAACACATCCCACGACTGTGTTTGTCTTATATGATGTCTTATATTTAAGTTTAAATATAAAAGAACGTGTTTTAGAACCATTTTTATAGAGACTTGGCTTGATTTTGTTTACATTTCTACTATATTATACGATATCATAATATATCTATGCTGCGCTAAAACTGTATTTGAGGCCGTTCGTAAAGCTACAAATATAGTGTCTTTTAAAAATTGATTGAATCCCCCAGTTAAATAACAATAGCTTGGTAAAATTTTAATTTCGTGTCGTCTGTCATTTTTTATAATTGCGGCACAGATTTCACGATTCGGGCAGTATGTTTTAGTTTCGTTACCGTTGATGTATGGTTTATACCTGTTGTATGAATCTATTTACGCGTGGTAGTTAAAAAATCTGTCTGTCAGGCATTGGACTTTAACCACTAAGTCGTCTCAACGCATGTCCTTCGGATTTTATTTTTAATTTGGAAAAAACTCTAAATATTGTGTACCAAATTAATTAAAATTCACAACATAGGTTTACTTGCACCATCTCTACCCACATGTAAAGTCCCATTCCAGTAACTCTGATACTTACAAAAATATAGCGTTTTCAAAAAGTTTTCTCCGATTTTCCAACGGAAAAACTTGAGCATAAAGGCTGATTAACGAACTCGACCTCGGTCTTGGCCCAAACAAAATTTTTGATAAGTTTGATTGAAAGCAGTTTAGTAGTTTTTGAGTTATACTTTTTTTTATACTTATACTTATATTTTATTGGATGAAATTAAGTCCATTTTGACTTGTGTTGTATATAGTGACATAATTTAAACAATTTATTCTAAACATACTTGACACTGCATTATCCAAATATGACATACTTCGAATTTTGACAAACCATTTAAAATAAAAATTTTATACCATTTTTTCTTCCATCTTACATTTCCAATCACTGCCTTTATTTACTACTAATCTTTACACATCCATCATTACTTTCCCATCATCATTCTACATTTACTTTCCATATTTATACCAAATTTATAAAATTTTATACAAAACCAAACCGCTTCATTCTGACATATATATATATATATATATATATATATATATATATATATATATATATATATATATATATATATATATATATATATATATATATATATATATATATATATATACATTTAACAGACCTTGGTTTTGGGTTCTAGGGACCCAAATTCGCGCTCATCTGAAGAAATTTATTCAATAGCTTTTCTTGGTGATCCCTCTATTGGCGAATTTTTCTTAACGAAAATTCGCTAAAAAATACAGAAACTGTTGAAAATGTCCAGTATATTATTTTTATAAAATATACCAAATGCTTGCATTATATGTGTGTTTCATTTTACTGATTTTAGTCCCAAACTGACAATGTTTCTAACAAAGTTGCTGTATTGAAACTATTTTAATAAGAATATTATATCTGGCGTTATGTGCCAAGCTATGCTATAATTTTGTATGATATCCTGTAATATATATCCTTGTTTGAGTATTATAGAGCAATATAAACCTATGGTATTAGTGATGTTTCACCGTAAAATCAGCATGAAATGCAAAAATAGCTCAACTAAGTACCAGCAGTAAAACCTACACGTCTCCTAATAAAGTGCCATAATGAAAAAGACTTACTCGTATCCAAGGGTGTTCTATTATAAACCAGAAGATGTCAATAAGTCTGTATCATACATATTATCTATTTATTTATTTTTTTAAACATAGAAGAGCTGATGCTGGAAGCTTATTTGCTTATTATGCAAAATAAATAAAAAGTACCAAATTTAGTACCCATGTTTCGATAGTAGAGCCTCGGTGGTTCAGTGGTAAGAACGCGTGCCTCTGAACCGAAGGGTACTGGGTTCGATCCCAGCGTTCTCCTTTCACTCTTTTAGTACATACTATAACATTAACATCAACCGAGATTCTGGCATCGTATTTGAGCAAGTTGAATGTCTGCACGTTCCGCCCTTCGAAGGGGTCGTAAAGCCGTCGGTCCCATGTCCATGCGATGTTGGGCACGTTAAAGCTCCCTACTCTCCTTACAGAAAGGCAGGAGTTCGGCTAAATTTCCAGGATAGTAAGGTGAAATTGCTTCCTGGCGTTGCTGATTGGCCATAGTCGCGGAAATAGCATGACGTTAAAGAAAGCGAAAAAAATGTTTCGATTGTAGAATTTATTCAATTAGATTTAATATCGGTTGGCTATCTGTCCCTCCACCACGACCTTAGGTCTATTGTGGGTCAGATCAGTTTAAATTAAATTTCACCCCTCAAATCCAGCTCCCTGCGGAGGTCGATCTTTTTGTGAGGGTGAAAGATGATTTGACATGTGTACTGCCAACTGAGTGAAGTCGCTTGCCCATTCCGCAGCTCAAAGAGAGATAACCTCTCTCCGAGCTCGTCTGGACGTGATATGCGTCAGTGTTTGACTCGAGGCAGTATCATGAAGTCTTACTCTCTAGAATCATCCAAGCGGGGTCGTTAGCCCATTTCTAAGCTCACAGAGGCCTCAATCTCCACGTGTAATCCACCCCTAGATATCTCAGCGATCCTCCACGTTCGTCTAAACATGATACCCGCCAGTGTTTGCATAAATTTCACCTAACAAATCGAGCTCCCTGCAGGAGGCGATGCTTTTGAAGGTGAAACTTCGTTGACACGTGTAGTGCCATTGCACAAAGGTTGCAGTGCTATCGGGGCGGCAATGCCGCGGATGAGCCCTGAGGGAGAAAAAAAGGTGCCATTGCAGTGAAGTCGCTTGCCCGTTTCGAAGCTCAAAGAGAGATAACCTGTCTCCCAGTTCGTTTGTACCCGATATCCGTCAGTGTTTGACCCGAGGCGGTATCATTAAGCCCCGCATCCGAGCAGTAGATAAGCGAGGTCGTTTGACCGTTTCGAAGCTCAATTTCCAGTTGTAACCCACCACTAGAGATCCTAGCTCTCCTCCGGGTTCGTCTAGACCTGACACCCACCATTTCTAGATTCAAGGCGACATCCCACCGAGTCTCGCTTTCGAGCATCACCCAAGCGAGATCGTTTGTTCGTTTCGAAGCGCACAGTGGGGCCTCAAAATTCGGATCTATATCACTCACCAGATATCTCAACCCCCTCCGGGTCGTTTGGACACCCGACACCCGCCAGCACTTAACCCAAGGCGGTATCACCTGAACGCCGCTCTCGAGTAACAACCAAGCCAGATCAATTGTCCATTTCGAAGCCCACAGTAGAGACCTCAAAATAGAGGTGCATATCACTCCCTACTCATATCCACCTCCCTCCAGGCTCGTCTGGAGCAGACCACCGCTAGAGTTTGACTCCAATTAGACGCCTCTTGCGACAGGCAGGGGTTACCTTGGGCTTGTTTCTTTAGTTCGTCCCTGGACCCACAGGGTATTGTAAGACATATACAATATACCTCAATTCAGATATCTAATTTTGAAGAAAAAAAAAGCTATAAGGATTTAATGAAAAAACATTCTATGACTGAAAATGTTCGTATGGAAATTCGCTACCGTAACGTACTTGCTGCGTCTAGACCTTTTAGTGAATTTTCTTTAAAAAATTCACCAACAAGGAGATCTGTGTTGAACCGCGTCCAGAATTTCTGAAAACTCGACGTTTCGGCTCCTGTTTTGGAGCCATTTTCAAGAGGTAAAGCATATATGTAAGGACACTCTAAGGCATCAATCTGCTTACTCCTTGGAGCGGTGGACAAAGTTGGGTTGGGTTGTTGTAGCTCGATTACGGGGCCTCAATCTGCCTACTTACCAAATCTCGCCGAAAACCGTCTGTGAGGTCTCAGTGTGTTCAACCGTATTCCTTAGAGATATCTGGCAGTTCGTTGCAAGTCTTGTCTTATATATGTCGTTCCATCTACGTGCTTCGTTATCAGTGAAAGTAGGGTCACGGTCAATTAAGTGGGGGGCTTTGGTCACGGTACTTAGAGGATGAGGAGGATTAAGAGGGTCACCGGCATTTGTTGAGACAGATAATGGGGAAATAAAATTGTCTGTGGAATTTTTTGTGTGTGTTTGTAATGATAATATAATAGGTTTCCAAGTAGTCGGAAGGCGATGACCATCATCTCTCTTATTTAACAGATCGGGACGTTTTTCAATATCGACTGCTTCGCGGATAATTCTCGTTTAGAAGTTGTAAACCGGTGCTATTGTTTTGGCATTATCGAAGTCTATTTTGTGTCCTGTATGAATATGATGCATGGCCAGCTCCGATGAGGGGGCGGATTTTCTAACTGCGAGGGTGTGCTCATATATTCTATTGTGGATGCGTCTATTTGTTTGTCCTACATAAGTTCGGGAACAGTCGGAACAAGGAATTTCGTAAACTCCGTGGGATTCGTTTGGAATCGTATCCTTGAGAGTTTTTATCAGGTTTGACAGTTTTTGCTCTGTTGTGAATACGGTTTTAATATTATGGGTTCTAAAAATTCGGCTGATTTTTATGGCAAACAAATTTGGTACTTAGGTTTACACGATTAAACTTGCCCTACCTGCCAAAATTCAGATCTCTAAGTTGAAAAAAAAACAATTACATTTAAAAAAAATTGGGGGCCATTGATGACCAGAGAAATACACGAACCAAAATATTTTGCGTGAATAACAAGATCTATTGTATATTACAGACAAATATTAGGTCTTCTTAACGCAAAGAGGTAAAGAAATAACAGAAAAATTACTTTGGACATTTTATAGTTTTTCTTCTTAAAATGTCAATGTCACGATTTGAATCGTCAAAATTTGCAATTTTAGACGGAGAACCTGAAACAAATACAGGCTATGTAAAGCAAATGTCCTAATAAATGTTTTACAAAGCCTTAAGTTACAGCTGTAACCATCATTGTCTTTCATTTTACTCAAATATTTGCAGAAAATTCATGTCAAATAGACCCTTTCTCTGATAATTGGCAGTAGTTTCAGTTATAGAGTTTGTGGTTTAATACTTTTTCGCGAATCGCAGAAAAAATCGTTGTTGAGAAGACCGCGACTGTAAAATTTTTAAAATATTTTTTCAAAGGAGTGCAAACTAGGCGCCTTCGGGGTCAATTAGTTGTTACATGTTTGGATATATATATATATATATATATATATATATATATATATATATATATATATATATATATATATATATATATATATATATAGGGTGGTGCATTGTTACTGTAAAGCTCAATATATTCGTTAATATACAAGATACAGCAAAATATTATAAAAGTTATATATAAGGTGTTTTCAGCTGCATCTTATAAAATTATGATGACAATCACAGGGTGGCCCATAAGTCGTTGGTGATACAAGTTTTCTTTTTTTTTTAATGGAACAGCCCATTTATTGTAGCATTATTCCATTTTTCATCCAATTTTAATGCGTAATTGTAAGGAGAAAACATTGATATCGGTCATCGTTTTCGAGTTATCTCAATTGTTTTTCAACTTTTTACATTTTGAAACATTTTCGTAAAGAAATTGTTTGCAAATTTTCATGTAATTTTTTTTTGTAGTTCCATCGGAAAGCTGTTTGTGAATAATTATATCTTTCTATGTGGGTAAATAGCTTAAACAGGTTTGTTGGCCAGAAAAGTCGAACCAGTTTTTTGGGGAACATCTTAAGTTTATTTTTGAAAAATCTATCTACTTGTTCGAACAATAGACTTCGTAAAAAGTATAAAAACACATAGAAAACATGATTTGGGAACGAAAGTGTTTTTGTCTGTCGGTGTTTCGGTCTGTATGTCTGCCTGTGATAGCCACGATAACTTTAGAACATATTGAGATATAGTCTTCAAATTTGCGATACAGTTAGCACCCGACAAACGAACGGTTCGGATTGTTTTTGGGTAAAAGCGCTTTAGGGGGTAGGGAATGAATGAGGGGTGATTTGGTGAAAATTGACATTTTTTCGGTAATACAACGTTTTAGGGTTTATTTATTAGAAAACTTTTAATTTCATCAAACATCTAGTATTCTGTGCTGAAATTTAATTAGGGGTTGAATGTGTGGGGGTGGAATATTGTTAACAAGAATTTTGATTTTTTTGTTGCTAAAACAGCGTAAAAAGTCTCAAAAAATAGAAAACTTGATTGTGGAACGAAAATGTTTTTGTCTGTTGATCGGTCGAACTGTCGGTATGTACGTCTGTCTGTTAATAGGCGCAATAACTTTCGAAGGAGTTGAGCTATCATCTTCAAATTTGGTATCCAGTTGGCATCCGACAAAGGAACGTTTCGATTTGTTTTCGGGTAAAGATCGCTTCAGGGCTTAGGGGATAAATAAGGGGTGATTTGGTGTAAATTGGCATTTTTTCAATAAAACTCGAGTAATCAACTCGGATTTTCATGGGCACAACACTCGTGAAAAAGATACTTTTCACCTGAATAAATGTCACCATTCTTTTTTTAAGAAGTCGCCATGTTATGCGGGTTGCTTTTTGTACAACCAGCTGCCTTGTTCTCTGAAGGACACAAATTGTACAAACAAATTTAGAAAGCTACTGAAGGTTGCTTTACTTACTCATAGTTTTTATAGTTTGAGTGAATTTTGTAAAGCTGCACTGTGAACGTATGTTTTTTGTTGTGATGTGAAGCTCGTTAGATTTTAGATTTTTGGGCACGTACCTTTGATAAGTTGTGATACGTTTTTTATCTTTTTTATCTTGTAAGTTTTTTGACTTGTCCGATTTACAATAATTGTAACTAAAGGACCAAATAAATATTATTATTATTATTATTAATATGTTTCGACAGTTTATAGGTACAGATATAGAAATATTTTCTTTGTGGTCAAGTCATAGGCCCTAAATTCATTCCATGAGAATGTCTTTCTGAAAAAATACATTATCACAGCTATGTGGAAGTTTTGATTCAATTTGCAGCACTTTTTTTTACTATTATAGTTTATTACTATTAATTTTTTTCAGTGAAATCTATTTAAAATTGTAACATACAATACAGAATATATCTTACGGTGATGCCGTATCATTTATTCCGTTTTTATTGCAGTGCATTTGAAGTGACATAAACTTGGCACAAGTTTCCAGATAATATCCTGAATCCTTTGAGAGAATACAGTTTTTATAGAATTATATCCGTTATAGTGTCATCGTCTCGAGAGCTCAGTGTCGTAGATATTGAATTTTCAATTAAGACATGAAAACATATTTTATATTTTTTAATTAAATTCACATATTCTCAGTTATGAGCGTGACTTGGATATATTATACAGGATGGTCCAACAGTGCGTCAAGTTCAATATATCTTTTATTATTCAATAATAATAGAAAATTTCTGTGCACTATTGTTTCTCCAAATGTCAAAATAAAACATAAAAAACATACATTCATCGAGCTGGATTCGATTGGGTAACCTTCTGCTTATGAGGCAAGCGCGATGCTCCCCTGCGCCATCTAGATACACGTCAACTAACGTTTTATTTGCGTGATACTTTAGATCGGCTTCATGCCCGGGATATTATATTTAAAGTATACGTAACAATTAATTACCGAATTAGTAGAATTACCATTGAAACACATCCCACCACTGTTTCGGTCTTATATGACGTCTTATGTTTAAGTTTAAATATAAAAGAAACTATTTCAGAATCATTTTTATAGAGACTTGACTTGATTTTGTTTACATTTCTGATATATTATGCGACAGCATAATATACCTATGCTGCGCTAAAACTGTATTTAGGGCGGTTAATAAAGCTACGAATTTTAATAATTGATTGAATCCCCCAGTTAAATAACAATCACTTGGCAAATTTTTAATTTCATGTCGTCTGTCATTTTCCATAATTGCGATCGAGGTTTCCCGATTGTTGGTTCTGATATTATGTTTTATGCCTGGTGTATATATATTTAGTTTGGTTACCGTTAATGTATGGTTTATACCTGTTGTATGAATCAATCTACGCGTGGCAGTTAACTACTCTGTCTGTCAGGCAGTGGACTTTAACCACTAATTTTTAATTTTTTTATTTCAACAACACACCACGAGGGCTTACAGCCTAAATACTATCGTACCGTGGGTGTCGACAAGGAGGAAAGAGGCAACTTGTTAATTCTGGACTTGAAGGTTCTGGAGGTTCGGGTGAGAAGGAAAAACATTTGCCGGCAAGGAGTTCCACAACTTGGAAGTAAAGAGCGGGCATAACAAGATGTTCTATGTCTGTTGACCTGGACAGTAAAAGGGTGCATTCGCTCTGTTCCCCTGGTAGATCTGTTGGGGGCAGTAGGTGGAGGAACTATGGAAGAAAACTCCTCTGAGCAGTGCCCATGCAGATATCTATAAAAGAGAGAGAGGTCACCAACGGCACGTCGGTGGGCAAGAGATGGCAGCCTTTGGGTAAGGGTAGGGTCACGGATGAGACGTATAGCTCTCTTCTGAATGGAGTCCAGGATAGCGAGTGTAGAAGCGGCAGCAGCACCCCAGATGCGGGAGCAGTATTCGAGGTTTGGTCTTATTTGTGAAGTATATAAAGTATAGAGATTAGCTGGTGAAAAATATTTGCGAGCCCGGAAGAGGAAACCTAATTTTTTAGCAGCCGCTTCTGCAATTGATGTGACATGTTGGTGCCAATTGAGATTTCGATCCACAGAGATGCCAACAAGTGAAAAGGACTCATTACTTTGAATAACTTGGTTGTTTATTGTGATAGGTCTAGGGCTGGTGTATCTCTTATGAGAAAGAAAGCAAGACTGATTTGGTGGGGTTGAATTGTACAAGAAAGTCATTTCAACGCATGTCTTTGGGATTTTATTTTTAATTTGGAAAAAACTCTAAATACTGTGTACCAAATTACTTAAAATTCACAACATAAGTTTATTTGCACTATTTATAGCTACATGTAAAGTCTCATTTCAGTTACTCTGATACTTACAAAAATAAAGCGTTTTCTAACAGTTTTCCCATATTTTCCACCGGAAAAACTTGAGCATAAAGGCTGATTAACGAACTCGACCTCGGTCTTGGCCCAAGCAAGATTTTTGACAAGTTTGATTGAAATCAATTTAGTATTTTTTGAGTTATCACTTAGATACATACATACATACATATATATATATATATATATATATATATATATATATATATATATATATATATATATATATATATATATATATATATATATATATATATATATATATATATATATATATATATATATATATATATATATATTAACGGACCTTTGTTTTGAGTTCTAGGCACCCAAATTCTCGCTCATCTAAAGAATTTTTTGCAAAAGCTTTAAAGCTTTTTATCGTGACCTCTCTATTAACGTATTTTTCTTAATGAAAATTCGCTAATAGAGTTTTGGATGTAAGTTATTTAGAATTATTCAACCTCTGATGGCGCTAACTTGGTTAGTGAAACGATCGTTAGGTTTTTAAAATGTGTTGTGGTGATTTGGGTTCTCCAAGTGTGCATATCAGTGCTCATCGGAGGTTCCAATCTTCACTCAGAGAATTACGTTCGGTAAACTTGAATTCTGTAATTGTTATGTCGATTAACACAAATGTTGTCACATTTAGGGCTGCCAGACCTCCCGATTTAGGCGGGAGCCTCCCGATTTCTTACTGTCCTTTCCGTTTTTTAAACTGAGCCAAGATACACCCGATTTCCATTTAAAGCTCCCGATTCTCCCGAATACTTCCGAATTCATAAAATTTATATATACAAATTATTCAGGTAGGTATAAAAAATGTGGGTACCGAGCGGTACCGGTAAGGTAACATACCGGGACGAACGCGAATGATACGTGTCGCTCTCGCTGCTGTCGTCGGTCATCTTGCCCATCCTATAACCAATCGCCACTAATTCTTTGATCGAGAGAATCTCATAGAGTACCTAGAAAAATGGTGAGTAGATATTGAAATTCGAGACTTGTTTCAGTTTCAATTTAATCTCGGAATGATTTTCTGCAATGAAACTGATTATATCAGGTATGACTTCACTGACAGCAATAAATTTAAATATTTGAGAGCAATGGATTTAAGGTGTAACCCAAAATTGGATGATTTTCTAAAAATTGCGGAAGAATTTAAAATTGCTGTTAATGTTGACCTATTATTTGAAGAATTTGTAAATTTGGCTTTTTTTTTAGAGAACCCACCTAAAAATTTTGCACATTATAAAATTGGCCAACAACGGGTTTATTATTTCAAAGCTTATAAATCACCAAATTATTTACAAATTTGTTCCCACGTGTTTTCTCTTCCCCACTCCAATGCTATGAGTGAGAGAATTTTTAGTTTGATGTCTGTAGCATGGAGAAAAGAAAGAAATTCTCTTTCCATGGTAACTTTGGAGTCAGAGTTAATGATTAAATATAACTTTACCGAAACTTGTCAAGAATTTGTTAACTTTTTTAAGAAAGATGGAAAAAGTCTTTTGAGTAGAGTAGGAGAAAGTTCAAAATATTTATAGAATCGCCTAGAGTGGAGCTTTTGTCGGTTTTATTTTTTTAAACATACATATAGAATAATATAAGCATAGTGATATATAAATAAAAATATAAATCAAACATTCTGCTTTTTTACTTTACTTTTATTAGTAGTTAGTAAGTATTACAATTATTTTTTACATTATGTAAAATTTATCATCTTTTAGATGTCTTTAAGAAGTAATACAATACTTCCGAAAGCTCGACAATAGCAAATTGTTCTCTCTTTTCCACTTTTAGCCGACTAGTTTTTGACTGCTACCCCAAGATTATTTTATACTTTTGTTACTATTACAGAGATAACAAATTTCAAAAATGTCTTATTGTGAAAGTCAATATTTTTGTAGAAGTGAATTTATCATTAAAATTCTGAAGTGCCAGGAAAACGCGTGAACTTGAAAATTTTAAAAATTTTCGCCTGCGGCGCTAAAGCTTCCCGCCTGCCGGCGCACCTAATTTTGCCTCTCGCTTTTAATTTTTAAAAATCTGGCAACCTTAGTCACATTATAAAGTAATATACCCACTTTTCCGTGCACTATCTTGGATTATCCAATAGATTTGGTATAGTCACATGTCATTCTAAATCGCATATAAAAACTAAACAACTGTAAGCATCTGTTTTGAACCTGGTAGGTGATAAACATGAATGGAATCTAGATCGATGACATGAGTGCAGACTAAACTAATTTGATCTGAGTCTACGGCAGACATAAACAAGACCGATTGAATTTTTAATTTAAGCCCGTGTGAGTGATCGACAGACGACGCTCCTGTGTTTTGGCCATAGGCAGTGGGCGAGATCATAATAATACCAGTGCACCTTAATATAGAGAGTACATAAGTCCTAATCATATGGACCTAGGTGCCAGACGATTTATGAAAGGTGCGTTTCGACTATATTGCCAAATATTGTGTCAACAATATTCCAAGGACACCGTATTTTCGTTACTCCACAATTATTACATTCACTTCTTGGGAAGAAACTCATTTACCACTTTTTACAATTTCATTATTTGTTTCACAATAATAACACTAGTTTAGAAATAAAACAGTTAGGTACGCAACAAGTGCGTTATGGTAGTGAATTTTCATAAAAATGTTGTTAATGGGAAATATGTTTCTTTAATGCAAACAGGCTTAATGTGGTTACCGTTATAACCTATCTAGTAAAACAATGTACCATATTTTATCAAAATAACTTATTGTTTGAAAATATAGAAACATTTTCCGAAAATATACTTAAAATGTTTCCGAGAAAACTCGTTTCCTAGCCGACGAAACCTTAGGTAATAGCAAATTGAGATATTGAATTTTGAAGCATTTAATGAAAACTCGCTACCAAAACGCACTAACTGGGTCTCGATTTTTTTTTCAAACAGAATCATATTTCGATGAAAAATGCAAAAATGCAATAAGGAATGTTCAAAAAAAAATGGAGGTATCTCCAACGACTTATGGGCCACCTGCGATTGTCAAAATAATCTTATAAGATGCAGCTCAAGACACCCTATAAGTAACGTATACACTTTTTTCTTGCATAATAACAATTATATTGGGCTTTACCGTAGAAATGCGTCACCCTGTATATATGTAAACAGAAACTATGGATGCTAGGGGGCCTAGTTTGTGTTCAGTTGAAGAAATCTTTTTAAAATTCAAGAGTCGCGGTCTCCTCATTAACGAAATATTACTACGAAAATTTGCTCAATATTATAGACCGTTAAACCATAAACTTAACTAAAACTACCGCCAAAGCATCAGAGAAAGGGTCTATTTGAAATGAAATTTGTGGAAATATTTTAGTAAAATGAAGGGCAATGATGGTTGAATCTAAAAGTTAGGGGTTTGCAAAACACTCTTTACATAATCCGCATTTCTTTCAGTTTTTTTGCCGATTTTGACGTTTCAAATCGCGTGTTTGACGTTTTGAGGAAAACCCCAATTTTTTTTAAATGCCTGTAACTTTTTTGTCTAAATTTTGGTACGTATATATATGATTGAAACTGACCCCTGGATATGGGTTCTAGGGGGCCTAGTTCGAGCTAATTTGAAGAAATTTTTTCTAAATTCAAAAGTCGAGATCACCTCATTGTGATTTTTTTTAAAGAACATTGACTAAAACATGCACTTATGAAGCCACGGGAAAATACTACGACTGTATTAAATATGGAACGGTTTCACTAAGTTAGGGCAAGAACAAACAACCAGATATGCTATTCGAATTGATTTAAGTCTTACAAGTTTTCATCTCATCTTTATTAAATTATTATTTTTATACAAAAACTGGCTAAAAAAATCATCGGAATAACAATCTGAAAAAATAACGGTAAAGTGAAATGACACTAAAAAAATTGATAAAAAGTGAAGTCCCTAACTGGATTAGAACTCGTCATGTAGGAGTCGATTATCCGATGTACAGAATTGTACAGTATCTGAAAAAGACACTATAGGCGACGAGGTGGAATGTAATTTCGGTAAATTTGCAGTTTACTGCGCGGAGGGTTTTTAGGAATGTATTTTAGAAACATGCTTAGAATCCCAATTGGATGCAGAAGCCACAAAAAAATTGTTGCCAACAACCGTCTCCCGAAGAAACTCAAGGGACCAAGAATGAATAGGGGTGCTGAGCGGGGAGGAAATATGAGCAGAAAATGCTAAAAACCACTTAGCCGGACTTTGAAAAGCGGCCTTTTCACATTTTGCAGCCATAACTCCTTTAAGCACTGCGTCTATCTCGCACAGCACCCATATTCGCCGCAGCTCCCGTAACTTTCTTGGGGCTTGTTCCCAGTTGAAATCACCTAATCACATTTTCAATATTAGTGGAGTCTGCTTAGAAAACATTCTCGGTAAACAAGATCATGTGGAGTCAGTTTTGGCAGATAATAGTGTGTTGTGATTTTGCTTGCGAAATAGTCCAGGGTAATTATAAAATAAGACGAATGTTAATACTAATAATTTTTGACACCCTGTAACTCCGTCATTTTTTAGTTTTCAAAAAAAATGTTTGAGTAGCATTACTCATTGATATTTTTGCTCATCATTTCCTGACGGCCTGAATAACAATGTAGAAACAATGAATGTGCAACAAAAGCAAATAATATTTCAAGATAAGTATCAAGCTTTCAGGTGAATGTTGATTGAATAATTTGTATACCTCAGTCTTTATTCCCGTATTACAGAAAATTGAATTGGAATAAGTGGTTAGAGAAACAGAAAATACCGTATGTAAAACATACTACAATCTTTATCCGTAGTACTATGTGAAAACTGGAACCTGTGATGAGCACTAATAAGTACACTTGGAGAACACCCAAATCACCACAACACATATTTCAGAGACCTTACGATCGTTTCGTTGACCAAGTCAACATCTTCAGAGGAAGAAAAATTCTGAATTTTTCTTCCTCTGAAGATGTTGACTTGGTCAACGAAACGATCGTAAGGTCTCTGAAATATGTGTTGTGGTGATTTGGGTGTTCTCCAAGTGTACTTACTTTATCCGTAGATTTCACAAATATTCACAGTAGTTAAGAATGTCTCACTGATGAAAAGAACGGAACTGAACAATGAACACCTGACGAATATGATACTAGTATTCATATTGACAAATATGAAAAAAAAAGCACTGTAATTTCGGAAATTTTGAGTTTTTGAAAAATTACTCTAAAAATAGTGCTGCAAATTGAATTATAACTTCCACATAGCTGTGATAATCTGCTCTCCTCAGAAAGACATGCCCATGTAGTAGTATGATAATGGTCTAACGTCTACTATTTACACCATTACAATTTTTATTTACAATGGCTTTTTAGTTCATATTTTAAGGAAATGAAGAAAAATAACGACTTATACACAGATCTAGGAGCTTGTCAGTCATTTCGTGTCGTATTTTTCACTCACATTTGTTCTCCCACCGTGATTATCAATTTTGACCTTTTAACTTTCTTAGATTAGATTAATTAAAAATTAATTTACCTATAACTTTTTTGTCTTTTAACATAGACATCTGAATTTTGGTACAGAGGATACCGTTTATGACAGAAACCAGCGTACCAAATTTGGGTGCCCTACTTTGTTATTTACGAAGATATACAATTTTTTCGAAAGAAAACACAAAATTTCCCGGGAAAACCTGAGCCGATTTTCCTGGCTAACGAACTTATCTAAGCCACTTGCAAAAGGAAGGTACTCAGCAAATTTGATCAAAATCGGCGCATTATTTTTGAGTTGTCGGTGTGATACAGATAAATATATATAGTATCAAGTTTTAGTGACGGTAATAGTGTTATTAACTCAGAAAATTGTGGGAAAGCCGTCAGTTGCAAAATAAAACTCTTTATTAATAAGTCGAGCTTTCGGAAAAATTTATTCCATTCTCAAGGATATAACGTGAGTTTTACTAAACTAATTATTCAATAACAAACATGAAAAAAACCTTTTTATAAACTTGTTATTGAATAATAATTTAGTAAAACTCACGTTATATCCTTGAGAATGGAATAAATTTTTCCGGAAGCTCGGCTTATTAATAAATAGTTTTATTTTGCAACTTACGGCTTTATCACTTTTTTTGATATATATATATATATATATATATATATATATATATATATATATATATATATATATATATATATATATATATATATATATATATATATATAAATTGTAACTGACCCTGGATTTGGGTCATAAGAGGCCTAGTTTGCGCTCCTTTGAAGCAGTTTTCTCAAAATTCAAAAGTCGGGATCTCCTCATTAGTGAATTTTTGTAAAGAAGATTTACTAAAATTGATTTGAAATAGACTTACTTACTTGTTAGGCCGAAACAGAAGAAACTGGATAAGGAACATCTATTTGATCATTTTTTGACAGGCTGCTGACGGTATGAATGCCTAGTTAGAAACAATACGAAAATCCTTTTACATATTTAGTTTAAACACAAAATTACAATTCGTTCTTGTGAAGCCTTACCGGTGAAATCGAGTTTAATTGAAAGACAATAAAACTGTAACGTAGCTCTAAAAATAACCTGGTAGCCAATCGTTCAATAAATATAAATAACATCAGTACAGAATTATATTCTAAGAAATCGATCAATGTTAATTGGTCTAGGCTACGCAATTTAATGTATTAAGGTTAGTACTTGTTGTATCAATAGAAAATTTATTTGTCTTGCATTAATATTACTGACAGTTCTAGAAAGCCATCATTGGATGATGTCATTTAAAAGAAAATTAAGTTAATATTGTTGGGATTTAAATTCATTTACACGGTTAGTAACAGCTTTTATCCAACTGGATATTACTGAATGGTCAGCGTTGAACCCAAAAATCTAATTTGCTCATATTTTTAACCGACTTCAAAAAAAGGAGGAGGTTCTCAATTCGACTGTATGTCTTTTTTATGTGTGTTACCTCAGAACTTTTTTCTAGGTGAACTGATTGTGATGATTCTTTTTTTATTTGAAAGCTGGTGCTTTTCGTGTGGTCTCATATAAATGTGATCAGGATCCAACCAGTAGTTTTTGAGTTATCCTTAATTATGCGTATTTAATTGCTTCGACTACATTGATGATGATTGTGGATCACACCGTTGCGCTTCCGTCTAATTAAATCAGATATAAAGCTTCAGATTCACTAAAAATAAAGAAATAAACAAAAATGTTAACAAAATGGAAAACCGACTTCACAAAAAAATATTCTAAAACAAAAAATGCACTAAAAAGTAAAAAATCATTGCGTATTCTTCTGTCTACAACTTACAATCAACTTATTTTTTCCACAATGTACGATCAAAGCATTTACCACGTAAGAATGTAGGTACCCACTTAAACTTAACTTCTAACTCCACACATACCTATGACTAACAGACAATTATCAAAATATTTATTTAGAGTTAACCTAAGCAGAAAGTTTTAAATATATGTGTAGACTGCTTAAAAGACAATCAAATTATTAGGATCATATAATGTAACATTATTGTTATTTTTGGAGTCGGTGTCAGCCAAGATGGTTTGTAACTACTTAACCAAATGTCTTACTATAATATAACAATTGGCATACACACTTTACACACATAGACATAGACACAGCACGCAGCGCGGGCTGTTCGATTGCGCGCGCGCGCCCGGAAGAATGGTTGGAGGGGTATAGCCGAGTGAGCGAGGCAAACGCGTAACCAAATTCATTTGTAAAAACTCTGGACGCAGCAAGTGCGTTATGGTAGTGAATTTTCATAAAAATGTTTTTTATAACAAATATGTCTTTTTTTTAAAAGAAAAGCAGGCATCAAATTTGGTTACCAGTATAACCTCTATAGTGGGAACAATGTACCACATTTTATCAAAATAACTTTGTTGTTGGAAAAAGGGCAAATATTTTTCGAAAACTAACTTAAAATATCCCCGAAAAACTGGCCCGATTTTCCTGGCCAACGAACTTCCTCAAGGTATTTAGCCCCTACCAAGATATAATTATTTACAAAAAGCTTTTCTACAAAACTTACAAAAAAAATTGTAAACAACTTTTTTGCGAAAATCCAATAACATTTTTTGTACAATAACTTATTAAACATTAGGTACTAATTACCAAAATTTTACAAAAATTTCACAAACAATGATTTCTACATAAACAAATAAAGTTCGCTACCATAACGCACTTGCTGCGTCCAGAATTTTTTTCTTACAAACATGCCCTATATTTCGATGGAAAATGCAAAATTGCAATAACATAAGGCGTGTTTGATTAAAAAAAAAGAAAATTTGTATCACCAACGACTTATGGGCCACCCTGTGATTGTAGAAATATTTTTTTAAGATGTAGCTCAAGACACCCTATAATTAATATATACAATTTTTTTTCATATCTTGTATAATAACGGATATATTGAGCTTTATTGATTTTTTACGAAAATTCGACAAAAATTATATACCATTAAACAATAAACTCTATAGCTAAGGCTACTGCCAAGCATCAGAGAAAGGGTCTATTTGAAATGAATTTTCTGGAAATATTTTAGTAAAATGAAGGACAATGACGGTTGAAACTAAGACTTCAGGGTTTGTAAAACATCCTTCTTGAGACATTTTATTTCCATAGCCCGTATTAGATTCAAGTACTTTGCCTAAATGTTGCCAATTTTGACATTTTAAATCGCAACTTTGACGTTTTGAGGAAAACCCTAATTTATTTTTCTTTAATTGCCTATAACTTTTTTGTCTTTTGAGCTACAGGGCTAAATTTTGGTTGGTATATATATTCGTATAATTCAGGAGATATAAATTTTTTTCGAAAGAAAATACAAAATTTTCCAGGAAAACCTTGGCAGATTTTCCTGGCTAACGAACTCATCCAAGCCATTTGCAAAAGGAATTTATTCACCAAATTTAATCAAAATCTGTCAATTATTTTTTGAGTTATCGGTATGATACATATATATATATATATATATATATATATATATATATATATATATATATATATATATATATATATATATATATATATATAAACATATAAAAATTGAAACTGACCCCGGATTTGGGGTCCGGTGGGGCCTAATTAGCGCTCATTTGAAGAAATTTTTTCAAAATTCAAAAGTCGGTATCTCCTCATTAGTGAATTTTTTTTAAGAAAATTCACTAAAAGGTTTAATGAGGTATTGGTATATTGTCGTTCCAAGGTCTCATGATATTGTCACAGTATATTGTATAAAATTTCATTTGTAAAATAGATTTCATAAGGTATTCTCGTATTATTAATGTAAGGTATATTGTCGTATTTCCTTGGCTGACACCGACACCAAAAATAACAATAATTTTACATTATATGATCCTAATAATTTGATTGTCTGTTAAGCAGTCTACACGTATATTTAAAATTTTCTGCTTAGGTGAACTCTAAATAAATATTTTGATAATTGTCTGTTAGTCATAGGTATGTGTGGAGTTAGAGGTTAAGTTTAAGTGGGTACCTACATTCTTACGTGGTAAATGCAGAGATCGTACATTGAGTGGAAAAAATAAGTTGATTGTAAGTTGTAGACAGAAGAATACGCAATTATTTTTTACTTTTTAGTGCATTTTTTATTTTAGAATATTTTTTTGTGAAGTCAGTTTTCCATTTTGTTAAAATTTTTGTTTATTAAGTGGATCAAACGAAGCTAATTTGCTACAAGACCGTCATAACCTGATGACGCTTTCTCGATCAGAGTTGGTTTTCAAATATTTGTCCTTACTTGTAAATTGTCTTGTTATCAGTTTTATTTCATGTTTTGGTAAAGGTGCTGTTCAAAAGATTAAAACAGGAATAAAACACAGGTCTTTAGCTACACCTTGTTCGATCTTGTGTGGTTCTACTAGAGTATTGATGCCGTGCATCTTAAAGAGCTACTTCAGTACTGTAAACTCAATGTATTATACAGATTCCCGTTTTTCAGCCACCCTCAAAAGCATGGAGGAGGGTGTCAAGTTGTTGCTCGTACTTACAGAAGATACAATTTTCTTTATCAACCCATCTTAATTTATAGCTGACCAATGTTGCTGTTCAACTATCATTTATGAAATTTCGACCATATTATGCTTTCTTTCCAGTTGCTTCCACTACCCAAATTCAACCCACTAATTATCTCGCTATTATTTGCTTTAAAATCATTTTAATCTTAACTAAAAAACTCTGGATGCAGCAAGTGCGTTATGGTAGTAAATTTTCATAAAAATGTTTTTAATAGCAAATATGTGTTTTTTTAAGAAAGCAGGCATCAAATTTGGTTACCAGTATAACCTATACATATTTCATCAAAATAACTTTATTGTTTGAAAATGTACAAAAATTTCCGAAAGTAAACTCAAAATGCAAAAATGTAATAACATAAGGCGTGTTCGACTAAAAAAAAAAATTAAAAAAATTGTAGCACCAACGACTTATGGGCGATCCTGTGATTGTAGAAATAATTTTTTAAGATGTAGCTCAATACACCCTATAATTAATGTATAATTTTTTTTCATATCTTGTATAATAACGGATATATTGAACTTTATTGATTTTTTACGAAAATTCGACAAAAATTATATACCATTAAACTAAAAACTCTATAGATAAGGCTACTGCCAAAGCATCAGAGAAAGGGTCTATTTAAAATGAATTTTCTGGAAATATTTTAGTAAAATGAAGGACAATGACGGTTGAAGCTAAGACTTCGGGGCTTGTAAAACATTCTTCTTGAGACAGTATATCTTCCCATAGCCCGTATTAGTTTCAGGTTCTTTGCCTAAATGTTGCCAATTCTGACGTTTCAAATCGCGACTTTGACGTTTTGAGGAAAGCCCAATTTTTTTAAATGCCTATAACTTTTTTGTCTTTTAACCTATAGAGCTAAATAGAAGTAGTTTACCTATAACGATATAAACCCGTGTACCAAATTTGGGTACCGTTACTTTGTTATTTCCGGATATATTAATTTTTTCAAGTACAGACATAGAACATCTTGTTATGCCCGCTCTGTTGTCCCGAGGACTTCCAAGTTGTGGAATTCCTTGCCGGCACATGTTTTCCTTCTCCACCGAACCTACAAACCTTCAAGTCCAGAATTAACAAGTTGCCTCTTTCCTCCTTCTCGACACCCACTATGGTACGATAGTATTTAGGCTGTGAGGATCGTGGTGTGTTGTTGAAATTATATAATATGTACATATATATATATATATATATATATATATATATATATATATATATATATATATATATATATATATATATATATATATATATATATATATATATATATATATATATATTTGAATCTGACCACGGATATGTGTCCTAGGGGGCCTAGTAGGCGATCATTGAAGAACTTTTTCAAAATTCAAAGTCTAGATCTCCTCATTAGTAATTTTTTTAAGAAAATTCACTAATACACAGGGTAGTAGCTTTTCTTAAAAATATGTGACTGTGATTTTGACGTACCCACCTATTCAATAAAGGGTTCAAGTCTATAGCATTTAAAAACGCACAATTCACAAACATTTTACTTTATTTCGCTATTATTCGAGATAAAACGTTAAAACAGAGCAGTATTATTCACTTCCGGCACTGATACTAAGAACTATCAGCAAACTATGCCCTCTCGCATTATATTGATTTTGTGGTTGGGTAATGTTTTCAGGCTATTATGAATTCAATTAGATGATTAATAGGTGTTCTCTCTAATTAGTTTATAGCGCTCCGTAGCTTTCAGATATTGCCACCGTTTAATAATGGCTTAACGTGCTGTTACATTACAATACATTGGAAATTTATGAGCTAACCTACCATAACATTGTTGCAAAGAGAAAACGACGAAATGCCATTACTACAAGCCACACATAAGGGCTTCTTGCTTCTCCTTCCGAAACTTAAGAGCTCGCTTGAATCATCGTCTTCCCCCTTAGGGAATTGTTGTGGGTTTTCGTGTAGCCCTAGTTGCGAACATCGGCGAAACTTAGTTATGTAATGTTTCTGCATTCAAGGAAGGAATTTGCGATTATCTAAGCTTACTGCTTGTAATATCTGGATGAGTTTTTTGGGGGTTATCAACATTATAAATAAATTACGACAGCATAGTGGATCACAAGACCCCTAAATAATTTATGTGGTACTTGAACACTAACAATTTGATAGCAAAACACATTGAAGCCGATTAACGTATTTATAGAGGGTGTTTTATAACTGTTTGTGGTCCTTATTGAAAGGCAAAAGTACAGCATAAAATAATACGTTGTAAAACAAATGAATACATGAATAAATTTACATTTTAGCACAAGCTACAATAGTTCACAATTTTGTTCAAAATATAAAAAGAGTCTAGACGCAGCAAGTTTTATTTAATATTTCAACAACACACCACGAGCCTCACAGCCTAAATACTATCGTACTGTGGGTGTCGACAAGGAGGAAAGAGGCAACTTGTTAATTCTGGACTTGAAAGTTTGGAGGTTCGGAGGAGAGGGAAAAACATGTACCGGCAAGGAACTCCACAAATCCTCGGGACAACAGAGCGGGCATAACAAGATGTTCTATGTCTGGTGACCTGGACAGTAAAAGGGTGCATTCGCTCTGTTCCCCTGGTAGATCTGTTGGGGGCAGTAGATGGAAGAACTATGGAATAAAGCTCCTGTGAGCAGTGCCAGTGCAGATATCTATAAAAGAGAGAGAGAGGTCACCAACAACACGTCGGTGGACAAGGGATGGCAGCCTTTGGGTGAGGGTAGGGTCACCGATGAGACGTATAGCTCTCTTCTGAACGGAGTCCAGGATAGCGAGTGTAGAAGCGGCAGCCGCACCCCAGTTGTGGGAGCAATATTCGAGGTTTGGTCTTATTTGTGAAGTATATAAGGTATAGAGATTAGCTGGTGAAAAGTATTTGCGAGCCCGGAAGAGGAAACCTAATTTCTTAGCAGCCGCTTCTGCAATAGATGTGACATGTTGGTGCCAATTGAGATTTCGATCCACAGAAATGCCAACAAGTGAAAAGAACTCATTACTTTGAATAACTTGGTTGTTTATTGTGATGGGTCTAGGGCTGATGTATCTCTTATGAGAAAGAAAGCATAACTGTGATTTGGTGGGGTTGAATTGTACAATATTTCTACTTCCCCAGTCTAATTTTTTTTGGAGATCCACGGAGACAGAACCCTCCATGAGTCTGCGATTCTCATCTAATTGGGCTAAAGAGACAGGCTTAGAATATTGTATATTTGAGTGGATGGTGCTGTCGTCCGCGTAACTGTGAACTGGGTTGCATGTGCTAGAGAGGAGGTCATTGATGTGGAGAAGAAACAAAGTAGGGGCTAAAGCTGAACCTTGAGGAACTCCTGCATTAATTGGATACGGTTTAGAGGAATGGCCATCCACGACAACAGAAATTCTCCGGTTGGAGAGGTAATTTGCTGTCCGTGTACAAAGTTTTGGTGGTAGGCTATAGGTCGGTACTTTATTAAGCAGCGCGGCAGACCTGGTCGAATGCTTTGGATATGTCTAGAGCGACAATCTGGGATTCACCGTGTAGTTTCATAGACTTGTGCGAAGAATGGGTGACAAAGGAAAGGAAGTCGGTAGTTGATCTGCGCTGACGGAATCCATACTGCCTGTCGTGGATTAGACTATGTTTTTCAAGAAATTTTAGTAATTCGGTGTTTATATACTTTTCCATCACTTTAGAGACGACTGAAAGGAGAGAAATAGGCCTGTAGTTGCTAGGAAGCTGGATCCTTTCTTGGGGACGGGTGGTACTCGAGCAGTTTTCCAGTTACTAGGGAATATGATTCTATTGTAAGATGTCTGAAACAGACGAGTCAGGACAGGAGCAAGTTCTGGTGCGCATTTTTTGAGAGCAATTGCTGGAATCTCGTCAAGGCCAGGGGCTTTCCTGGTATTAAGAGAAGAGAGCATCTTTTGTACCTTTTTAGTTTTGAAAGTAATATCCGTCATTTTATGCGCGACATTAGGGACTGTTGGTGGTTGAACATTTGGAGGTGGGTTGAGAGTAGAATTGCCGGCGAATAACGAGGCAAAAAGTTCAGCGTTGCCCAGGGTGGTAGAAACAATTTTATCCCCTGAGACAAGAGGTGGGAACGTGCTCTTGCAGAAATTATTCCCAGTAGATTTAGCAAGAGTCCAGAAGGGTTTGCTGCCGTTAGAGCTTAAGAGGACTTTGTTTTTGATGTGGTATTAAACGAGTTTTTTGCCTCAGAAAGAATGCGGACGTAGCTCCAAATAACACAAAGTGTTAAAAAATAGAGACTGTATACAACCAACTAACAATTTAATAAATTGTCAGCCCTGGTTCATTTCTACCATAATATGGGGACAAAGTATGTAAGGCTAGATGCATTCTCACCACAATTAGAACCGTAGACCGGTTTCGCGCTCATTAGAGTTCTTCAGTACGGCACACTAATTGTAGCGAATTGTTAGCTTGTTGTATACAGTCTCTAATTTTAACACTCTGTGTTATTTGGAGCTGCCGTGACAACATACTACTTGGTTCCGCAACTAGGTGGCGGCACGTTGCTTCGTGTCTCACCACTCAGTGTTGGAAGGCTGGCTACCATAGCCGTTTTACTTTATAGGTGTATTTTCGCTACAATTAGTGTACCCTATTGACGAGCTCTAATGAGAGCGAAACCGGTCTACGGTTCTAATTGTGGCGAGAAAACAAACTGAATCCATCTTAAGACGCTGAAACATACACAAATACTGCATCGTATTGATTCCTTTATTTGCCTGTTCCTTATGATGATTTTCCTCTCTATAACACAAATACTGAACATTCACCACCATTTGTGGTTTGTCTAGATTATGCAGCTTTTTAAATTGTTCCCGTAGACCTACTATTTCTTGAGATAATTACGATTTAAGGAGGCCTCGTTTTCCTATACTAAAATGATAGCTAAATGCCACCCTTAAGAATCTACTCTGAACACGTTCCAAGAGGTCCTTATACCGTAGGTAGTATGAAGCACAGATCTGCACAGCGTATTCCAGGCGTGATCTGACAAAAGCGTTAAAGAGTATCTTGAAACACGACACGTTATCGAAGTCTCGACATGATCTTAAAATAAAGCCCAAAAATTTTAATACGGCTTTTGAGGTCAGTTTACAGTGTAAAGAAAAACAAAGTTTTCTGTCAAAAGTCACCTCCAAATCCTTAACTTCAAGTGATCCCCCACCCCCTCTCTCTATCTCTCTCTCTAGAAACTAATAATCTTACACATCAACCATAATCACATCAGCCCTAAATGACAGACATTTAAAAATATTCATTTAATTGTTTTATACTAATGCGGTGTTACCTAATTTTCATAGGATTCTTCCGGGTCAGGACTTAATTCTTAATTGGAGAAGTTTTAAGCAAGAAGGAACCTTTCCGGAATTCTCTACTTACTATGATAAAATATTCAAGAAATTGTTTCAGTTTTCACCTGTTTAAACTAGTTCTTCTAGTAGGTACATAAACGGTTCAATACTCTACTCACGTAATACTCGTTTAATATAAAGTCTATTTACTTTTCATCTACGGTATTTACCACCAAACCATTAAAATTCATTACCTTTTGATTTATGGTTGTGTAAGGGAACAGCGGGAAAACTCCGTGTGATAAATTATAATTGAAGTTTCAGCAACATGAATTCCCTAAAGAATTTTTTCAGACAACAGGATAATGGATGAAAAATCGAAGTTGAGCTACTTTTATGAAGATATTTTACGTAATTAAACATAGTCCTCAAATGCATTTATTTAGGTTACATAAACTCCATACCAGTTTTTTTTATTTAACTCAGCATCATAGCCTAAAAATTGCGTCACTTTATGGTCACCGGCATGCTTCTCTGTTGTCAGCAGATGTTTCCATTTCCTTGTAGCTTCCGTCCATCTTCAATTGGGCCATGTTTTCGTAAATGTTTTCCCTTGACCTACATCTTCCTTTATTAACAAGCATGTGTCCTTCAAATATCATTGTCAAAAATATTGTGCCTCATAATATGCGTTTTTGTCATCTTTGGTGAATTTTCTTATTAGTGAATTTTCTTTAAAAAAAATCACTAATGAGGAGATTTAATTTCTTGAAATGAGCACTAATTAGGCCCCATAGAACACATATCCAGGGTCAGTTTCAATTTATATATATATATATATATATATATATATATATATATATATATATATATATATATATATATATATATATATATATATATATATATATATATATATCACACTGATAACTCAAAAAATAATGGGCCCATTTTGATTAAGTTTGGTGAATACCTTCCTTTTTCCTGTGACTTGGATAGGTTCGTTAGGCAGGGAAATCGGCCCAGGTTTTCCCGGAAAATTTGGTGTTTTCTTTCGAAAAAAATTTATATCTCCAGAATTAACAAAGTAAGGGCAACTAAATTTGGCACGCGGGTTTATATCATTATAAGTAAATTACGTACCAAAATTTAGCTCTCTATGTTAAAAAACAAAAAATGTATAGGCATTGAAAGACAAATAAATTGGGGTTGTCCTCAAAACGTTAAAGTCGCGTTTTAAGACGTCAAAATTGGCAACATTTGGGCAAAGAACCTGGAACTAATACTGGCTATGGAAAGAAAATCTCTCAAGAAGAATGCTTTATAAACTCTGAAGCCTTAGCTTCAACCATCATTGTCCTTCAGTTTACTAAAATATTTCCAGAAAATTCATTTCAGATAGACCCTTTCTCTGATGCTTTGGCAGTAGTCTTAGCTATAGAGTTTAGAGTTTAATGGTATAACATTTTGTCGAATTTTCGTAAAAAATCAATAGCCCAATATATCCGTTATTATACAAGATACGAAAAATAATTGTATACATTAATTATAGGGTGTCTTGAGCTACATTTTAAAAACATTAGGTCTACAATCACAATTTTTTTTTTTAATCGAACACGTCTTATGTTATTACATTTCTGCATTTTCCATCGAAATATAATGCGTGTTTGTAATAACAGAAATTCGGGACGCAGCAAGTGCGTTGTGGTACCGAATTTTCCTAAAATACTTCAAAATTGGATAGCTCAATTTGCTATTATTAACGTATCAGGTTGACCAAGAAACCGGTTTTTTCGGAAACACTTTAAGTGTACTTTCGGAAATCTTTGTACATTTTCAAACAATAAAGTTATTTTGATGAAACATGTCACATTGTTGTTTTACAATAGAGCTTATACTGGGAACCAAATTTAATGCATGCTTTCTTAAAATAACACACATATTTGTTATTAAAAACAATTTTATGAAAATTCACTACCATAACGCACCTGCTGCGTCCAGACTTTTCTTCATGTGCATATTTTTTTTAAATTAACTTTATTGGTAGTTAAATACATTGATACATAAATTACATCATATAAATAAAAGTCTGGACGCAGCAAGTGCGTTATGGAAGTGAATTATCATAAACATGTTTTTAATAGCAAATGCGAGCAGGCTGCAATCTGATTACCGGTATAGCCTATTTAGTAGAAACAATGTACTATATTTTATCAAAATTAATTATTGTTTGAAAATGTACAAACATTTTCCGAAAATAAACTTAAATGTTGGTTTCCTAGCCAACAAACCTTACGCTAATAGCAAATTGAGTTATTGAAATTTGCAGTTAGAAAATCCGACCCCTCATCGGCGCTGGCCATGCATCATATTCATACAGGGCACAAAATAGACTTCGATAATGCCACAACAATAGCACCGGTTTACAACTTCAAAACGAGAATTATCCGCAAAGCAATCGAGATTGAAAAACGTCCCGATTGTTTAAATAAGAAAGATGATGGTCTTCGCCTTCCGACTACTTGGAAACCTATTATATCTTCTTTACAAACACACAAAAAGAAAATAAATTCCACAGACAATTTTATTGCATCATCATCTGCCGCAACAAATGCCGGTGACCCTCTTAATCATCCTCTAAGTACCGTAACCAAAGCCCCCTACTTAATTGACGGTGACCCCACTACTTTCACTGATAACGAAGCAGGTAGACGGAACGACATATATAAGACAAGACTTGCAACGAACTGCCAGATCTCTCTGAGGCCTATGGTTGAACACACTGAGACCTCACAGACGATATCCGGCGAGATTTGGGGAGTAGGCAGATTGAGGCCCCGTAATCGAGCTACAACAACCCAACCTACCTTTGTCCACCACTCTAAGGAGTAGGCAGATTGAGGCCTTAGAGTGTCCTTACATATTTCTTTTACTTCTTGAAAATGGCTCCAAAACAGGATCCGAAACGTCGAGTTTCCATAAATTATGGACGCCGTTCAACCCGAAAACCAAGTATGTCTCATATATATATATATATATATATATATATATATATATATATATATATATATATATATATATATATATATATATATATATATATATATAAATTGAAACTGACCTTGGATATGGGTTCTCGGGGCCTAGTTCGCGCTCCTTTGAAGAATTTTTTTCAAAAGTCGGGGTCTCCTCAGTAGTGAATTTTTTTTAAAGAAAATTCACTGAAACGCCGATGAAAATACTCTCATTATCAACATTTCCTTTTTAACTAAAACCAATCGCAATAATTTAAAACATATCGAGAAATTTCCTGAAGAATAGGACTGGCAATAGCAAATTTGAATTTGAACTTTCTCCGCCACAATGTCAAGAATTTTCAAAACAGTGTACACGATTGAATAAATATTTGAGTAGCCTTTATAAAATTTGACACTTGATCCCACTTGCTATTTTAACATTTGAAGAGGGTAGCTACCCCGTTTAGCCGGATGAAGTAGCAGACGAAAATCTGTCCCGCTCAAAAACAAAATCTACATGTTCGAGCGTTTTTCAAAGAGATGACCTTAAGTACTTACTCAATCTTCTCATTAACAAATTTTTTCGACGAAAACTCGCTAATATAAAAACCTAGCCAGCGCGATTATTTTGGAGAATCACAAAAATCATATACTAGAAAATGTTGAATAAAACTATCTTCTCATCTAGATAGATAAGCCATCGATTTAGTAAGAAATTAATTTAACCTTGGAAGAAACCATAACCATATTAAAACAAAAGAAATACGACAGCACATGTTCTGGCTTGTTAATGTCTGTATTTAATGCACATTATATCGTCTGGCGGCTGTTTCGAATTTTACTGCTGGTGAAATTGGCGAACCAAATAAATATTGATAGCCTGTCTTTCATAGAAGATCAAAATAGGATAGGCTTCTTGAAACGTAGATCGTAAACCAAGGAAATATAGATACAATGTCAGAATTGATGTATTCCATAATAAAATTTATGGAGTGTAATGTTCTCATTTCAGAACAGAGATTTGAACTGAAAAATGTCGTGTACAATCTGAAAATCCGCATAATATATCTGTAAAAAAAGATAAGTTGATACGTTTGCATGGTAGTTTCTTAAACTAATTACACGCATTTATTATTAACGGTTGCACGTTGCGCGCGGGGGGGGGGGGTGAGCTGTCGGTTTCGTGTCCATGCGATCTAGTTGCACACACAAAATAAAAAATATAGTGTATTATATAACTAATTCAAAAACATGTCCCAAGACAAAATACTAGGTTTTAAGCCCCTAATGCTTGTTAAAATCGGCGATAAAATTATTAGTTATTCACAGCGTTTTTCAGACAAAAAATATAGAGGGGTTAAATCAGTCGAGTAAAATGGCTACTCATTTGACCATATATCCTCAAACTACGTTTAAGATTTTGTGAAACTTCCATTTAAAAATATCGAATAATAACAATAGAATAGTGTTGGACTTGCAGCAAATTGTCAAAACTTCAGCAGATAATTATGTTGGTCGCTCAGACCACGGCATGGTCACTGCTTCCTGCGCAATGCAACCCGAGGTCACACAGTCATCACACCCACGTATCGTTTGGCACTACAACTCCGCAAACTGGGATGAAATGCGAGATTACTTTTCCCCATTTCCATGGGCGTCTGTCTGCTTCTCTCATCCAGACCCCTCTGATATCTCACAAAACGTCACCGAAATTATCCAAGCTGGCATGGAATTATTTATTCCACGTACACAGAAAACCTCTTCAGCCACTCAAAAGCCCTGGTCCTCTAAATCCTGTGATAAGGTCAGACTTGAAAAGGTCAAAGCTCACAAAACGCTTCTACACAATCCCAGTCAAGAAAACCGTGAAACATTTAACAGCGCAAGAAACCGCTATGTCCGCATTCTTTCTGAGGCAAAAAACTCGTTTAATAACTACATCAAAAACAAAGTCCTCTTAAGCTTCAACGGCGGCAAACCCTTCTGGCCTTTTGCAAAATCTATTGGGAATAATTTCCGCAAGAGCACGTTCCCACCTCTTGTCTCAGGGGATGAAATTGTTTCTACCACCCTAGGCAAGGCTGAAATTTTTGCCCCGTTTTTCGCCGCAATTCTACTCTCAACTCACCTCCAAATGTCCAACCACCAACAGTCCCCAACGTCGCCCATAAAATGACGGATATCATTTTCAAAACTAAAAAGGTACAAAATATGCTCTTTTCTCTTAATACCAGGAAAGCCTCTGGCCTCTGGCAATTGTTCTCAAAAAATGCGCACCAGAACTTGTTCCTGTCCTGACTCGTCTGTTTCAGACATCTTACAATAGAGGCATATTCCCTAGTAACTGGAAAACTGGTCGAGTACAACCCGCCCCCAAGAAAGGATCCAAAGCGCTTCCTAGCAACTAAAGGCCTATTTCTCGCCTTTCAGTCGTCTCTAAAGTGATGGAAAAGTATATAAACACCGAATTATTAAAGTTTTTTGAAAAACACCGTCTAATCCCCGACAGACATATGGATTCCGTCAGCGCAGATCAACTGCCAACCTCCTTTCCTTTGTCACCCATTCTTGGAACAAGTCTCTGGAACTACACGGTGAATCCCAGATTGTCGCTCTAGACATATCCAAAGCATTCGACCAGGTCTGGCACGCAGCGCTGCTTAATAAACTTCCGGCCTATGGCCTACCACCAAAACTCTGTACCTGGACAGCAAATTTCCTCACCAACCGGAGCATTTCTGTTGTCGCGGATGGCCATTCCTCTAAACTGTATCCAATTAATGGAGGAGTTCCTCAAGGTTCAGCTTTAGCCCCTACTTTGTTTCTTCTCCACATCAATGACCTCCTCTCTAGTACATCCAACCCAGTTCACAGTTACCCAGACGACAGCACCCTCCACTCAAATATACAATATTATAAGCCGGTCTCTTTAGCCGAACTAGATGAGGATCGTAGACTCATGGAGGGTTCTGTCTCTGTGGATCTCCAAAAAATATTAGACTGGGGAAGTAGAAATCTTGTACAATTCAACCCCACCAAATCTGTCTTGCTTTCTTTCTCATAAGAGATACACCAGCCCTAGACCCATCACAATGAACAACCAAGTCATTCAAATAAGTAATGAGTCCTTTTCACTTGTTGGCCTTTCTGTGGATCGAAATCTCAATTGGCACCAACATGTCATATCAATTGCAGAAGCGGCTGCTAAGAAATTGTGTTTCCTCTTCCGGGCTCGCAAATACTTTTAACCAGCTCATACTTCACAAATAAGGCGAAACCTCGAATACTGCTCCCACTTCTGGTGTGCCGCTGCCGCTTCTACACTCGCTATCCTGGACTCCATTCAGAAGAGAGCTTTACATCTCATCGGTGACCCTACCATAACCCAAAGACTGCCATCCCCTGCACACCGACGTGTCGTTGGTGACCCCTCTCTCTTTTATAGATATCTGGACGGGCACTGCTCAGAGGAGCTTTCTTCCATAGTTCCTCCACCTGCTGCCCCCAACAGATCTACCAGGGGAACAGAGCGAATGCACCCTTTTACTGTCCAGGTCACCAGACATAGAACATCTTGTTATGCCCGCTCTTTTGTCCCGAGGGCTTCCAAGTTGTGGAATTCCTTGCCGGCACATGTTTTTCCTTCTCCTCTGAACCTCCAAACCTTCAAGTCCAGCTTTACAAGTTGCCTCTTTCTTCTTGTCGACACCCACCGTACGATAGTATTTAGGTTGTAAGTCCTCGTGGTGTGTCGTTGAAATATATTTAAAAAAAAAGTTAGTGCATACAAACTGGATTTTGAAACGAAATTTAAATCTTTCCAGCTCAGTTAGCCAACTAGGACTGTGCAGGCACATAACCTTATCTTTTTAATCTAAGTTCTTCTAGTATATCTCACAGTTTTTTTAACCTTTTTTCACATAAAAACGATGAAACTTTTTTTTAGGTAAAAACACGAATCAATCAAAATACACACACACACACACAAATATACACATTCGAATAATCGCTTTTATACGTTCCTAGAATCATAATGAACTTTAACATTTCGTCTATAAATACACTACAAAATAAATACACCTATGTGTATACAAACAATTCAGCTAATCAATTTGGTTAGGTACTTACTTATAAAATAAAGCGGAGCTTTTGCGTATTAGAGTAGAATTCAAAGTGGAACGCCTAAGGTTAATTGCTGTTGATTTCACAAAAGAGTTAAAAACAAAATAGTTGAATTATTTAGGTACATTGTTAACTTTGACTGCAGAGCTTCGGTGGTCCATTGGTAAGAACGTGTGCGTCTGACCCGACGGATTCTGGGTTCAATTCCCAGGGTTTCCCTTTCACTTTTTCAGTACATACTGTAAAGTTAACATCAACCCTGTGGGTAAAGCCAAAAGGGGGTAAGTTAGATAATCGGATTTTACAGCAGAGCTAAAAAACATGTTTCTTAGTCTTTGGTAAATGAAACAAAGACATTTTTTCACATGTACATAATATATGAGGAGGTATATAATCTCAGTTAATTATAATTTAACATTTTAAATACGAGGCTTGTTCAATTGAAACCAATCTTTGGTCAGGTCAGCTTTGTCAGTCGTGAATCATTACGGAAAATTATGTTAAAAGCAGAAGTCCATTGTTAGGCTACATGGCCTACTGCTTTTTGAACACTTTTTTTTTGTCATTTGGTTTCTGGTATTGGATTTCATAGCTTACTATCCTCAAAACGGTTTTTTTTTCAAAATGTTGTACATCATTGGAAAGCTCTTTCCACAAGCCATCACATAAGCAAAAAATCCTATATGGCTGCCATAATAAAAACAAACGTTGATACCGTAGCTCAAAAACAAATGACAATCCAGAGTTGTTAATAGCACGAAAATATTACACTGTAAAAAGTGTCCTGATAATGTGCAAGTCTTAGACATGTCAGATCAACGCCTACTTAGATATTGGAGAAAAAAGAAATCGACAAATTTGGGTCTTCTCAAACTAACTCGAAAACGAAAAGAGGCAGGGCAAAATACAAGTCATATTTGGAACGAGCATGAAATTCTACAAAACATTGCTAATTTAATCGTCTCTCTATATCTAATAATAACGGAGGTAGCAATACATTCCCATCCAGTTTGGGACAGACTGTATACAGGTTATACTGGTGACCAAATTTGATGCCTGGTTTCTTAAAAAAAACATATTATGTAGTTATTAAAAATATTTTTATGAAAATTCACTACCGTAACGCACTTGCTACGTCCAGACTTTTTCTAAATCCCGATATTTTTCAGGTGGGGAGTTTTAATTATATATATATATATATATATATATATATATATATATATATATATATATATATATATATATATATATATATATATATATATGTATACAGAGACTTTGACTTTAGATATACATTCTAAGGAGACCCGTGTGGCAAATTCTTGCGGAAAAAATTCAAATTTTCACCAGAAAAATTATTGAAATTGTATAAATGAGATTTGGCACATTTGTTACTTTTATAGAGACTTAAATTTACTAGTGTCAGTTTTGGTCTTAAATAAAATTGATGATTTTGACAAAAATATGGATATGTTAGGATGAATTGTAAATGGAAAAGTTGAATAAAGATATGAAGATTTGTTGTAAATGAAGGCAACGGTTAAGGCATCAGATGAAAAAAATTGGAAGCAAAAAGAAATTTTATTTGGTATGAAAAAATTTGAAGTGCGCAATCTGGAGTCTTACTGACAAGAAATTTTGGATATAATATTATATAGGGTGGCGCATTGAAAACGAAACAGACCGATTTGCGTCCAGATATATTTTTTAAGAAACGCTGAAACACGTCAATTTTAATATTGAGGGGGACATGTTTAGGCATAAAACTTAATTTTGTCACATCAACCTCTTATGGGTGGTGATAACAACCCTTATATTTTAAATAGGGAACATGGGTCGAGTATTACATCATTTGAAAGCTCTTTCTTTTCTAAATTCAGCACACTAATTTTTTTGAAAGTTTTATCATCTCGTTTAAAAATTATTCACAGTTGGAGTTGCAAGAACGCATTTCATTCATTGTGATGAGAAATGCACTAATTAGTCAATTTTTCGTTAAAAAGAACTAAAAAACAAAACAAAACGTTCAAGAATGTTTATTCAGTTAAGTAAGTGTTCAAATTGTTGACCACCAGCTTCCATACAAAAGTACAAATTTTGTTCAAAACGAGCTCTGACATTCGGGAGCATTTGTGGTGTTATTAGACGGCATTCTTCAACAATGCGTCGTCGTAATTCTTCCAAAAACTCCGGCCCTGTTGCGTAAATTCTACTCTTCAAATGGCCCCATAGAAAGAAGTCTAAAGGAGTTAAATCCGGTTATCTAGGGGGCCACTCAATAGCACCTCTAAGCCCAATCCATTATCCTGAAAATTCTCTGTTCAAAAACTTCCGTTATGAAAAATGTGGAGCAGCTCCATCTTGTTAAAACACGAATTGATTTTCTTGATAGCGATCATCATTTTCAACAATGTCAATTAGTAGAGGGTAAACGATATCTTCTAGTAACTCCAAATACGTTTCGCCACTCAAATTGCCATCGAGAAAAATTGGTCCGATTAAACGGTCTCCAAAAATGTCAGTCCAGACATTCAGTTTTTGTGGAGTTTTAGTCTAAGCTTCGTGAAAATTTCTTGGATTATTATCTGCCCAATAACGGCAATTATGACGATTGACTGTAGAGTTTAATAAAAACGTATACTCGTCTGAAAAACAGATATTGAACCGAAAGTTCCCGTTATCAGCTATTCGTGCAGTCATAACTTCACAAAACTCCAGCCGCCGATCAAAATCATCTTCATTCAGTTGTTGTACAAGATGAACTTTATACGGGTGAAATTTATGATGCTTCAATATTCGCTGAATAGTTCTTCTTTTGATGTTTGAAACAGTGGCCAATTTTCTCGTGCTCAAAGTTGGGTCTGCAGCTATTTGTCCTAAAACTTCAATCTCAGTAGTCTCATTTCTAACCGGAAATTCACGTTCAGGAACCACTTTGTCGAAACTTTGCAACTAACTCCAAAATTATTTTCTGTTAACATGTCTGTTCGGATGTCGTTCATTAAACAAATTTGCGGTACGGTTGGCACAGTCATCGTTTTTGAAAAAAAGATTAATTATTTCAACTCTTTCTTCTACAGAATACACCATTGTGAAATTAATTTTCGGTAGTACTATCAAGTATCAAACCGACCGATAAACTGAAATAATAAACCGCATTACTCTCATTCCGATAGGAAATGTTCTGATAGTCAATTTTTTGTTTACAAACCACCAAAACATTGACTATCCGCACATTTCTTATCGAAATGAGTGAAATGCGTTTTTGCATTTTCAACTGTGAATAATTTTTAAACGAGTTGATAAAACTTCCAAAAAAATTAGTGTGCTGAATTCAGAAAAGAAAGAGCTTTCAAATGATGTAACACTCGATCCATGTTCCCTATTTAAAATATAAGGGTTGTTATCACCACCCTTAAGGGGTTGATGTGACAAAGTTGAGTTTTATGTCAAAATATGTCCCCCTCAATATTAAAATTGACGTGTTTCAGCGTTTGTTAAAAAAAAATTCTATGGACGCAAATTGGTCTGTTTCGTTTTCAATGGGCCATCCTGTATATTAAATTACGTTACTGTACAGCACAAGTCTTTGACTTATTGTATTAGCGTACTGTATAATTTACACAAATAAACAAATAATGAAAATTTGAGTGATCTATTCATTTGTATGTCGGTGATCTTTGTTTCTGATGTTAACATGTGTCATCGCTTAATCTCGTGTCGATCCTGTGGCTCATTTAGACTGCGGACTACACGTCGACTACATAACATAATCTCGTACGTCGATTTGTCAACTTCTGACACGTTTGTAAGTGAGTTATAGAAGCAAAATTTCATTAAAAGTTCTTAGTTAAGCGGTTTTAAATCTGGGTATTAGGTAACAAATGTAGTAGACGGTACACTATTATTGTATAATTAGACATCCTAATTTTACTGTAATGTTTTATTTAGGATCACGTTAAATTTGGGGTATCGAACACTTTTATAGTAAATATTTGATAAGTTACTTTCTTATAATTCCAGTTACAAAGTATTTTTAGTTTCTCTGCAGTAACCGATAATAACCGCCAATACAAACCGATGAAAATTTAATGAAAACGACTTTACGTTCAATTAATTTCCATTTTCTTTATTAGGTGATATCAAAGAAAATGACATTTTAAGGCGTTCCAGAGCTCGTTCGTGTCACCCCATAATTATATTAATTTAGTAACGACTCCGTGGGGAACGAAATCGAGTTGGCTCGCGACTAGATATTGATTTCCGCATCTTAAAGCAGACCCTCGAAGTCTCTCCTGCGGTTATTCAAGAAACGCTCCGATTTTGATTACATATTATATCTACACCTTATCCTACCTAACATACATATATAACGCCAATTGTAGTCATTATGTAATATTTAAAAAAATTACCAGCTACATAACCAATTTCGATCTTACATATAAAAATATTTTCAATAGAGCAAAATATCAGGTTATACTGAAATTTTCATTAAGAAAATTGACTAATAGAGAAGTATCGATGGTAAGACTTTAGGGAAATTTCTTCAAATGAGCTCGAATTAGGGCCTCTAGAACCCATATCCAAGGTTCGTTTCAATTTTTAGCGAATTTTTATTTTTAAAAAACAGATAGCCAACGATGGTGAGGCTTTGCAAACATTTTTTATTTAGTATATATATATATATATATATATATATATATATATATATATATATATATATATATATACGTATGTATACAGCCGATAACTCAAAAAGGACTTAACCGATTTTGATGACATTCGGCAAGTGCCCTTTTTTTATGAATAACTTAGATGAGTTCGTTAGCCAGCCCGATCGGACCAGCTTTTCTAGGAAAAAATAATTTTCCGAAAAAGAATTCGTATCGCAAAAAATAATAAACTTATACTGATGAAACTGGGTACAAATATTTCCCTAGTAATGACATTACCACACAACAAAATTCCACTTTCTAGCTTAATCGAGAATTGAGGTATTCAAATTTAAAGCATTTAATGAAAATTCGCCAGCATTCGCCAGCATAACGCACTTACTGCGTCATATATATATATATATATATATATATATATATATATATATATATATATATATATATATATATATATATATATATATATATATATATATATATAATTCAGTTTTTGTGACGGTAATATTGTTATTTACTAAAAAATTGTGGGAAAGCCGTCAGTTGCAAAATAAAAACTCTTTATTAAATGCCGAGCTTTCGGAATAGTTTATTCCATTCTCAAGGCTACAACATGGAAAGAAAAAAGTTTACAATTTACATAGGAAAAATTGAAAGGTTTAAAATACTTACATATAATGCAAGTTTTACTTTAACTAATTATGGAATAACAAAAATGAAATGTATTTTTTGGAATGGATGTTTCTAGAGAAATAGAAACCCATCTCTCAATGCTATCTTATCCTCCCAAACTACTTAATAAACCTATACAATGGTTCAAACAATCACCATAACAATATAAGACAATCTCTACAAACAGTATCAACTTTATCTAACAGACATAACACCCATATAATTTCGAGTTCGGAAACATCTACTTTTTTTACATATCAATCCCAACATTAAGAGTATTTCTAATAGGTTAAAATTTATATTTGAAGATGAAACCAATTTTAAAATAACGTTTGGATATTCAAAAACTCTGGACGCAGCAAGTGCGTTATGGTAGTGAATTTTCATAAAAATGTTTCTAATAGCAAATATGTTTTTTTAAGAAAGCAGGCACCAAATTTGGTTACCAGTATAATTTATATATTAGAAACAATGTACCATATTTCATCAAAATAACTTTATTGTTTGAAAATGTACAAAAATTTCCGAAAGTAAACTTAAATTTTTCCCGAAAAAACTGGTTTTCTGGTCAACCTTATAGGTTAATAGCAAATTGATTCACAATTTGAAGCATTTAATGAAAATTCGCTACCATAACGCACTTGCTGCGTCCCGAGTTTCTTTTCTTACAAAGATGTATTATATTTCGATGGAAAATACAAAAATGCAATAACATAGGGCGTGTTCGATTAAAAAAAATCACTAAAAAAAAAAGAAAATTTGAATCACCAACGACTTATGGGCCACCCTGTAATTGTGGAAATATTTTTTAAGATGTAGCTTAAGACACCCTACAATTAATGTATACAACTTTTTTTCGTAACTTGAATAATAACGGAAATATTGCGCTTTAATGATTTTTTAAGATAATTCGACAAAAATGATATACCATTAAACGATAAACTCTATAGCCAACACTACTGCTAAAGTATCAGAGAAAGGGTCTATTTGACATGAATTTTCTGGGAATATTTTAGTAAAATGAAAGACAATGACGATTGAAACTAAGAGCTCAGGCTTTGTAAAACATTATTCTTGAGACATTTTCCTTCCATAGATCATATTAATTTCAGGTTCGTTGCCTAAATATTAACAATTTTGACGTTTAAAATCGCGACTTTGACGTTTTGAGGAAAACCCAAATTTATTTTTCTTTAAATGCCTGTAACTTTTTTGTCCTTTAACCTACAGCGCTTTGGTAGGTAGCTTACATATAACGATATAAACCCGTGTACCAAATTTCGTTGCCCTTACTTTGTTAATTCCGGAGATATAAATTTTTTTCGATTTTTTTCGAAAAAAAACACAAAATTTTCCGGGAAAACCTCGGCGGATTTTCCTGGATAACGAACTTATCCAAGCCACTCGCGAAAGGAAGGTACTCACCAAATTTTATCAAAATCGGTCCATTATTTTTTTAGTTATAGGTGTGACACATAAATATATAAACATATATATATATATATATATATATATATATATATATATATATATATATATATATATATATATATATATATATATATATATATATATATATATAAACATATAAAGTCTGAAACCGACCTCGGATTTGGGTTCCAGGGGTCCTAAATAGCGCTCATTTGAAGAAATTTTTTCAAAATTCAAAAGTCGAGATCTCCTCATTAGTGAATTTTTTTAAGAAAATTCACTAAAAAACAATACTCCGGCATTTAGTAGAGCGTTTTTTAGTGAATTTTCTTTAAAAAATTAATGAGGAGATCCCGACTTTTGAATTTTGAAAAAATTTCTTCAAATGAGCGCTATTAGGCCCCCCAGAACACATATCCGGGGTCAGTTTCAATTTTTATATGTATATATATATATATATATATATATATATATATATATATATATATATATATATATATATATATATATATATATATATATATATATATATATATATATATACATATATATATATATATATATATATATATATATATATATATATATATATATATATATATATATGTATGTATGTATGTATCACACCGATAACTCAAAAAATAATGGGCCGATTTTGATTAAATTTTGTAAATAAATTCCTTTTGCAAATGGCTCGGATAAGTTCGTTAGCCAGGAATATCTGCCCAGGTTTTCCCGGAAAATTTTGTGTCTTCTTTCGAAAAAAAATTATATCTCCGAAATTATCAAAGTAAGGGCAACCAAATTTGGTACGCGGGTTTATATCCCTATAAGTAAGTTACCTAAATTTAGCTATGTAGGTCAAAAGACAAAAATGTTATAGACATTTAAATAAAAATAAATTGGGGTTTTCCTCAAAACGTCAAAATCGGCAACATTTAGGCAAATAACTTGAATCTAATACGGGCTATGGAAATCAAATGTCTCAAGAAGGATGTTTTACAAACCCTGAAGCCTTAGTTTTAACCGTCATTGTCCTTCATTTTACTAAAATGTTTCCAGAAAATCCATTTCAAATAGACCCTTTATCTGATGCTTGGCAGTAGTCTTAGCTATAGAGTTTATCGTTTAATGGTATATAATTTTTGTCGAATCTTCGTAAAAAATTAATAAAGCTCAATATATTCGTTATTATACAAGATATGAAAAAAATTTGTATATATTAATTATAGGGTGTCTTGAGCTACATCTTAAAAATATTTCTACAATCACAGGGTGGCCCATAAATCTTTGGTGATACAAATTTTCTTTTTTTTTTAATCAAACACGCTTTATGTTATTGCATTTTTGCATTTTCCATCGAAATATAATCCATGTTTATAAGAAAAGAAATTCTGGATGCAGCAAGTGCGTTATGGTAGCGAATTTTGATTAAATGCTTCATGTTTGAATAGCCCAATTTGCTATTAACCTATAAGGTTGACCAAGAGACGAGTTTTTCCGGGAACACTTTAAGTTTACATTTGGAAATTTTTGTACATTTTCATACAATAAAGTTATTTTTATGAAACATGGCACATTGTTTTTACTATATAGGTTATACTGGTAACCAAAATTGATGCCTGCTTTCTTAAAAAGAAAACACACATCTTTGCAATAAAAACATTTTTATGAAAATTCACTACCATAACGCACTTGCTGCGTCCAGAGTTTTTATTTTGCAACTGACGGCTTTCCCAGAATTTTTTTACTATATATACATACATACACACACACATATATATATATATATATATATATATATATATATATATATATATATATATATATATATATATATATATATATATATATATATATATCCAACCGATAATTTTAAAAAGTCTGGACGCAGCAAGTGCGTTATGGTAGTGAATTTTCATAAGAGAATACATCTAGCCTTACATTCATTGGTAAAGATTTATGTAGAGATATTGAATTTTATTTGTTCTTTTTGTAGTACTTTTCTTTTACTAAATAAAAAAAATCTTAATCTTATGAAAATTCACTACCATAAAAACTGATAGTTCATATAAAAATTCCTACAACTTATCTATTTAGGAAATGTTCTAAACCAAACAGCAAACAATAACATTTGTTTATAAAAGTCATTGCATTGAGCAACAAAAATTAAAGATATTGAAGTGCTTGGAGCCTCCTAATACATATTCTTTTCAGGTCGCCGTAAGTTTCGTAACTAGATATAATACAGATGGTTGTAATCGTTTGTTGAAAACGTGATCTTACGCCAAAGCCAGTAAAGCTCTGATGATTGAATGCGTTGCCCCTCTCCAGTGACATCTGCCCTAGCATTCCTGAAATATGTCACGTCTCTGAACACTCTTGACAGATTGCATGTATAACAGATCTAGAAAGAAGCTGACAAACATAATTCGCAAAGCACAGTAAGAAGTCTACCGGCCTGTAAACATAGAAATTTATTAGAAACATGAGATGCAGATTTATTTCATGGCAAATACTGCCACATTGAAATATACTAATTTTCTTGGGTGAAGGAAATACAGCCAAATTATTGTTTAATCATGGCCTCTTGTCGGAAGAATCTTGGCCACTTGTTTGAGTTCTTATAGAATTGTGATTTGTTGTGTTTTAAAATGGACAGGAAGATATGTTATACAATATTTATAGAATTGTGATTTGTTGTGTTTAAAAATAGACAGAAAGATATGTTATACAATATTTGAAAATAGACATTTCCAAATTTTAATATATTACAATGGCGCTTTAAAAGGGGGGTTCAATAAAATGTTTAGAATACACTATATTTGTAGGTCGATGAACTGTCCCAATTAAAGCTGTAGACTGAAAACATAGTATATAGTAGAAAGATCAAGATTTAAGGAAGGCAATACATAAATAATGAAGGAAATATCGCTTTTATAAAGAAAATACAACGTTTGTCCAAATGACAATTTTTTGTCATAGATCTTTCTCAAAATCACTCGTTGCTTTAAAATTAGCATAAAATTCATTTCCAAACATTGTCGAATAGAACCACCAGATAACGGTGAAACAAATTCCACAATATAATTACAATTTTATCTTAAATTACAGTAATATACGTCAAAATAAACGTGTTTAACAAGACAAAAGTTGCAAAATCACAAGCATATAATTGTACCTGGTGTAGTTTGCTTCCAAATCAGCTGTTGGTGGATATAAAAGCACCGAATCATACAAATTATTTAATTTTCCATCTTCTAAGGCAAAAACATGATAGCAACGTGTCAAAATGAAGATGTGGAGTACATTCTAATGTCACTGTACCTGTAAATACCTAAAACCTGGTAAATGTTAACATTGTAAGTCAATATTACGGTTTAAAAGACAAATATAATGAAAAACAAAGTATAGTAGATTATCAACAATCTAATAAGGATCAATTAGCACAGGTTTAATAAAGATCTATTCTACATAAACAGCAACAAAATTTAATTCAAAATCAAAATATTATACTTTGAAAATTTCTCAGATAATGATGCTTCTTTTAATTAAAAATCAAAAATTCATTAAAGTAATAAAAAGTTACTGAAATAGTGTAAATCACTATTCTTTTAAATGTGTATACATCTGATTTGGGTGAAACCATTATTTAACATTTATAAAGAGGAATCAAAGATGTAAATGAGACATCTCATGTCAATATTCAAATAGAAATATAACTAAATTGTATGTATAATCAAGTTTATGTTAAGACTTTTTGGTGTAGATAGCTAAGACTAAGTGAAAAAGTCTGGACGCAGCAAGTGCGTTATAGTAGTGAATTTTCATAAAACTGTTTTTAATAGTAAATATGTGTGGGTATTTTTTAAAGAAAGCAGGCATCAAATTTGGTTACCAGTATAACCTATATAGTAGAAACAATGTGCCATGTTTGATCAAAATAACTTCATTGTTTGAAAATGTACAAAAATTTCCGAAAGTATACTTAAGGTGTTCCCGAAAAAACTGGTTTCTTGGTCAGCCTTATAGGTTAATAGCAAGTTGAGTTATTCAAATTTGAAGCATTTCATAAAAATTCGCAACCATAACGCACTTGCTGCGTCCAGAATTTCTTCTCTTATAAACATGAATTATATTTCGATGGAAAATGCAAAAATGCAATAATATAAGGCGTGTTCGATTAAAAAAATATTAAAAATAATATAATATAATAACGGATATATTGAGGTTTATTGATTTTTTACGAAAATTCGACACAACGATGTGTCTCCGACTACAATTTTTACCTTCGGCTTAGTTCGTCTATCTAGGTATGATATAAATACATTTGTAGCTGTTAATTTAGTTTGGAATTTTTCATCCTCTGATGATGCTAACGTGGTTAGTGAAACGATTGTAAGGTCTTTAAAAGTATGTGTTGTAGTGATTTGGGTTCTCCAAGTGTACTTATCAGTGCTCATCACAGGTTCCAGTTTTCACATAGTGTACGTAGTATATAGTTCAATGGGAAGAGCAACTCGCAAAATTACCGAAAATTTAGGAGGTCTATAGTACAGACCACGTTATTACTTTTGATTTGAAAACCAAAAAAAAACAAAATTGACAAACAATTGTAATTGTCGATAAAGTAGATCAGTAAACTTACCGATAAACATAAGAAATATCAGGAAGGAGCAGATTTTATTTTAACAACACACCACGAGGGCTTACAGCCTAAATACTATCATACCGTGGGTGTCGACAAGGAGGAAAGAAGCAACTTGTTAATTCTGGTCTTGAAGGTTTGGAGGTTCGGAGGAGAAGAAAAAACATGCAAGGAATTCCACAACTTGGAAGTCCTCGGGACAAAAGAACCGGCATAACAAGATGTTCTATGTCTGGTGACCTGGACAGTAAAAAGGTGCATTCGTTCTGTTCCCCTGGTAAATCTGTTGGGGGCAGCAGGTGGAGGAACTATGGAAGAAAGCTCCTCTGAGCAGTGTCCGTGCAGATATCTATAAGAGAGAGAGAGGTCACCAACGGCACATCGGTGGGCAAGGGATGGCAGCCTTTGGGTAAGGGTAGGGTCACCGATGAGACGTATAGCTCTCTTCTGAATGAAGTCCAGGATAGCGAGTGTAGAAGCGACAGCAGCACCCCAGATGTGGGAGCATTATTCGAGGTTTGGTCTTATTTGTGAAATATATAAAGTATAGAGATTAGCTGGTAAAAAGTATTTGCGAGCCCGGAAGAGGAAACCTAATTTCTTAGCAGCCGCTTCTGCAATCGATGTGACATGTTGGTGCCAATTGAGATTTCGCTCCACAGAGATGCCAACAAGTGAAAAGGACTCATTACTTTGTATAACTTGGTTGTTTATTGTGATGGGTCTAGGGCTGGTGTATTATCTTATGAGAAAGAAAGCAATACTGTGATTTGGTGGGGTTGAATTGTAAAAGATTTCTACTTCCCCAGTCTAATATTTTTTTGGAGATCCACGGAGGTAGAACCCTCCATGAGTCTGCGATCCTCATCTAATTGGGCTAAAGAGACAGGCTTAGAATATTGTATATTTGAGTGGAGGGTGCTGTCGTCCGCGTAACTGTGAACTGGGTTGGATGTGCTAGAGAGGAGGTCAATGATGTGGAGAACAAACAAAGTAGGGGCTAAAGCTGAACCTTGCGGAACTCCTGCATTAATTGGATACAGTTTAGAGGAATGGCCATCCACGACAACAGAAATGCTCCGGTTGGAGAGGAAATTTGCTGTCCACGTACAGAGTTTTGGTGGTAGAGACCTGGTCGAATGCTTTGGATATGTCTAGAGCGACAATCTGGGATTCGCCGTGTAGTTCCATTGACTTGTTCCAAGAATGGGTGACAAAGGAAAGGAGGTCGGCAGTTGATCTGCGCTGACGGAATCCATACTGCCTGTCGTGGATTAGACTGTGTTTTTCAAGAAGTTTTAGTAATTCGGTGTTTATATACTTTTCCATCACTTTAGAGATGACTGAAAGGAGAGATGACTGAAAGGAGAGATACCGTTCTAATTTCGGAAAGAGTTTGTCATTGGCTGTGATTTCTCTTGTGACTAGTTGTGATGTGAATAAATCACATATTGTGAACCTGCACATAATGCTTATGACAGAAACGCATGATAAAACCATGTGATAAATCACAATGTAAACGGCACTTTACAAAAGTAAATGTAAGTTCCACAGGAAATATATTTTGGCAGGAAAATAAGAGAAAAACTAACAAAATATATTCTGAGGAAACCTATGTATTAGTATCGTAAATGATTCGGTATATTTTTTTACAAATACTTTCATTTATAAACAGACCTCACACAATCTAAAAAATTTGAGCCATCTTCTACCCATTGATTTATATCGTATAAATGCTTACTCTAACATCCAGTTAAAAAAATAACATAAAAATCCGAGAAATAATATTACATCAGCTAGGCGTTTCCGAATAAAAGCGTACTAAATTTATATAAGAAACGTTTCCCAATTTATTTTTAAGAATCAAGTTGAGATTTCGTAGTGTATACGTATATCAACCCAGTGATATGATTATTAGTGGAAACATATGCAAGTGAATGTATTAAAAAGAAGACAGACGCGAGGTGCGTTTGGCCAGCTTCCAAATGACATTAATAAATATTGCAGATAAATGGATAATAATCCAGTTGGCATAGACTAAACTTGTCGTGGTGTACACACTTTATTAGTCTGGATCATACTGTCACTGTTCTGTCTAACCACACCGAACTAATTGAGATTCACAGATACAAAGTTCCTTGTAACAGAAACATAACGGTTCATTTGCATCAGCAGTCCATTTAATTTTAAAAGGATGCAAATCAACAGGGCATTTTAATAACGCTCTTCTTGTCCTTGATATTGTTGAGGGATATAATTGTGGTAAAGTACATACATACAGGATGTGCCAATTAAAACATCCCACCTGCGAAATATCGGAATTAAATAAAATAATAATAAAACTGAGGCACCTCGACTTTGTTTTCAAGGGAGACACATGAAGGTGTAAGTTTTGGTGTCTACCCCTTAGACAGGGGCGTAAAGTATCCTTAATTTTTAAATGGCACTCTACGCTAAGTGACACCTCATTTTAAAGCTTTCGCAATTCTGCTCACGAGTACATACGAGTTTTAAAATTTTGGTTTAGATATAGCAATAAAATTATCAATTAAAGGATAACATACATACTTTGGATAAAACTCTCTCTCAGGGCTGCAACTAAATTCATCTGTTGCATTTACCGGTCACCTTTTGACAACAACATTGTCCAGCTCTTTGACTACCTTTCTGGAAAAACCGATCATCTGATCTCTGAATATCCTTCCTCCCAGGTCACTATTCTTGGAGACTTAAATGTCCATAATAAGGAATGGCTAGGATCTTCAAAAACCGATCCACAAGGGAGAGCAGCGGAGGCCTTTTCAGTCAGTAACTCTTTAGCCAATATGGTTCAACAACCTACTTACTTTCCTCTCATCACAACACACACCTCAAATCCCTTGGATTTCCTTCTTACTACAAATCCTGAATGCTATAAGGTATCAGTCACCGCCCCCCTCGGTCGCTCAGACCATGGTATGGTCACCTCTTCCAGCGCAATGCAAACCGAGGCCACACAGTCATCACACCCACGTATCGTTTGGCACTACAACTCCGCGAACTGGGACGAAATGCGAGATTACTTTTCCTCATTTCCATGGACGTCTGTCTGCTTCTCTCATCCTGACCCCTCTGATATCTCACAAAACGTCACCGAAATTATCCAGGCTGGCATGGAATTATTTATTCAACGTACCCAGAAAACCTCTTCAGCCACTCAAAAGCCCTGGTTCTCTAATTCCTGTGACAAGGCCAGACTTGAAAAGGTCAAAGATCACAAAACGATTCTACACAATCCCAGTCAAGAAAACCGTCAAGCATTTTACGACGCAAGAAACCGCTATGTCCGCATTCTTTCTGAGGTAAAAAACTCGTTTAATAACCACATCAAAAACAAAGTCCTCTTAAGGTCCAATGGCAGCAAACCCTTCTGGACTCTTGTTAAATCTATTGTGAATAATTTCTGCAAGAGCACGTTCCCACCTCTTGTCTCAGGGGATGAAATTGTTTCTACTGACCTGGGCAAGGCTGAACTTTTTGCCTCGTTGTTCGCCGGCAATTCTACTCTCAACTCACCTCCAAATGTTCAACCACCGACAGTCCCCAATGTCGCGCATAAAATGACGGATATCATTTTCAATACTAAAAAGGTACGAAAGATGATCTCTTCTCTTAATACCAGGAAAGCCTCTGGCCTTGACGAGATCCCAGCAATTGTTCTCACAAAATACGCACCAGAACTTGCTCCTGTCCTGACTCGTCTGTTTCAGACATCTTACAATAGAGGTATATTCGCTAGTAACTGGAAAACTGCTCGAGTACAACCCGTCCCCAAGAAAGGATCCAAAGCGCTTCCTAGCAACTACAGGCCTATTTCTCTCCTTTCAGTCATCTCTAAAGAGATGGAAAAGTATATAGACACCGAATTACTAAAATTCCTTGAAAAACAGTCTAATCCACGACAGGCAGTATGGATTCCGTCAGCGCAGATCAACTGCCGACCTCCTTTCCTTTGTCACCCATTCTTGGAACAAGTCAATGTAACTACACGGCGAATCCCAGATTGTCGCTCTAGACATATCCAAAGCATTCGACCAGGTATGGCATGCAGCGCTGCTTAATAAACTTTCGGCCTATGGCCTACCACCAAAACTGTGTACCTGGACAGCAAACTTCCTCTCCAACCGGAGCATTTTTGTTGTCGTGGATGGCAATTCCTCTAAACTATATCCAATTAATGCAGGAGTTCCTCTAGGTTCAGCTTTAGCCCCTACTTTGTTTCTTCTCCACATCTATGACCTCCTCTCTAGCACATCCAACCCAGTTCACAGTTACGTGGACGGCAGCATCCTCCACTTAAATATACAATATTCTAAGCCTTCCTCTTTGGCCCAATTAGATGAGGATCGCAGACTCATGGAGGGTTCTACCTCCGTGGATCTCTAAAAAATATTAGACTGGGGAAGTAGAAATCTTTCACAATTCAACCCCACCAAATCACAGTCTTGCTTTCTTTCTCATAAGAGATACACCAGCCCTAGGGTCTAGACCCATCACAATGAACAACCAAGTTATTCAAAGAACTGAGTCCTTTTCACTTGTTGGCATTTCTGTAGATCGAAATCTCAATTGGCACCAACATGTCACATCAATTGCAATTGCAATTTCCTCTTCCAGGCTCGCAAATACTTTACACCAGCTAATCTCTATACCTTATATACTTCGCAAATAATGCCAAACCGCGAATACTGCTCCCACATCTGGGGTGCTGCTGCCGCATTATTAAATATGGAACGGTTTTACTAAGTTAGGGCAAGAACAAACAACCAGATATGCTATTCACATTGACCTAAGTCTTAAAACGTTCATCTCCTCTTTATCAAATTATTTTTTATACAAAAACTAGCTAAAAAATTAATCGGAATAAAAACAATCTGATTAGATAACGGTAAAGTGAAATGAGACTAAAAAAAATTGATAAAAAGTAGTCACCAACTAGGATTAGAACTCGTCATGTAGGATTCCATTATCCGATGTACAGGACTTAGGCCACTTAGCTACGCTCGACATGTATGTACTAGCAGGTATATCCCGTAGTAGACGTTAATTGTTTAACGTCTTTAATATTTACACAAAACAATGTTGATTTACAATGGATTTTTTGCTCATATTTTAACGAAATCAAGCGAAAATAACGACTAAGACACATATCTAGGAGCTTGTTAGTAATTTCTTGTCATATTTTTCACTCACATTCGTACTCCTGTCATAATTATCAATTTTGACGTTTTAACTTTCTTGAATCAGATTAAGTTGATTAAAAATTAATTTACCTCTAACTTTTTTTTGTCTTTTGACATAAAGATCTGAATTTCAGTACATAGGATACCCTTTATAACAGAAATGAGCGTACCAAATTTGGTTGCCATTACTTTGTTATTTCCGGAGATATAAATATATTTTTAAAAGAAAACACAAAATTTTCCGGGAAAACCTGGGCCGATGTTTCTGACTAACGAACTTATCCAAGCCACTTGCAAAAGGAAGGAACATATACAAATTGAAAGTGACCCTGGATATGGGTTCTAGGGAGCTTAGTTAGCGCTCATTTGAAGAAATTTTTTCAAAATTCAAAAGTCGGGATATTCTCATTGTGATTTTTTTTTAAAATTCACTCATTTAAGACAATTCACTAAAAAAGGACCTTCGCGGTCGCCATTTGAGTGACGACGAATATGTAAAAGCTGCAGTTTGGACACATGTTGAGGACAGACCAAAAGAATATTTTTATAGGGCTATCGAGTTGTCACGGAAACGATGTAATTATCATTAGAGGGGATTATATTGAAAAAAATAATTACTGTGAGTTTACACTGTTTCTTTCATAGGCAGGCCGAGAAATTTTGTCGCTTATCTCGTATTATTATTTGAATAACGTAACATTCATTAATTTTGAGTGTTGAAAAGTCCCTCTGACAGATTAAATTCACAGAATGCCTAATTTTTACTTCTGTCACGATAAAAAATAGACCAAAACCTTATCGGCTCCTGTCGTTAATCCTAGGCAAGTCCTTTCAGCTTTTAGCATAAAATGTAACTTAACTAGAAGTGAATTATCAGAATCTAAATCTAGCGTGTTACCTTTCGGACCAGAGGCTATTTTTTATTGGGCTGACATCATAATTTGTGTGCTAAACAGTTCCAAGTAAACGATTCGGCAATTGTAACTATTCGGTTATATAAACGCGTATCGAATTCCACTAAGACCTCGAGTGACATTGGATCGAACGGCCCATATCATGACACAAGAGGCAACAAACTCTTGCGTAGCTCACCCCCGGGTTGGGGAACTCGCGGGAGGGTAGTAGCAATCGCGTGACAACCAGTGGTCAATAATGATAGTAAAATATAACCCTCCCGTTTATTATGCCAGACTAGACTTTCCGCATAGGCGAAGTTATTTTTAGAAAATCACTACCCGATTTTAATACGAAATGTAAAGCAATTTAAAGTCCGTATCGGTGCATATAATCTTAGCCAAATGGAATTCTCTGTGCATACATGCATACACAAATAAATAGGGACTAGATAAAGGCGGTCCCCTTTTGAGAAAACCAAATAGAGTGTCGGGAGTGAGATATGAGTTTATACTTTATGTTGACTTTAAAACAATGAGACATAAACTAACGGGCTGTTTTATTGGCCAAGATACCCCCATCACGACTCACGTATTGTTGTCAGACTTACACTTTTCACATAAAAGCTACCAACTTTTAGCGAATTTTAATTTTCATTAAGAAAAATTCGCTAATAGAAAGGTCACGATGAAAAGCTTTTGAAAAAATTTCTTCAGATGAACGAAAATTTGGGTCCCTAGTATTGAAACAAATAGTCAAAGACCTCAAACAATTTATGAATTAAATATTTTTATATAAGTTGTGCCATCTATGCATTAATGATGTAACTATGTGAGGCGCGTGTTTTGTTGTGGTTCAGTTTAGACAGTTGAACATAAAGTTAGTCGAGTTGTGTACTGACTGCGGATGTGATATACTCTCTCCCAGGGCTGCAACTAAATTCATCTGTTGCATTTACCGGTCACCTTCTGACAACCACTTTGTCCAGCTCTTCGACTGCCATTCTGAAAAAACCGACCATCTGATTTCTGAATATCCTTCCTTCGAGGTCACTATTCTTGGTGACATCAACGTCCATAATAAGGAATGGCTAGGATCTTCAAAAACCGATCCACAAAGGAGAGGAGCGGAGGCCTTTGCAGTCAGCAATTATTTAGCCAATATGGTTGAGCAATCTACTTACTTTCCTCGCATCCCAACACACAGCTCAAATCCCTTGGATCTCCTTCTTACTACAAAACCTGAAAGCTATAAGACATCAGTCACCGCCCCGCTTGGTCGCTCAGACCACGGCGTGGTCACTGCTTCCTGCGCAATGCAACCCGAGTTCACACAATCATCACACCCACGTATCGTTTGTCACTACAACTCCGCGAACTGGGAAGAAATGCGAGATTACTTTTCGTCATTTCCATGGGCATCTGTCTGCTTCTCTCATCCCGACCCCTCTAATATATCACAAAACGTGACCGAAATTATCCAAGCTGGCATGGAATTATTTATTCCACGTACACAGAAAACCTCTTCAGCCACTCAAAAGCCCTGGTTCTCTAAATCCTGTGATAAGGCCAGACTTGAAAAGGTCAAAGCTCACAAAACGCTTCTACACAATCCCAGTCAAGCAAACCGTCAAGCATTTAACGACACAAGAAACCACTATGTCCGCATTTTTTCTGAGGCAAAAAGCTCGTTTAATAACCACATCAAAAACAAAGTCCTCTCAACCTGCAACGCCAGCAAACCCTTTTGGACTCTTGCTAAATATATTCAGAATAATTTCTACAAGAGCACGTCAGCGCAGTGGGAAGTCAATAATTGACGGACCCAGTTCAAAGAGAGCTGTGGAGCTGCTAAACCTTAGCAGAGGACAGCTCAGAAACACAACAGGTCTCTTGACGGGACACATGGCCGTCAACAAACACCTACATAAAATGGGGCGGTTCGAAGGGGACCTCGCATGCAGACTCTGCGGCGAGGGGGAGGAATCAGCCCAGCACATCTTGTGCGAGTGTATAGCTCTGGACCGGAAAAGACAACTGATCTACGGTCACTCTAGACCGGAGACAGAGCAATATAAAACTTCACCCTACCAATCGCTGTGCAGACTAGTTCAAGGCACAGTGATTTTGGAATGGGTGGAGTAAGACTAGGGGTATGCACAATCAACCAAGGGTTGCGGTGCTATCGGGGCGGCAAGGCCGCGGACGAGCCCTGAGGGAACAAAAAAAAAAAAAACGTCAGCGCAGATCAACTGCCGAACTCCTTTCCTTTGTCACCCATTCTTGGAACAAGTCTATGGAACTACACGGTGAATCCCAGATTGTCGCTCTAGACATATCCAAAGCATTCGGCCAGGTTTGACACGCAGCGCTGCTTAATAAACTGCCCGCCTGTGGCCTACCACCAAAACTCTGTACCTGGACAGCAAATTTCCTCTCCAACCGGAGCATTTCTGTTGTCGTGGATGGCCATTCCTCTAAACTGTATCCAATTAATGCAGGAGTCCCTCAAGGTTCAGCTTTAGCCCCTACTTTGTTTCTTCTCCACATCAATGACCTCCTCTCTAGCACATCCAACCCAGTTCACTGTTACGTGGATGACAGAACCCTGCACTCAAATATACAATAATCTAAGCCTGTCTCTTTAGCCCAATTAGATGAGGATCGCATACTCATTGAGGGTTCTGTCTCTATGGATCTCCAAAAAATATTTGACTGGGTAAGTAGAAATCTTGTACAATTCAACTCCATCAAATCTCAGTCTTGCCTTCTACCTCATAAGAGATACACTAGCCCTAGGCCCATCACAATGAACAACCAAGTTATTCAAAGTAATGATTCCTTTTCACTTGTTGGCATTTCTGTGGATCGAAATCTCAATTGGCACCAACATGTCACATCAATTGCAGAAGCGGATGCTAAGAAATTAGGTTTCCTCTGCCGGGCCTGCAAATACTTTTCACCAGCTAATCTCTATACCTTATATACTTCACAAATAAGGCCAAACCTAGAATACTGCTCCCACATCTCGGGTGCCGCTGCCGCTTCTACACTCGCTATCCTGGACTCCATTTAGAAGAGAGATATACGTCTCATTGGTGACCCTACCCTCACTCAAAGGATGCCATCCCTTGCCCATCGAAGTGCCGTATATAGGCTGTAAGCCCTCGTGGTGTGTTGTTGAAATAAAAAAATAAATAAAAATCGTGTGCTGTGTGGGTTACAATAACCCCACTGCCATACAACAGCTGATATTACAGCGCCATTTCGATTAACTGCTGGAGTCAAATATCTCTCTCTATGGCGCATCTAATTGTATTATAAGATCATTGTCAGAGACAAAACAGACTAGTATAGATAATTTCATTGCAATTGTTCAACTCTTTACTGGGTGGTCGGATTTTTTGAAAAGTCCGTATATTTACAAAAATAAATAAAACATGACAAATAACAAATGATCAGTTCAGTATAGATATTGGCAGAGTTCACCACGAGTCAGCAGCTCAGTTTAATCGCTTATTTTCTAACTACCTATTCATTTCAGCGGTTGGAGACTGATGAACGCTCTGTCGACTTTGAGCACTAATTTGAGACGTTTGTCTGTCATTCCGCTTTGACAAATTGGCAACAGTTGAGTTCCAGCAGAAACTTAGTAGAATGGTGAACGCATACGTTGACACAACTATTTAACTGTTGGGAACTGTTAGCGCCTCGTGAACTCGTCCATTATCTAGCTCACAATTAGCAGAGAAAAAAAATGTAATTAGACAACATACCTAAACGTAGAAATACCAAAAAGATGGCTATTATTTCACTCTATGTTCATTGTGAACAGAAAAATCTACTAGTTAGATGCTATAATACATTAGTCTCGTAGAGTAAATATTTGGCCATACTTTATGTTTACGTTGTTAGTGTATGTTAGTGTGTGTGTATTTAGTCGTCATGGTTACTCCGCGTACCACCTGCATTAATTCCCAGTCGCCCAAGAGCTGGAAACAGGGATTAATTAATTAACTGACACGTCTCCGTATTTGCCAGTTTTTATTTGTCCATTTGCTTTTTTGAAAGCTCATCTAAAATTAATTTCTAACAAGTACAACAAGCATAAAGTGTAGGTACTGTTTTTATTGTTATCAATTATACACGTTGTCCTGACGACTAATACATTTTTCTGTGCTGCATTTCTGTATTGTTTATTTATCTAATTTCGGTAATCATAAGAACTCTATAGCGCCTAAATTGCAACAGAAATAAACATTCAACACACAGGTTTTTTTATAAAGTTATTACACAAACCCCCAGCTCTACACAAGTTAACAGGTAGGTATATTCCGCAGTAAAAGACGAAAGAAGTCTAAATATCAAGACGAGTATACAATCTTCTCTTAAATACTTTTATTAGTATAAGGAGCTGCAATAATACCCCCTGTCAGGTCATTCTAGTTATTATTCACCATGGTGTTCCGCAGGAGTCTGTTCTTGGCCCACTGCTGTTTTTACTTTATATTAATGACCTGTCTATGTTGAAAATTAAGGGTCATATGACTATCTATGCTGATGACATAACCATCTTGTGGAGTAGTGATAGTGTTGGAGCACTGGAGCGCACTGTGGCAGAGGATATGAAGATAATGGAAAACTGGTTCATTACAAATCTGTTAACTTTGAATGTCTCTAAGACTAATATCGTGCATTTCAAATGTAGTCTGCCTGCTGTGACTCTAGCAGCTGAGGAACTTGGGAAGGAGAGCTGGACTATACATTAATCAATCGTTAAAATTTGAAACACATATACATCATCTATGTAAGCAGCTTTCATCAGGTTGTCACGCACTAAGAGTTATTTCAAAAAGCTTGGACAAGAGTACATCTAGAAGTGTTTACTTCTCACTTGTGGAGTCCCATCTAAGGCATGTCATTTGTTATTGGGGCTCTTGTACAGGTTATCTTTTCAATTCTGTGTTTATTCTGCAGAAAAGAGCTATCAGATATTTGTGTGGGGTTAGTGTCCGTGACTCTTGTAAACCTTTATTTGTTTCTGAGCGGATATTGACCCTACCGTCTCTGTTTGTTTTGGAGACTGCATGCCTCATGCATGAAAAATATACAGATGAAATCAGGCCAGTGTCTTCTTGTGATACAAGACAAAAGATCTGTATTCCTCTTCCTATACCGTCCACATCATTGTTAAAGAGGTCATTAATGTATAATAGTAAGAGGATATTTAACCAGATACCACTAAACTTGAGGAGGATTGGTGACATTGAAATTTTTAGAAAAGAGCTTAAGGAATTTTTAATTGCAAAATGTTATTATTTAATAGATGAATTTTGTAATGATGCACTACTGTGACAGATTAGATTGGTGTTGTTTGGGAGTTTTCATTTGGACTGCTTTCTGTATATTGTGTGTTTATATTGTATTGTTGGTTAGCTGTGTATTTATTTTTTTATTGTTTTTTATATTGTTATTTATATATAGTTATACTAGTTACTTATGCATTTCTATTACTATTTGTTGTGAACTTATATTTTTGTGTTTTTATATTTTGACAACTTTTACTTTTATATGTTAACTTTGCTTGTCAATAACATTTTTAACTTTGGACAATAAAGCACCTATCTATCTATCTGAATGATCAATTTAGAAAGAAATTAAGTCTATGAGCTGTTTGTATATGTAACGGAACCCTGTGGAACACTCGCATTAATTTATGATTTATCTGAGACACCATCGACAACAACAAGCAAGGAGCGCTGCTTAAGAAAACTAGATAACCATAGACTTAGCTTCGAAGGCCATTCGTATAATGGAAGTTTGTTAAGAAGTGCCGCATGCCATACCTTTTCCTAATTGTTCGAGAGCTGAACTCTAGAGTTGGGTGACGTATGAATATCGCCAGTAAATCGGTTTTGACGAAAGTCGTATTGGTCTCATATATATATATATATATATATATATATATATATATATATATATATATATATATATATATATATATATATATATATATATATATATATATATATATATATATATATATATAGATCCACATCATCAATGATCGCCAATACGACTTTCGTCAAATCCTATCTACTGGCGATATTCATACATATTAATATATATATAACCATAGACATAGCTTCGCAATCCGTATAATGGAAGTTTGTTAAGAAGTGCCGCATGCCATACCTTTTCCAAATTGTTCGAGAGCTGAACTCCAGAGTTCGGTGATATATTGAAACTGACCCCGGATATGGGTTCTAGGGGGCCTAGTTGGCGCTTATTTGAAGAAATTTTTTCAAAATTCAAAAGTTGCGATCTCTTCATTAGTGAATTTTTGAAAGAAAATTCGCTAACAGTTATGAAAACCGGAGAAAAAATATGATAGGAAAACATGTTTGGCATATTATTAAGTGAATCGGAGATTTGATTTTAAACGCCACTGTCCTTACCATTAAAATTTTCCCAAAGGCTTTCAGGCGAAAGATAGTACTAGAAACATCAACAAAACTCGCAGTAGCTTGTAACTCATAGTCGATTTTGAAAAAAATCAACTCTACTTTTGAATTCAGCCTTCTCAGACTAGTTAATCAAAAACAATTTCACTTGTTGCAAACCTTCAAATTGATATCATTAGAACACTGGAGTTAATATAAACTTTGTTACAACTACAAGATTGAAACATTTAGAGGAAAAGTTGTTCTGTTAGCTTTTTTTCTATCCATGAATGATTGAATTGACTTCTTGAAGTTTAGTTGATCGTATCAGGCTACTGAACTTTAATGAAAATATGAAATATTAATGCATTTAGTCTCGAAAAGTAGAGTTTATACTTTGTACAGATACTTCAGTATTTGAAATAACGTTGTTATTGATTTCCAGTTTATACATATGACAGCCTTGTAGTTTTCCGAGTTTATGTCTGGAATTGTAAGCTTTTCTGGCTCCGTTTTCATGGCTCTTTCCATTCACTGTTGTTGACTGTCATATTTGTGTGTTTTATGATATTTGTAATTTTCCAGAATTACTATGGTTCTGGCAACTTGTCTTTACATGCTTGGCTTTGAAAACTTTAGCACCACCTTTAATGTGTCATTTTAAAATCGGAAACATTGATTGTATGTATCCGAGCGATAACTCAGAAAATACTAAACTGATTCGAACGAAAATTGACACATTTATTCAGCTATAACGGACATTTTCCCGCCAAAAATATACACAAATATTTCTGTGTGCGCTGTATTTTTGCAAGTATTGTATTACTAAAACTAGACTTTACATGGAGATAGCAGTGGTATAAATAAACCTCTGTTGTGAAGTTTAAGTAATTTGGTTCACAAAATTTGGAGTTTTTCCCAAGTTAAAAATAAAATCCGACAGATATGCATTGAAACGACTGAAGTGGCCAAATTCCAATGCCCGACAGACAGATTAGTTAACTGCCATGCGTAGATTGAATAATACAAAAGGCCTAAATCATACATCAACGATAACCAAACAATACAAATAACACCCATAAAACATAATACTCAAACTAGCAACCGGGAAATCTCGGCCATAAAAATCCCAAGACCCGTTTAAGTGTGTGCTTGTGTGTTTTGTTTCTTTGACGTCGGCCTATTTCCGCGATTATGGCCGATCACCGACGCCAGGGAGCAGTTTCGCATCACTATCCTGGAAATTTTGCCAAATCACTGCCTTTCTGTAAGGGGGGTAGGGATATTTAACGTCCCCAACATCGCATGGACAGGAGACCGACGGCTTTACGCCCCCTTCGAAGGGCGGAACGTACAGCCATGCAACTTGCTCAAATACAATTCCACAACATCGGTTGATGTTAATTGTACAGTATGTACTGAAAAAGTGAAAGGAGAAACCTGGGATCGAACTCAGTACCCTTCGGTTTTGAGGGGGTTTAGAGCAATTACAAATGTCTTTCCAGTTACAATTTAATGAATTCTGTGATTACGTAGTTGTTACGTTTACTTTTAATATAATATAAAATTTCCCAGAGAACGAAGTCGGCGTCAAGTACCTATCCGGTAAACAAAAATTTTGTCAGTGGATCTTTGCTTTAGTTCAGTCGTAGAATGCTCGTCTCGTACCCAGACGATTTGGGATCGGTTCCCACTCGGTGCATTTAACATTGTGTTTTGTTTCACTTTAATATATTTGGTAAAAACAAACCTTTGAAATAAGATTTTTGTTTAAGACGCCTGGATAACTTGATCATGTTTGAGTCTAAAATTATAATTTTCAGCAGATATTCTGCTATTGTTGATATTATTGAATTTTTATTAAGAAAATTCACTAATAGAGAATTTGTTTTTGAAAAACTTTTTTAGTTGTTCATTTGACAGGTACTTTACTTTTCTAAATATGGATAAGTTTTCTTCTGGGAAGCTTTTGTAAGTTTAACGAACTGTGTAATACAAACTTCTTTTAAAGAGACTTACACTACCTAGATATACCACGTTTACTTTAATTCTAGTACTATTATTACTATTCTAGTACTATGCCGTCTTTCTGAGGCAAAAAACTCGTTTAATAACCACATCAAAAACAAAGTCCTCTCAAGCTCCAACGGCGGCAAACCCTTCTGGACTCTTGCTAAGTCTATTGGGAATAATTTCTGCAAGAGCACGTTCCCACCTCTTGTCTCAGGGGACGAAATTGTTTCTACCGCCCTGGGCAAGGCTGAACTTTTTGCTTCGTTGTTCGCCGGAAATTCTACTCTCAACCCACCTCCAAATGTTCAACCACCAACAGTCCCCAATGTCGCGCATAAAATGACTGATATCATTTTCAAAACTAAAAAGGTACGAAAGATGCTCTCTTCTCTTAATACCAGGAAAGCCTCTGGCCTTGACGAGATCCCAGCAATTGTTCTCAAAAAATGCGCACCAGAACTTGCTCCTGTCCTGACTCGTCTGTTTCAGATATCTTACAATAAAGGCATATTCCCTAGTAACTGGAAAACTGCTCGAGTACAACCCATCCCCAAAAAAGGATCCAAAGCGCTTCCTAGCAACTACAGGCCTATTTCTCTCCTTTCAGTCATCTCTAAAGTGATGGAAAAGTATATAAACACCGAACTACTAAAATTCCTTGAAAAACACAGTCTAATCCACGACAGGCAGTATGGATTCCGTCAGCGCAGATCGACTGCCGACCTCCTTTCCTTTGTCACCCATTCTTGGAACAAGTCTATGGAACAACACGGTGAATCCCAGATTGTTGCTCTAGACATATCCAAAGCATTCGACCAGGTCTGGCACGCAGCGCTGCTTAATAAACTTCCGGCCTATGGCCTACCACCAAAACTTTGTACCTGGACAGCAAATTTCCTCTCCAACAGGAGCATATCTGTTGTTGTGGATGGCCATTCCTCTAAACTGTATCCAATTAATGCAGGAGTTCCTCAAGGTTCAGCTTTAGCCCCTACTTTGTTTCTTCTCCACATCAATGACCTCCTCTCTAGCACATCCAACCCAGTTCACAGTTACGCGGACGACAGCACCCTCCACTCAAATATACAATATTCTAAACCTGTCTCTTTAGCCCAATTAGATGAGGATCGCAGACTCATGGAGGGTTCTGTCTCCGTGGACCTCCAAAAAATATTAGACTGGGGAAGTAGAAATCTTGTACAATTCAACCCCACCAAGACTAAGTCTTGCTTTCTTTCTCACAAGAGATACAGCAGCCCTAGACCCATCACAATGAACAACCAAGTTATTCAAAGTAATGAGTCCTTCTCTCTTGTTGGCATTTCTGTGGATCGAAATCTTAATTGGCACCAACATGTTACATCAATTGCAGAAGCGGCTGCTAAGAAATTGGGTTTCCTCTTCCGGGCTCGCAAATACTTTTCACCAACTAATCTCTATACCTTATACACTTCACAAATAAGGCCAAACCTCGAATACTGCTCCCACATCTGGGGTGCAGCTGCCGCTTCTACACTCGCTATCCTGGACTCCATTCAAAAGAGAGCTATACGTCTCATCGGTGACCCTACCCTCACCCAAAGGCTTCCATCCCTTGCCCACCGACGTGCCGTTGGTGACCTCTCTCTCTTTTATAGATATCTGCACGGGCACTGCTCAGAGGAGCTTTCCTCCATAATTCCCCCACCTGCTGCCCCCAGCAGATCTACCAGGAGAACAGAGCGAATGCACCCTTTTAATGTCCAGGTCACCAGACATAGAACATCTTGTTATGCCCGCTCTTTTGTCCCGAGGACTTCCAAGTTGTGGAATTCCTTGCCGGCACATGTTTTTCCTTCTCCCCCGAACCTCCAAACCTTCAAGTCCAGAATTAACAAGCTGCCTCTTTCCTCCTTGTCAACACCCACGGTACGATAGTATTTAGGCTGTAAGCCCTCGTGGTGTGTTGTTGACATTAAAAAAAAAAAAGTAGTAGTAGTGTACAATTATTATGAAAATTTACTACTATAACGCGCTTGCTGCGTCCCGAAAGTTTTGGATTTAGAGAAAGTTGAAATTTACTTAAGCTTGTAGTTTAAAGATCCCTTTATTCGGGGTATTCTTAAGGAAACAAAATTCCAGAACGTCCTTCGGTGGGGCGTAAATTCGTCGGTCCCGAATACCGTAATATGTTGAGCACGTTACAGATCCCCATTAATTGGATACACTTTAGAGGAATGGCCATCCATGACAACAGAAATGATCCGGTTGAAGAGGAAATTTGCTGTCCAGGTACAGAGTTTTGGTGGTAGGTCATAGGCCGGAAGTTTATTTAGCAGCGCTGCGTGTCAGATCTGGACGAATGCTTTGGATATGTCTAGAGCTACAATCTGGGATTCACCGTGTAGTTCCATAGACTTGTTCCAAGAATGGGTGACAAAGGAAAGGAGGTCGGCAGTTGATCTGCGCTGACGGAATCCATACTGCCTGTCGTGTATTAGACTGTGTTTTTCAAGAAATTTTAGTAATTCGGTGTTTATATACTTTTCCATCACTTTAGAGACGACTGAATTGAGAGGAATAGGCATGTAGTTGCTAGAAAACGCTTTGGATCCAGTTTTCCAGTTACTAGGGAATATGCCTCTATTGTAAGATGTCTGAAACAAACATGTCAGGGCAGGAGCAAGTTCTGGTGCGCATTTTTTGAGAACATTTGCTGGGATTTCATCAAGGCCAGAGGCTTTCCTGGTATCAAGAGAAGAGAGCATCTTTCGTACCTTTTTAGTTTTGAAAATGATAACCGTCATTTTATGTGCGACATTGGGGACTGTTGGTGGTTGAACATTTGGATGTGGGTTGAGAGTAGAATTGCCGGCGAACAACGAGGCAAAAAGTTCAGCCTTGCCCAGGGCGGCAGAAACAATTTCATCCCCTGAAACAAGAGGTGGGAACGTGCTCTTGAAGAAATTATTCCCAATAGATTTAGCAAGAGTCCAGAAGGGTTTGCTGCCGTTGGACTTTGTTTTTGATGTGGTTATTAAACGAGTTTTTTGCCACAGAAAAAATGCGGACATAGCGGTTTCTTGCGTCGTTAAATGCTTGACGGTTTTCTTGACTGGGATTGTGTAAAAGCGTTTTGTGAGCTTTGACCTTTTTAAGTCTGACCTTGTCACAGGATGTATTAGTAATTAAAAATAGAGACACTTTATAATTTGACATCCACAGAAACGAAACCATCACTGTGAGTTACATGTCGTTGACTCACATCATAGTTTTCCACAAAGAAACAGCTAGTTTGAATTGCCTGGTTCAGAGATTAATACAGTTTCACTTAAATAAAGAAAGATCCAACACAGAACTTGAATATATTAAACATGTAAGGAAGTATAATGGTTAGTCTGCCTGCTTAATGGAAAAATTAGTCAATAAACATAAAACAAGGAAAATGTTAGCTTAATCTATGACTTTCAGAAAAGACAAAGCAGACAAAACCGTTGTCTGTTTACCATATGAACCGCGACTGACGAGGGGTTTTAATAGCATTTTTAATAAAACCAATTTTCAACTAACATTTTCGACAAAAAATATATTAAAAAATTTGCTAAGTAACCCAAACGATAAAGATAAAAGTGTTGGGAATCTATGAAATAGGTTGTAGCATTGCGAACTTAAATATGTTGGGTAAACTAAAAGAACTATTGAAAGTAGATTTAAATAACATTCAGCGCAACTGAGATATGCCACTGTTTATAAATCATGTATTGCTCAGCATATTTGGGATAATAATCATCATGTAGATATAAAAAACCAAAGTTAATAAAAAATGTCAGGCAGTCGCGTCAGTTAGATGCTTACGAAAGTATACATATATCGTTAAAAATTTGAACAAGATGTTTCGATGAATAAAGTAGGTCCGATTCTGTGTACTCTATTGTTCTAACTGTGTCAGTGTGCCCTTCTTAGAAAGAATATTTGATAACGATACACAGTTTTACAAAAGCAGGTATATGTGCAATGTTAATTTCAGGGATTTAAGACTTAACAGTGGGGGTCTGTCTGTATAGAATAGAATAGAATAGAATATAATAACTTTATTAGCCACAAGATCACACAAAAAATGAAATTGGCGAGTCAAGATAAAAAATTATACATAAAGTACATGCAAATGTGAAACTAAAAATTAACAAAAATACATACACATCTAAAACACAATATCTGCTTATCACTAAAACAGTGGATCATCTGGCCATCGAGAATCTCAACTGCGGCACTACATTAAAATATTCATCTGTTCTGTATAGACAAGCCTGTATTAAAAAATCTATAATAATTGGTCGGAATTTATTAATAGGGTCATTTCTGAACCACCTTGGGAGTGCATTGAAAAAGTCGACCCTAACCGTTTTAGTTTTATTTATCCGATGCCTCGGTTGGATTAAATTATCTTTATGCCTGGTGTTATAACTATGCACTTTAGCATGTGTGTCAAAACTTCTCCTGTTCTCTCTCACCACCAACAATTGTCTGTAAACCAACAGTGAGTATAGTGACATTATGTTAAGTTCCTGAAAGATGGGTTTACAGTGACCACAGTAACCGGCCCCGACATTACCTCTGACAGCTGCTTTCTGCAACACAGAGAGTCTATCCAAGTGCACACTTGCTGCATTTCCCCATGCAAGCAAACAGTAATTCAGATGTGAGTAAAACAACCCATAATAGGTGATCAAAGCTGCCTCAGCTCCAGCCATTGCAGAAATCTTACGCACTGCATACACTGATGAGGCTAGTCTACCAGCCAACGAGTCTATTTGGCCCCTCCATACAAGAGCGGGGTCGATGTTGAGACCAAGAAAATTCCTAGCAGTGTTCGACTCATTAGAAGTGACCCTGGCATGAAAACTGATGAAAGCTGTCTTATCCTCATTGAGGAACAGTTCATTATCATTAAACCAAGCTCTCGCCTCACGAAGAACACTGTCCACAGTCTTATTGACATCACTACCAGCATTACCAGTGATAATAAAAGTTGTGTCATCTGCAAAGAGGGCTGTTGCTATCCTGCTCTGTTGGATGCCATCAGGAATGTTAGGAGGAAGATCATTTATATATATGAGAAAGAGAAGTGGCCCTAGTACAGAACCCTGAGGCACCCCTCTACGAATGTATCCCACTTCACTGTATTTTCGACCATGAAAAACTCTCTGTGTTCTATTATTAAGGTATGACCGCAGCAAGTCCAGACAGGCTCCCCTAGTACCATAATGACTCAACTTTGTCAAACATATTTCGTGCAAGACACAATCAAATGCTTTTGTTAAGTCTGCAAAAACTGCACAGCACTGTTTTCTCTGTTCAAAAGCACAATTTACGATCTCTAGAAGATACTATATCGCATCCATGGTGCTGCATCTCTTGCGGAAACCATACTGATGTTCATAGAATAGATGGTTATCTTCAAAGTAACTATAAAGTTGTTGGAAAATAAGTAATTCGAAGATTTTTGAGAGTATCGGCAAAACCGAAACCTGCCTAAAATTGCCAGGATCGTTGCAGTCCCCCTTCTTGAAAAAATATACCTCCATAGAGGACGCAGTTCGAAACTGCTTGGCAACTAACGTATGAATAATAGTTCTAGTCTTTATTCACTTAGTTTATTCATATCTCTGATGAGGCTAACTTTATTAGCGAAACGATCGTCTGTTCTAAAAACTGTATTGTGACGAATTGGGTTCTCCAAACTGTACTTATTAGTGCTCATAACAGGTTCCAAACTTCACTAATTGAGCCCTCCACCACAGTTTCAATGGTAGTTGGCGACTTTGAAATGTCAAATGAAAGGCTAAATTTTTTTCAAAAACTCGATTTTTTGTCAAAAACTACGTAGCTGTATATGTCAAAAATTGTTATCGAAACGATCGTTCGGTCTAAAAACTGTATTGTGATTAATTAGGTTTACCAAATTGTACTTATCAGAAGGGGTTAATAGCAAGCGTATTTTATAATTTGTCCCCCTGTCTGCCAATTAGCTGACCTAATTGTCATTAAAATATTCCAAACCGTGTTGTCCTCATGTTGTCTTGTGACTGTTAAAAATCATCACCGTGTATATTGTTTAAAGAAAATGCGTAAACCAATATAATCAGCGTAGATATGACGTTATGAATGAGGATATAGTAATAAGTAAAAGCGTTAATTTGTCCTACGAGGCAGGGCTGCCTTCGTCTCGTGATAACCCTTCGAAACAGACAAGGAGGATCAGAGCTTGAGGCGCCTTTGGCAGTAACTGTGACAATGTCCGCTATCTGCAAGTATCTAGTCTCGTCGGCGACCAAGTTTGGATTTATGGTGGCGCTCCGGGCAGCCTCGCGGGCGCCTCTACCTCTCCCTATCTCCCTCTGGACTCCGGTGAGCCCGGAGTCGGTCCCGCTCCCGGATGACCCCGATCCACATCGTAAAACTGCTGTTGCTCCCGAAAATCCAACATTTGTACAATCCACTGGATGATGTAACCATTTGCCATAGTCTTATCTACTGAAAAAGCTACGGATCACTTTCACTGTCTTCTTTCCTGTTATTAGATAATGCTTATGATTTTCTTGTATTAGATTACACGATATCGATCAAATATTTTAAGGTTTCACCCAGACTAATCACCTGATGACACACTATTTGCGGTTAGTGTGATTGATAAGCACTAACATTATTACTTTTTCCAGTTGGTTTTCACGTTTCCAGTTCTCTTTTAACTTGGAATTTAAGAATACAGATATTTTTGCAGAAACTTATTTGTGAGGCATGTTAAAAACTCGGAAATTGCCTAAATATAAAAATTACGGCACGCAGCAACTGCGTTATAGTAGTGAATTTTCATAGGAATTGTATGGTACAGAGGTAAGAACGTGTGCCTCTGAACCGAAGGGTACTGGGTTCGATCCCATGGTACTCCTTTTTCACTCCTCACTTTTTCAGTACAAACTGTAACATTAACATCAACCGAGGTTCTAGCATTGTATTTGAGCAAGTTGAATATCTGCATGTTCCGCCCTTCGGAGGGGGCGTAAAGCCGTCGGTCCCGTGTCCATGCGATTTTGGGCACGTTAAATATCCCTATCCTTCTTACAGAAAGGCAGGGGTTCGGCAAAATTTCCAGGATAGTGAGGTGAAACTGCTCCTTGGCGTCGGTGATTGGCCATAGTCGCGGAAATATGCCGACGTTAAAGAAACAAAACTCACACAAAACACAAGCACGCTACCACTGACCTATCTAAGGATACGTTTACTAACGTTTTGTTTACATGATACTTGACTTCGGCTTCATGTCAGGGATATTACATTAAAAGTATACGGAACAATTAATTACAGAATTAGTAGAATTGCTGTTTCGATCTTATATGACGTCTTATGTTTAAGTTTAAAAATAAAAGAAACTATTTTAGAATCATTTTATAGGGAATTGACCTGATTCTTTTACATTTCGACTATATTATGCTACACTTTCAGTTTAAAACCACAGAATAATATAATAATATATCTATGCTGTGCTAAAACTGTATTTGGGGCCGTTCCTCAAGCTACAAATATGGTGTATTAATGAATTTTCAATAAAAAAGTCATAAATAGAGAGATCAGGAAGAAAAGTTTGTTAAAACATTTCTTCAGATGAGCGCGAATTTGGGTCCTTAGAACCAAAAACCAAGGTCCGTTAAGAATATATATATATATATATATATATATATATATATATATATATATATATATATATATATATATATATATATATATATATATATATATATATATATATATAACTCAAAAAATACTCAACAAATTTGAACGAAACTTGGCACGTAACTTCATTGTATTAAGACCGCGGACGAGTTCGTATATCAGCTACAACGGACTTTTTTTCCCCCAAAAATATACAAAAATATTTTTGAAAAGGCTATATTTTTGCAAGTATCAAAGTAACTGGAATGAGGCTGTACATGTGGTTAGAAATGGTGTGAATAAACCTATGTTGTAAATTTTAAGTAATTTGGTAAACGGTATTTAGAGTTTTCTCCAAACTAAAAATAAAATCTGTATGACATGCGTTGGAGCGACTCAGTGGTTAAAGTCCAATGCCTGGCAGACAGAGTAGTTAACTGTCACGCGTAGATTGATTCATACAACAGGTCAGCAGGTATAAACCATACATCAAAGGTAACGAAACAAAATAAGTAACAGGCATAAAAAATACTATGCAAACCAACAATCGTGAAATCTCGACAACAAAATATCGCAAATGACAGACAACATGAAATTAAAGTTTTGCCAAGTACCTAATTGTTATTTAGGTGGGGGATTCAATCAATTTTTAAAATACACTATATATGTTGCTCGATTAGCGGCCCTAAATACAGTTTTAAACTGAAAGTGTAGCATAATATGATGGAAATGTAAACAAAATCATGTCAAGTCTCTATAAAAAAGCTTTTAAAAAAGTGTCTTTTTTTATCTGTAAGCTTAAACATAAGACGTCATATAAGATCGAAACAGTCATTAAATGTGTTTTAATGGGAATTCTACTAATTCTGTAATTAATTGGAGAAGCTTCAAAATTTAAGTGAAGAGAAAATTCAAAATTACACTGTGTTTTCGTTAACAAAATAGTATGGAAATTGCTTAACAAGAAAGGAGATATAGTTTAACAAAACTGGAAGTGTTAGCCACTGACGGAACTATACTGGGGAGGAGTGAGAATAAATTACAATTATACTGTCAAATCTGGCAGTTTTTAAACACGACTTTGGATGAAAATATTATTTTAGATACTAAGCTTTAAAATTGTACATTTAATACAGCCACAAGTCTAAGCTTATTTGTATTGTACCTTGTAAAATTTATGTCAGAAATAAATAAGTAAATAAAATAAAATAAGTAAATAAATTGTTGCGTATACTTTTAATATAAGATAATATATCTCGGGCATGAAGCCTGTGCCAAGTATCATGTAAACAAAACATTAGTTACGTATCCTTAGACAGCTCAGTGGTACCGTGCTTGTATTCTACGCAGAAAGTTGCGTGGTCGATTCCGGCTGGATGAATGTGTGGTTTCCTTTTGTTTTATTTTGATATTTGGAGAAGCAATAGTGCACATATTTCATACGTTTTGAACAAGATCTCATTATAGTTTAGAACGCCTGAATAACTTTGTTAGCTTTGAGTCTGAAATTATAATTTTCAGCAGACATTTTGTTATTGATGATCTTGAAAAAACCGGTTTGATTAGATTGACTAAAACGAAATGATTCAGGCGATTAATAAGGAAAAATAACTGCTACGTTTATAATTTGGCAGATACTTTACTTTTATAAATATGTATAAAGTTTCTTTTTGGGCAGCTTCTGTAACTTTGATCAAATTTAGTAATACAAGTTTCTTTTAAAGCGACTGCCACTAGATATAACAAAATTTAAATTTTTAATTTCATGGAAAATTGAGTTTTATAATTTTTCTCAAAAGTAGTTAGAACACAAGATTTTTTTAATAATAGAGAGATATCGATGGCAACACTTTCGAAAGAATTCTACAAATGTGCGCGTACTAGGACCTCTAAAATCGATCTTCAAGGTCTGTGTAAGTTTAAAGTATTAACTTCACTAATGTACCGTATAATTATAATGTACAATTCTGATGAAAATTCGCTACTATAACGCACTTGCTGTGTCCCGAAATTTTATAATGGCTTATGAATAGACTTTTTGAAAATGATCACATACGGATTCATCATTTTATTCAAAAAGTATTAAGACATTAAACGCTAAATATTTTGATTAAAGTCATTATTTGCTTTCTTCTTTCTACTTTGCTACCATCGTAAGCATATATGCGAGTAGCCAAAATTTCAAATTTACAACCACAAAGCCAGCCGAAATATCCGGTTGTAACAGGAGAACTGGCACACCCAGTATATATATATATATATATATATATATATATATATATATATATATATATATATATATATATATATATATATACACATACATAAGAAGTAGGAACAGTTTGGATGCAGCGAGTACGTTATGGTAGCGCATTTTATAAACATTATTTCAAATTTTAATAATTTAATTCTGTGTCATCAACATATAAAATTCAATTTTGATATGTCAAAATTACAGTAGTAGAAATTTCAGCAGTTAGTGAAGATATTTGACGGTAATCTGTACAAGTTGTATTTTTAGGCAAAGTTTGTTTGCATAATTATTGGTGCTGGTACAAGTGTTTCTTAGGCATAATTTATAGTGACAGTGTATGCAAACCTTTCCGATAATTTTATTTGGAACATATTCTTAATGAAATTCTGCCTTGTGAAAGCACAAGCAACGCTTATTTGCATGGCTCATTGTATAAATAACATCCATATAAATTAAATACGTTGGGCAGATTAAGAGAACCATTGAGACTAGATTTTGTGAACATCTGGCACAACTGAGATACGGAAGTGTAGACAAGTCATGCGTGGCACAACATATTTGGGATAATAACCACCACACTGATAAAGAAAACTTGAAACGCACCAAAAATGTTAAACAACCAGTGAAGCTAGATGCGTAGGAAAGTATTTATATTTATATGGCAATAAAAAACAAAAGTTCCCTAAACCGAGTTCCGCCACTGGTTTGTAGTCATCTGTTTGCGTTCTGTCTTTGATGCAGATAAACATTCCGAAACCGGTCAGGTAAAGTGATAAAGGAAGTTCAAAAACCTCATCCGGCAATTAAATTCCAATACACTGAAAAATTCGCCAGCGATTTAGTCTTCCTCTTGGTAGCGTTCTTTACCTAAGATTCAGTATAAAAGATGATGTAAGTAGTAAGTAGTTCGAATTTTTCATCCTGTGATGACGCTAACTTTGTTAGTTAAACGATCGTCAGGTCTTTAAAAATATGTGTTGTGGTGATTTGGGTTCTCCAAGTGTACAGGATGGCTCAAATTCGAGCCTCATTATTGGGATCTCGGAAACTGTAAGACATACAACATCGGTTAAATCATGTCAAAGTTGCATAATTTTATGCTAAGCAAAATGCAGTTTAGAAAATTAGAAAATTCCGAATACTTCCGGTGATAATCGGAAAAAACCGAAAACTCATAAAATCTGTTTTATTTTTTTCTGGCGTTATTTGAAAAGATATAACAAAATGAATCACACTTCATTAAAGTCACTTGTCCTCTCCTACAAGATGGCATTTTCAAATTTGAAATCCGATGTTTCGTCTTTCAGAAAATATCAACTCCATTTTTTCAAATACGGCCCTGGATTTTTTATTTCATATTTTGTTACCTTTGGACTACTTCAAAACAATGCCTCATCACAACTTTTGAATTTCAAACGTTTTGATAACAAAAAATGACATTTTCCGTCTTTCTTGAAAATATTTAATACGACTCTGCTTTTGAAACAAAATATTTCTTCAATAATATAATTTGATTAGGTAGTTAAAGATGAACCCGAATTTATGATTATGAGTCAAATATTTTAAGTTCAATCCAATGCAATGCAATGACATGTCTGTTCATTCATCTCGGCGGCTTTGATATTCAGAAGTATCAAGCTTGTTTGTCATGATATGAGAATAGAACTTTTGACAATTTAACTTTCAAAATAAACATTAACAGAGCAAAAATGGTGTTTTCCAATTTCGAGAAACGTGATATGCTTCGGATTTATTATAGTAATAACAGAAACTCGCACATATCATGTGAACGGTATTTAGAGCAATACCCCGAGCGTCCACAACCCCATTATTCATATTTTAACAATTTGGACAGAGATTTAGGTCTCTTTGGTAATAAGTACACTTGGAGAACACCCAAATCACCACAACACATATTTCAGAGACCTTACGATCGTTTCGTTGACCAAGTCAACATCTTCAGAGGAAGAAAAATTCAGAATTTTTCTTCCTCTGAAGATGTTGACTTGGTCAACGAAACGATCGTAAGGTCTCTGAAATATGTGTTGTGGTGATTTGGGTGTTCTCCAAGTGTACTTATTAGTGCTCATCACAGGTTCCAGTTTTCACATAGTCTCTTTGGTAGTTTTGGTAAACCTAGAAATTCGTACGGCCAACGAATGGAAGCTGAAGATGAACAAGCTGTTTTAAATGCTGTAAGTATCGTTATAAAATGATGCTATGCAATCTTTTATTACTATAATATTTTGCGATAACATGTCAAAGATATTTCACCAAAACGTTTTGTTAAAGGTTACGGAAAATCCTCGTGGTTCAACACGGTAATTTGCTTCAGAACTGAATATGACTAGAAGCCGAATTCAGAGGGTTTTCAAAAAACATAAGTATCATCCCTATAAACTTCATGTTTGCCAAGAACTAAGACCAGGAGACAGGGACAGAAGGCTTGAATTCTGCAATTGTCTTGATGGAAAAATGCAACAAGATGATGATTTCTTAAATAAAATCATCTGGACAGATGAATGTAATTTTTCCACAATCGGCCTTTTTAACATAAACAAGGAGCATTATTATGCAGTACAAAGTCCATACGAAAATCGGCAAGTTCGAAGACAGGGACGAAAATCATTCAATGTTTGGGTTGGAATGTATCGAACCAAAATCTTAGGGCCAATTATTTATGATGGAAACTTAAATACTGAACGGTATCTTAATTTAATCCATAATTATATATTCGATGCGCTTGAAGATGAACTGTTGAATATGCTGCGGCAGCTGTGGTGGCAACAGGATGGTGCACCACCCCATAATGGAAGGGCAGTAACCGAGTTTCTTAATGAAACATTTCCCAATCAATGAATTGGAAACCAAGGAGTGATGCGCTGGCCTGGCAGAAGTCCTGATTTGTCCCCGCTGGATTATTTTTTATGGTGATTCTTGAAAAATCGCTTATTCAAGGATACTTTTTCGAATGATATAAACATTTTGCGCCAAAAGTTAGTGTTAGAATTTACAACTCTACGAGCAAGAGGAAGAATAATCCACCGGGCTGTTACGAACAATCTGCAAAGATGTATGCGAAAATGCATAGAAGTCCAAGGGGGCTTATTCGAGCATTTACTTTAGGTTTTTTAATTTGTCCATTTTAAAAATTAAGTAAGCATTAAATATTTTCAAGAAATACTGAAAATATAATTTCTTGTTATCAAAACGTTTGAAATTCAAAAGTTGTGATGAGGCATTGTTTTGAGGTAGTCCATAGGTAACAAAATATGAAATAAAAAATCCAGGGCCGTATTTGAAAAAATGGAGTTGATGATGGTTTCTGAAAGACGAAACATCGGATTTCAAATTTGAAAATGCCATCTTGTAGGAGAGGAAAAGTGACCTTGATGAAGTGTGATTCATTTTGCTATATCTTTTCAAATAACGCCAGAAAAAAATAAAACAGATTTTATGAGTTTTCGGATTTTTCTAATTTTCTAAACTGCATTTTGCTGAGCATCAAATGACGCAACTTTGCCGTAATTTAACCAACGTTGTATATCTTACAGTTTCCGAGATACCAATGATGAGGCTCGAATTTGAGCCACCCTGTACTTATCAGTGCTCATCACAGATTCCAATCTTCACTTAGTAACTGTATTATTTTTAACATGCATTTTTTCTTAAAGATTTGTGGAGATTCTCACGATTTGAAAGATTTTCATGAAAAGGCGCTACCATAAGGCACTTGCTACGTCCAGACTTTTTATTTTCAAACCTCGGTTAAAGATGAAAATGGAACACTAAACTCCCATTTCGGCGGTGACAGAATTCCACTACCTACTGTTACATAATCGAGAAAACGTGATCGCATGTTGACCTAGACGATTGATTTTCTCCTCAAGTATGCCGAACATAGAACATAACCCAATACCGCAGAAAACGTCCATGAAAATTGATTCTGTCACTACAATATATCCCAGTTTCATAGCTATACGAGTACGAGTTATTATAAAACATCGATAAGAAATAAAAACCGCTATAAAACGTTCCGAATTCCTCGTTTAACGATAGACCTGTAATGTTTGGTCAATAATTTGGTTTGGTGGGGTCGACGTCTCACGTGCTTGACTATGGAATTATGGAAGTAGCATATAATCCCGTTCACTGCACTTGATTGTATCATACCATCAACCCCCTCACGTTTAATTTTTGTGTTCTGCACCTGCCTCCGCTATGCTACAGTTAAATGGGGTAACTCTAGGCCACGTATGTTTGTAGGAAATGTGTGAATGTTGGAAAGGTGCAGATTCATGAAACGTAACGTGGGAAATTCTGAATAATAATGATTTTATAGAAGCTGTTTGTATGTTATTGCTCACAGGAAATGTGTTGTATTGTATTAGCGAATTTTCATTAAGAAAGTTTTAAAACGAAAATTTTTTGTCTGTCGGCCTCTATGTCTGTCTGTTCTTCTTCTTCGAGTGCCTTTTCCTATCGAAATTCGGCAACAATTTTGGCGAATTCTTCTCTGTCTTGGGCCCTTTTCAGCAAAGAGTTTGAACCCAAGCCTGTCCAATCTCGTATGTTCTTAAGCCACGAGCACTGCCTGCGTCCCGGTCCACGTCTACCTTCGATCTTACCCTCTATCATGAGTTGTAGAAATTCATATCTATTGTGTCTGATTACATGACCGAGATATGCAGTTTTTCGCTTTTTTATGATTTCGATGAGTTCACGTTCTCCGCCCATACGATGCAAAACCTCCAAATTTGTGGTGTGAGCAGTCCAAGGAACAACATTCGTCGATACATTTACATTTCGAATGCATCGAGTCTGTTTAGACCGCCAGCCTTTAGCTTCCACGCTTCAACCCCATACAGAAGCGTGAAATATATGTAGCACTTCAAAAATTGTATCTAATTTGACCTATCGCTTAACAGGCTTCGCATTTTTAATAAATCTGCCCTAGCCATTTCAATCCGAGCTCTGATTTCCAAATCAGGACTCAGATTTTCGCCGTTCCAACTGCGCAAGTATCTAAACTTAGAAACCTTGATTATCTGTGTCCCGCATGCGTTTATATGTATTGGTTGATTTGAATTCCGGTTTACCGCCAATATCTTTGTTTTTGCGTTGTTGATTTTTAAGCCTAATAGATCTCCTTCGGCTGATATCTTGTTAAGTAGCCGCTGCAAGCCCTCAGGACTGTCTGCGATTATAACTGTGTCGTCGGCATATCGTAGATCATTTATCAAGGTTCAAATCTCTTTTATGCCATCTTCTGCACCTTTAAGTGCGTTTTGGAATACAATTTCGGAGTACATCTTAAAAAGCATAGGGCTCAGCACACAGCCTTGTCTGACTCCACGTTTAATTGGTACAGTTTTTGTTTGGGTGTTTTCAATCTGCACTGTCGCCACCTGGTGTTCATAGAGGTACTGAATGATTTTTAGATCTTGGGAGTCTAAACCTTTACTTTCTAGTATGTTCAGCAGCGTGCTATGTTTGACACAATCAAATGCTTTAGCATAATCTATGAAACACAGGTATACTTCCTTTCGCTGATCTCGACACTTCTGCAGCCGGACCGATAGCGCAAACAAAGCCTCTCTAGGTCCCAATCCCTCTCGAAACCCCATCTGCAGTTCGCTCAGATCCTGCTCGCATTTCCTATGTCTGTTAGTAGGCGCAATAACTTTCTAAAGAATAGAGGTATAATCTTCAAATTTGGTATCCAGTTAGCACCCGACAAAGGAACGCTACGAATAGTTTTTGGGTAAGATCGCTCCAGGGGGTAGGGAATAAATGAGGGGTGATTTGGTGAAAATCGACATCTTTTTGTTAAAACTCGTTTAGGAGTTCATGGGTACAGGAATACGAATATTTTCTTTATGGTCAAGTCATGGACCCTAAATTCATTTCATGAGTATGTCTTTCTGAGGAGAGTAGATTATCACAGCTATGTGGAAGTTATGGTTGAATTTGCAGCACTATTTTAAATACGCTGTTGCGCGAAAACCGATATTAAGCGATATGTCACCAACTAAATGGGTGCAATTGAAATAGGTTTTTCTTGATAATATTTTTACGTACTTTTATAATAAATTCAGAGCAGTTAAATCGTGTATCTAGACAATTTTTCATTTAATCTCCAATCAATTTATTTGGGGTATGTTTCTGATAGTTTTACATGAACTGTATTTTTCCCTTAGGGCTCGTCCGCGTCTTTGCCGCCCCGATAGCACCGCAGCCTTTGGCTTATTGTGCATACCCTTAGTCTTACTCCACCCATTCCAAAATCACTGTGCCTTGAACTAGTCTGCACAGCAATTGGTAGGGTGAATTTTTATATTGCTCTGTCTCCGGTCTAGACTGACCGTAGATCAGTTGTCTTTTGCGGTCCAGAGCTTTACACTCGCACAAGATGTGCTGAGCTGATTCCTCCCCCTCGCCGCAGAGTCTGCATGCCAGGTCCCACTCGAACCGCCCCATTTTATGCACGTGTTTCTTGACAGCCATGTGTCCTGTTATGTTCCTGAGCTGTTTTCTGCTAAGATTTAGCAGCTCCACAGCTCATTAATTGTATTACTAGTTTTTCTTGTTATTTTAAGTTGATGTTACTTTTTTACATATAATTAGCATTTTGTTTTCTTTTCAGCGACTGGCTTTGACCCTACGTCTCCAGAAAAATCAATCGATCTTCTTGGTGCCTTAGGATCATACAACAGTAGTTGGTTAGGTGTAACACTGGCACCTGGACCACAGAAACCTTGGCCGGTATATTATCTACAAGGTAAGTGTAATACAGCTTATCTATTACTCATAATATTATTATTACCTACTTTCATTATTCGCTGTCCTACAATCTTCAAGATCAAAATACTTTTTGAAATTTTATATCATAAACGTCTGCTTTTGCGTTCATTTATAAATTTAAGGTTTTTTTTATCTCAACAACACACCACGAGGACTTACAGCCTAAATACTATCGTACCGTGGGTGTCGACAAGGAGGAAAGAGGCAACTTGTTACTTCTGGACTTGAAGGTTCGGAGGAGAAGGAAAAACATGTGCCGGCAAGGAATACCACAACTTGGAGGTCCTCGGGACAAAAGACCTGGACCTGGACAGTAAAAGGGTGCATTCGCTCTGTTCCCCTGATAGATCTGCTGGGGGCAGTAGGTGAAGGAACTATGGAAGAAAGCTCCTCTGAGCAGTGCCGGTGCAGACATCTATAAAAAAAGAGAGAGAGGTCAGGTCACGTCAGGTCAAGGGTTGCAGCCTTTCGGTGATGGTAGGGTCACCGATGAGACGTATAGCTCTCTTCTGAATAGAGTCCAGGATAGCGAGTGTAGAAGCGGCAGCGGCACCCCAGAGGTGGGAGCAGTATTCGAGGTTTGGCCTTATTTGTAAAGTATATAAGGTATAGAGATTAGCTGGTGAAAAGTATTTGCGAGCCCGCAAGAGGCAACCTAATTTCTTAGCAGCCGCTTCTGCAATTGATGTGACATGTTGGTGCCAATTGAGATTTCGATCCACAGAAATGCCAACAAGTGAAAAGGACTCATTACTTTGAATAACTTGGTTGTTCATTGTGAAGGGTCTAGGGCTGGTGTATCTCTTATGAGATAGAAAGCAAGACTGAGATCTGGTAGAGTTGAATTGCACAAGATTTCTACTTCCCTAGTTTAATATTTTTTGGAGATCCACAGAGACATTTGGGCTAAAGAGACAGGCTTAGAATATTGTATATTTGAGTGGAGGGTGCTGTCATCCGCGTAACTGTGAACTGGGTTGGATGTGCTAGAGACGAGGTCATTGATGTGGAGAAGAAACAAAGTAAAGGCTAAAGCTGAACTTTGAGGGCCTCCTGCATTAATTGGATACAGTTTAGAGGAATGGCTATCCACGACAACAGAAATGCTCCGGTTGGAGAGGAAATTTGCTGTCCAAGTACAGAGTTTTGGTGATAGACCATAGGCCGGAAATTTATTAAGTAGCGCTGCGTGCCAGACCTGGTCTAATTCTTTGGATATGTCTAGAGCGACAATCTGGGATTCACCGTGTAGTTCCATAGACTGGCTTCAAGAATGGGTGACAAAGGAAAGGAGGTCGGTAGTTTATCTGCGCTGAGGGAATCCACACTGTCTGACGTGGATTAGACTGTGTTTTTCAAGAAATTTTAGTGATTAGATGTTTTTATACTTTTCTATCACTTTAGAGACGACTGAAAGAAGAGAAATAGGCCTGTGGTTGCTAGGAAGCGCTTTTGGTCCTTTCTTGGGGACGGGTTGTACTCGAACAATTTTTCAGTTACTAGGGAATATGCCTCTATTGTAGGATGTCTGAAATAGACGAGTCAGGACATGAGCAAGTTCTGGTGCGCATTTTTTGAGAACAATTGCTGGGATCTCGTCAAGGCCAGAGGGTTTCCTGGTATTAAGAGAAGAGAGCATCTTTCGTACCTTTTTAGTTTGGAAAATGATATTCGTCATTTTATGCGCGACATTGGGGACTGTTGGTGGTTGAACATTTGGAGGTGGGTTGAGAGTAGAATTGCCGGCGAACAATGAGACAAAACGCTCAGCCTTGTCCAGGGCGGTAGAAACAATTTCATCCCCTGAAACAAGAGGTGGGAAGGTGCTCTTGCAGAAATTATTCCCAATAGATTTGGCAAGAGTCCAGAAGGTTTTGCTGCCGTTGGAGCTTGAGAGGACTTTGTTTTTGATATGGTTATTAAGCGAGTTTTTTGCCTCAGAAAGAATGCGAACATAGCGGTTTCTTGCGTCGTTAAATGCTTGACAGTTTTCTTGCCTGGGATTGTATAGAAGCGTTTTGTGAGCTTTGATCTTTTCAAGCCTGGCCTTGTCACAGGATTTAGAGAACCAGGGCTTTTGATTGGCTGAAGAGGTTTTCTGTGTACGTGGAATAAATAATTCCATGCCAGCTTGGATGATTTCGGTGACGTTTTGTGAGATATCAGAGGGGTCAGGATGAGAGAAGCAGACAGACGCCCATGGAAATAAGGAAAAGTAATCCCGCATTTCGTCCCAGTTCGCGGAGTTGTAGTGCCAAACGATACGTGGGTGTGATGACTGTGTGATCTCGGGTTGCATTGCGCAGGAAACAGTGACCATGCCGTGGTCTGAGCGACCAATGGAGGCGGTGACTGATGTCTTATAGCATTCAGGTTTTGCAGTAAGAAGGAGATCCAAGGGATTTGAGCTGTGTGTTGGGATGCGAGGAAAGTAAGTAGGTTGCTGAACCATATTGGCTAAAGAATTGCGACTGCGAAGGCCTCCGCTGCTTTCCCTTGTGGATCGGTTTTTGAAGATCCTAGCCATTCCTTATTATGGACATTGAAGTCACCAAGAATAGTGTCCTCGGAGGAAGGATATTCAGAAATCAGATGGTCGGTTTTTTGCATAAAGGTAGTCGAAGAGCTGGACAAAGTTGTTGTCAGAAGGTGACCGGTAAATTCAACAGATGAATTTAGTTGCAGCCCTGAGAGAGGGTTTCATCCAGAGTATGTCTTGTCTTCCAGCTTCCAAACTGGGGAGTCTGGTGTAGGGTAGATTGCTACGGACGTATGCACACACACCTCCATGCAATCTAAAGGAAGTAAGGAGCTCATACCCCAGGAAATTAAGGTGATTAGTGGCTGTTTTGGAACTGATTTGGGTTTCGGTGAGGAAGAGGAGTTAGGGCTTATTAGCCAGGAGGAAATGGTGGACGGAGTTCAGGTTAGAATTTAGGCCACATATATTTGAGAAGGATGTGTTAAATCCTAATACCGGCGCCCCCTGCACACCCGTCTCCCAGAGATCCGAATGGAAACGTAAAAGAAAAGTCCACTACCACCTACCTCTATATATAGTATATAATTGTATATTATATAATTGTAATACAAGCTTCTCCGGGTTTAAATTTAACATCATTTGGGAACAATCGTGATAAAGCTGAACAGAATAAACTGGATTTCACATAAATGAGTTAAAACAGGTCCAATCATATGCGTAGCATAAGGGAAGTTACGTTGTGTAAAACTTCACTAGTAATAACACACTTGCTGCGACCGAACTTTTTCAGGATGTTACAGGAACCGTTGAATATATTTAAAATCTGCTTTGGACATATTATAATCCTCTTAGTAAACTTTTTCTCTAATTTAACTGACTTTATCTCTCTTATAATATTCAAGATTGCAATGGTCATTAAATGGCGAAAACGCTGTATAGCGAAAGTATTTTTTTCAAATGCTTAAATGCTAGACTTGGCATTTAGTTACTTTTTCTTACATTTAAAACAACTCACGTTAATATTATCCACTAGGTGAGCCATCGAATGTGCAATTGCATTAAGCCAGGCTAACGCTCTTGGGGAACTCCCTAGGGATGAACCGTACTAAAGGGCGAATGGGCACTAAACGTTTTATGCTCAATTTCGTTTTAAAAGGCGACATGAATCAATTATCAAAGTGCACGTGTGATGTTATGTTTCAAGATGACTTGCGTTACAATGTCAATTACTTACTTAAATTTGTTTTCAATCAGGAATCAACATTGTATGATATTACAAAGCGCAGGGGAATCTTAGTATGACACCCACTTGAAAATATCTGCATAAAAACCAGTTACATAAGAAAAAGTCGAAATAATTAGCTTCCAGCTCTACACCTGTATACAGTGTGTCTCAAACTGGATGAGAATGTACTGCTATCTTCGTTATTATTAGAGATAAGAAGGCGGTTGAATTAGCAATGTTTTGTAGAATTTCATTCTCTATTTTGCCCTGCCTCTTTTCGTTTTCCAGTTATTTTGAAAAAAAAAATTCGTCGATTGATTTTTTCTTCAATATCTAAGAGGCATTGATCTGACATGTCTAAGACTTGCACATTATCAGGACACTTTTTACAGCGTAATCTTTTTGTGCTATTCTCAACTTTGGATTGTCATTTGTTTTTGAGCTACAGATATCAAAGTTTGTTTTAATTATGGCAGCCATATTGGATTCTTTGCTCATCTGATAGCCTGTGAAAGGAGCTTTCCAATGATGTACAACATGCTTGAGAAATCTTGTAATTGCACTGACAATTTTGAGAAAAACCGTCTTCAGGATAGTAGGCTATGAAATCCAATACCAGAAAACAAATGACAAAAAAAAGTGTTCAAAAAGCGGTAGGCCGTGAAGTCTAACAATAGACTTCTACTTCTAACATAATTTTCCGTAATGATTCACGATCAAAAAATATTGTGATATAATTTACAATACTTAATTAGGTAATAATGCTAGGTAATATTATGTGAAACAGTTTAATAACGAAACCCGGCAATAACAAATAGAAACTTAAACTCCACAAAACAACCCAGTTAGAAACGGAACTCAACAGATAATAAAATAGAAACTTAAAAACACGCTAAATAGAAAATTGTTCAATATGGCCACCGTTTTGTTCAATACACTTTATACACCTTTTTGAAACATGCCTGCAAACTCTGGTGAGGGTGTTTTGGTTAATATGATTTATAGCTTCCGTGATTCTGTTTCGCAATTCATTAATATTTTGTGGTGGATCGAATTTATACACCTCATTCTTCAGAGTACCCCAAAAATAAAAATCCATGCGTGTTATATCAGGACTTTGAGCACACCAATGAACCGGGCCATTGTTACAAATGACACGATTATTAAAATTTTGGTACAAAAATTCTTTGACGATCCTAGCATTGTGAGCTGAACAACCGTCTTGTTGGTACCAAATCTCGTCTAAATTATCATCAACTCTTCTAATTGTTGGTAAGATATCATTTCTCAATAGATTAAGATACCTTTCCCCAGTTACATTATTAAAAAAAAGAACGGAGCAACAATGAAGTTACCTGAAATTTTTAAAAATTAACTGTCTAATCTACAAATAAAAATAACAGTTTTTTTTTACCTAATAAGCCACACCAAACATTAATACCAAATCTGTCTCGCAATCGTCTTTCTTTCTTTAGATGGGGATTTTCATTTGCCCAATAATGCCTATTATGGCGATTGTACACACCACAATCTGGACACATCAGTCCATATTATTTTTAAACGAAAATTTTCATCTTGCTGACATTGTCCTTGATACCGTCTGCAGAATTGGAGGCGCTTAGGGTAATCGTCAACATTTAAGCCTTGTACGATTGTAGGTTTGTATGGATGGTAATGACTTTGTTTTAATACACGGTGTACCATACTTTTTGGTAGTTCAATTTGTTCACCATAAACCGAACAGATTGCGGAGGGAAGGGAAACCTTTCTTTACGTGGAAGCTACCGTCGTTCAATAGATTGGTCACTATCCTGCGAAATATTTTGGTATTTGGTTGTCGTCTTTCTGGGTAGTTGTTTTGATATGAATTTGCAGGTGCCTCGGTATTTCGGTTAGAACGAATATAACATTCCAACATGTCAAAATATTCTTCCTTACTGAACATATTGTTGAATAATATTTAAAATAAACAGGAAACAAACTATTTAGTACAAAATTTTCAGCAAAGTGTTAAATGCACCTCAAATTGTTCAGATAATTAGCAATGACAGTATTATTAATTATCGCGATAGTGCTATATTCATAGCAAACTTTCTTCTGTTGTTTTTCAGTTGACTTACGTTTAAAGATCAAACAATTTTCAAAGACATCTTCGTAAATCATTAGTAAAAACTTTTGTAACTTTAATGAAATTGGTAACACAACTTTTATAAAGAGGCTTGCAGTACTTACATATATGTACCAAATTTTAATTTTCTATCTCCATAGAAAATAGAAATTTCCTGAAGTAATTGCCAACTTCGACCTCTAAAACCGATCTCCAAGGTTCATTTAAATTTAAAGAATTAGTTTTAATAATATACGTTACAAATAGTATACAATTATTATGAAAATTCACTAGCATAATGCACTTGCTGCGTCCCGAACTTTTATAATTTTGAGGATTATTTAGCTGATAAGTTGTAGCTGTTTGTAATTGATATCGTGATTGTATAGTTTTTTTAAAATTATAATTCCTGTGTGTATGTTATTTTATTTGGGCGTGTTCTACACCTGTTTTTATGTATTGATAGTGCGAATAAATATCTTATATTATTATTATTATTATTATGTATATTGTCACTATAGGGTTAAATTGTAGGTGTCTACTTCCCAACCTTAACTTGGCACTTACCATTGGATGCTGTAACTAAATAAATAAATAAAGGGATAAATAAAACGATTCAAATAAAAATTCGGGACGCAGCAAGTGCGTTATGGTAGCGAATTTTCTTTAAAATATTTGTAATAGCAAATGTATTTCTTTGTTGAAAGCAGGCATCAAATTCGGTTGCCTATATAGTAGAAACAATGTACCATATTTCATCGAAATAACTTTATTGTTTGAAAATGTATAGACATTTTCAAAAGTCTGGATGCAGCAAGTGTGTTATGGAAGTGAATTTCCATAAAAATGTTTTTAATAGCAATGCGAGCAGGCATCAATCTGATTACCGGTATAGCCTATGTAACAACCACCCTCGCTGCATAAACCACAAGAAAAATGTCTTGTTCCTATCCGCCAAGGAAGTTACGGCACCTGGGGAGATAGGTGTGCTGTGCGGGGTAGGCAGGGTTCAACGGGGATATGGCTTCAAGATGTGAAAAAGACAGCTTTCAAGCCCGTTTTATTCGCATTTTCTGCTCATATTTCCTTTTTACTACCTACCCCGCCCAGCACCCCTACTCACTCCTGGTCCCGTAACTTCCTTGGTGTGAACAAGAAATGTTTTTTGGGGTTTGTGGATCCGGGGGGGGGGAAGGGGGGGGGTGCTAGGCAGGTTTCTGAAAACAGTTTTTTGAAAAGCGTGCGGGAGCTAAACTGCAAATTTACCGAAAATTCGCTACCAAAACGCACTTACTGCGTCCAGATTTTTTTCTTACAAACGCATCATATTTAGATAAAAAATGCAAAAATGCATTAACGAATTTGTTCTACGAAAATTAGCTAAAAAAAAATTATAGACCGTTAAACCGTAAACTTCACTAAACCTACAGCGAAAGCATCAGAGAAAGGGTCTATTTGAAATGAATATTTTGTAAATATTTTAGTAAAATGAAGGGCAATGACGGTTGAATCTGAAACTTAAGGGTTTGCAGAACACTCTTCTTGCAACATTTTCTTTTCACAATCGGTATTTGTTTCACGTTCTTTGTCTAATCATTGCCAATTTTGACGTTTAAAATTGCGAGTTTGACGTTTTGAGGAAAACTCCAAAATGTGTTTCTTTAACTGCCCATAACTTTGTTCTCTTTAAAGATAGAGACCCAGATTTTGGTGCAGAGTTCACTCTTTGCAATACAAACACGCGTACCAAATTTAGTTGCCCTTACTTTGTTATTTACTGATATATGAATTTTTTAAAAAGAAAACACAAAATTTTCCGGGAAAACCTAGTCAGATTTTCCTGGCTAACGAACTTATCCAAGCCACTTGCAAAAGGAAGATACTTACCAAATTTGATCAATATCAGTCCATTATTTTTTGAGTTATCGGTCGGATATATTATATATATATATATATATATATATATATATATATATATATATATATATATATATATATATATATATATATATATATATATATAAACAGAGATCTCCTCATTAGCGAATTAAAAAAAAATCGCTAAAAAGATACTTTGACTTAGATCCCATGCAAAATTCTATATTTTTCACATTTCCCTCTTTTCCATTTGTAACCTAGTTCTCGCTTAGTTTAATATTCAAACAGTATGTCTGCGGAAAACAATTTATCTTGACAAGATGTAGAAATGTGTGAGCATGACTAGAATTAAAGGGCAGCAAATATTTCCTTGTCTCATACCCAAAGTAATTTGTAAAGTTGTCTTATATTCTACAAAGAATGCAAAACTCATGTACATGCTAAGTTTACTTCAGATTATGAAATAAATGCAAAAGTTTCATGTCTTTATTCCATTATACATTTTCAGTGAAGCAGAATATCAGTAAATAGGTTTTAGAACGATGTAATCAATAACACATTTTGTTCGTGTGTGTTTTCGAGGAAAGAAGTTTCATATATGCAAGAAGTGATGCTTTTAAGATTATATCAGGCGAGAGGAATGGAAAAACGCAAGTATTTTATTGCAGCTAATAAAATACTTGACGGAAAATTTATTAGTGCATTTGAACTGAAACAACTGAGCTTTGAAAGCATTAAAGAAAAATTGCAAGTAAAAGTCGCATCGGTCACTTTTTCATTGCATACTATATGCATTTTCTTAATGGATATTTGATTCTCTAATTTTAATACACATTAATTTTTAGTATTACCTTTATGTAAAAAATTCATAAAATCACGATTAATAACTGTACAATTACTAATAAAAAGCTTCCAGCCCAGAGAAATACACCTATTTTTTCGGATCGAACCTTAGTTCACCCAATCATCACCCATCATCAGAGCCAACGGCGACTTAGAGATACTTATACTTATGACTCCAGGGCTCGGGTTTATATGCCAACTTTTTGGGTGAAATATGCGCATATATATGCACGAAGTTTGAAAAAAAATGCACCAACTTGAACAAAAAATGCACAAAAATATCGATATATAAAGAATCATAGTATACCAATAAAACAAGTTTTTAAAGGTCTAAGCTATTAATTTTATTCACAATCAATACCACATAGGACCCTAATTATATTATTAATTAATTATTCATTAAGATTATTATTGCAATTATTACTATTAACAGATATTATTAAGTGGCACTCTAAATTATCTATTTCGAAAGATTGCCTTCTCTCAGCTTTTTACGAAGAAAAACTCCGTTCTACGTCGACTGAGGTAATTGGAGCATATTTTAAGCTTGACAATATGGTAGGGTCCACATTGTTTAAATCGTTCGAAAAATCTCCATCCAGAGATTTTGCAATCTGCGTTAACTTGGTAAAACCCTCATTTTTTGTGAGTGTTTCTGATAATTTTTTTGTAATTTGTTTTGCAACAGGCCCATTTGCTTTATCAATAGTTTCTTTAAAATGTTCTATTAATTTAACTGACTCAGTTAGCAAAACATTATGCTGATGAAATATTTTTATAGTTTATGTAACTATTTTATAATTACTGTTTATAAAACATATTTGCTGGCTCAATTTGGAGTCCTTTAAAATAATAATTTAATAATTTTTGCTTGTTTCACTGACGCACCTGCTTCATCTGCTAATTCAAGCATTACCTCCGTGATTACTCTAAAATGTTCAAAATAAAATAAGGCAGCCTCGATCCAGGTTCTCTATCGCGTGATTACAGGTCTACGAGGTAATGGTACCCCAGGCACGACTTATCTATATCTTTTAACTCTTAAAGGACCTTTCACGAACACTTTTTTCATATTAATAATAAATTCATTGACTAAAGGAAATTGCTGTCTAATTTCTTCTGCTACCTTGTTTAACCCGTGAGTCAGGCACGTACAATGAATTAAATTGTGATAAAATATTTTTAAATGAACTCTAACCTTGACCATATATGAAGCAGCATCGGTAAGCAGTAATAAAACTTTATCAACTGGTACAGCATTTGGTAAAAACACGTTTGACAGATCCTCTTGAATAAATCTTGTTATAGCAATATTATTAGTTTTTTCTAATTCTTTGACTGCAATTAAATAAGGTCTAGATGAAGAAATTTCAGTTAAGGTGCCTATCATTAAATTAGCAATATATCTACCACAAACATCTTGAGTCTCATCTACTACAAGGTAAGAAAAATTATTTTTTATAAGACTTTTACATCTGAAAAAGTTTCTAAATAGCATTTTTCAACTATATTTTTTCTCAAAGTACTTTCATCTGGCATAGATTGTTTACAATATTTTTCCAAAAATGACTTGAAGACAGTGTTATTTATATTATTCAGTGGAATGTTAGAAGCAACCATTGCCTTGCATAAGTCAAATTTAAAGGTATGCTCTTCTGCTTTCTTTGTTTGTTTTCCCAAACATTCGCGTATTGATTTGGGACTTGGGATGTATTATTTGAATTTCGTTTTTCACAATTTCTTTAATGCAGCGGTGTCTTAGTGTTGGTCTATGAGATATTTTCTTGAGCTTGAAATCTGTTCGAAAAGAAATCAATATTACTACAGGCATCTACATTTTTTTCCGAATAAATAGAAATTTAGTATTGTTTATATACAATATCCGTGAATTAAGTAATAAAAATAAAGAAGTATATTTTTAATTTGTATTTCACTAATTTTTTTAAGAACTGCAAGGTATTTTTTAATACTTTATTTAATTTTTAATTTCCATTGAATTTTATAACGATTATAAAAATCAGGTGTCGGAAAATTTAGCAAATAGATACTGGGCTGATTAATGGCGAAGGTTAGAAAAAACAAAGAAAATGCATCAGTTGTTTAAAATAAAAAGTAACTTACCACTTTCCCGCATGGTTTACAAAAAACGTTGTCACCATCTACGGAAAGCCCCGAGTGTGGCCGTATCCAGCTTGGCAATTTGGAGCACATTTTTACAGTATAAAATCATAAAAACAACCCTACACTAACACTGTTTAAAGGTAAAGTAAATTCACTGTGCGTGCAACTAAGCACAAGCAGCACAAGCAGACTAAATAAGAGAAACAAATTATTTCAATTCTAGACACTACTGGCCTGTAAATAAATCAGCCCTAATCCCCTTTAATGTTTTCTTACGAGACTTAAGATACGAATAAAGTTACCTGGCGGTCAGGCCTTTCAATACGTTCTGCAGTTATTATTGGGAATTCCAGACACAGTTTTTATGATAGGCGAGCGTAACATCCTAGTTCTTATGAATTTTAGATTTATATAATACCTACAAATTGCATTTTGCTATTTATTTAACGTTGATATAAAGCACAAAGAAAAGAGCGCCATTACCGACAATCCTTCCAAGAATTTGTTTTTATACTCTCACCTACTAGCTACTAGTTTCATTTAGGTATAGCACGTACAAAGCTAGGAGGCGGTATATTCTAAGAACCCAGAGGTAGCTCACCATGTCTAGCGCACTGTCTTATATCTGATTGAAGCGCTCGAACTATACAATACCAGGAATTTGGAATCTTCTTTCCGCCAGCTAAATTTGAACGGCCCATAAATTTACCTTAGCAGTTGCTTACATTACGGAAACCCCTAAAAATTGTAAAATATGCAAATAATGCAAAATATATGGAAATATGCAACTTATGCACAAAATACGCGAATTGCATATAATCCGAGCCCTGCTTATGACATATATTTCAAAATAAATGTGATTTTCTTGTTTTACAGGTGACTATCGAGACCTGAAGCTACCGCCGGTCGCCTTCAAGGAGGTATCCAGCCTGTTGCAGCGAAGTGCGGAGTTCACAATATCCGCTCGCGTCCGTCAAGAAGTTGGCAATACGGGCAGCATCATCAGCTTCGCCCAGGGCGTGAACAGGTACCTGGAGCTGCAGTCCAGCGGACGTAAGAACGAAATCCGGCTGCACTACACCTCGCGTCTAGACTCTAAAGTGTATGTGGAGACGTTCCATTATAAACTCGCGGACAGTTTGTGGCACCATGTGGTGTTATCAGTGAGTGGGTCTCAGGCAGAGCTCCTAGTGGACTGCCATCCCTTGTACAAAAGACTGCTGCGACCCGGTGCGCCGGATCGGAACTTTAGTGAACCCCAACAGCTCTGGATTGGCCAGAGGAACAAGCATTACTATTTTAAGGTGAGGTAAATTCAGTTTTTAATATATTACTTTGAATATATATATATATATATATATATATATATATATATATATATATATATATATATATATATATATATATATATATATATAGTGTGAAACACGCTTATGAAATAAAATTCATTATTCAGCAAAAAATAGTTTTTGTGGAAAACGCTGAGACACGTGAAGTTTAATTTGTCGAACATTATCTTGCAATCATGGTTAAAAAAATTGAACTCCCACCATTTTACCCCCACCACTTTATCCATTTTTGTTTAAATAGCAACCCTACATTTTTTCATCACAATTCGATGGATCGCATTTTTCCGAATGCGGAGATACTCCATATGTATGGTCTAATATTACAGTTTTCAATACAGGGTGGAAATTTAATACCGGAATATTAAAACTAAACAGTTTACCCTGAAATTCAAATTTCGAAAATAAACTTAATAAAGACGTCCCTTTCTTATAATGTAAAATAAATATAATAAAATGTTCTCCATTCACTTGCACACAACGAAATAATCTGCTCTGGAATTCTTCACTGACTCTTATCTTAAATTTCTTATCTTGTCTTTTATCTAAAACGTACTTGGTATCATTAATCGTTTCTTATTAACTATCAATTTTTGCAGTGTGAAAGGTGAAATTTAACAGTGCTGTTTTATTTTGTGGTGTATTGTGTTGAATGCACGGTCTCCTAATAAATTAGTCGTAATTTTGTTCCGATAATTTCAATTAATTTTAGGTCTAATAATGCGATACTTAACTGAAACTCTGCGTAAAGAAATATTAATGATGATTGGGTATGGTGATATCTGTAGAACACAGACACAAGTTGTTAACCTATTTAATGAAAAACATCCAGATTTTCCCCCACTACCCAGGGAACTGTGTCTAAGATATATTCACAGTTTCATGATTATGGATACGTTAAACCACTGCCTAGGAGACCCAAGTTTGTTGAAGAAGATGTAAAACTCTATATTTTATTGGCTTTTCATGAAGAACCAACAACTTCTACCCGTCAAGTTGCACGTGAAAATGATGTTAGTCAATCAACAGTTTTAATGTGTCTCAAAAACGCATGCCTATAAACTACAACACGTTCAAGAGTTGATTGTCGACTGTAATTTTGTGAACAACTGCTGGACATGTTACATAGAAATGTTATTTCTTCTGCTGACGTTCTGTTTTCCGATGAAGCAACATTTCTTTTGAACGGCGATGTAAGCAGGCAAAATTGCAGATACTGCGCTGCTGAAAACCCCCACTGGATGGACAAACACACACTCAGCGTCCTCAAAAGTTGAACATTTGGGCTGGTATCATTGGTGTTCACGTAGTTGGGCCTGTTTTTATAGAAAATCTAAACGGTCCAAGATATTTAGAAATGCTAAGAGAACAGATTGTCCCGATGTTAGCAGAATTGTATCGAAATGTAATGGAACCTAATATCCCCATGAAAGGATATGGTTTCACCAAGACGGTGCATCGTCCCACTTTTCTTTTCAAGTACGGGCGTATTTATACGAAGTCTTTCCACAAAGATGAATTGGATGAAGCGGTTTCGTAGAATGTCCCGCTAGATCACCAGATCTGATACCTCTTCATTTCTTTTTATGGGGATACCTTAAAAACAGAGTGTCTAAAACGCAACCTGCTGATTTAGATGATTTGAAAATGAAAATAAGAACAGAAATTAGGAACGTAACGCCTGACGTGCTGAACAAAGTTAGGGAAGATTATTTCGTTGTGTGCAAGTTAACGGAGAACATTTTGAACATTTATTATAAGAAAGGGGCGTTTTTATAAAGTTTCTTTTCGAAATTTGAACTTCAGGGTAAACTGTTTAGTTTTAATATTCCGGTATTAAATTTCCACCCTGTATTGAAAATTGTAATATTAGACCATACATATGGGGTATCTCCGCATTTAGAAAAATGTGATCCATCGAATTGTGATGAAAAAATGTAGGGTTGCTCTTTAAAAAAAATGCATCAAGTGGTGGGGGTAAAATGGTGGGAGTTTAATTTTTTTAACTATGACTAGAAGACAATGTTCGACAAATTAAACCTCACGTGTCTCAGCGTTTTCCACAAAAATTATTTTTTGCCGAATAATGAATTTTATTCCATAAGTGTGTTTCACACTGTATATATATATATATATATATATATATATATATATATATATATATATATATATATATATATATATATATATTTATTTATTTATTTATATATTTATATATAGAGTGTTTCATCGGTAACGAGACGGTCTCTTACGTTAGACGGCACACTTTTAAAATATTTTTTGGTGTAACGTTATGTATGTCAATAGTAGCTACATTTTAAAAATATTTTTTAGTATACAGGTGTTCCAAAAAAGGGTGGCACATCAAAGTTATGTTTTTCTTATAGAACGACCTATATTTGACGGCAGTTTTGAATTCTACGAAAAAAATAAGATCCACTTCTATAAGGGTTTCCTATACCTATCTATTACAGTTTTCGAGATATTTTGATTTTTCGATATTTGTGAAGGGTTGAAAAAAATATATTTACGTACAACAAAAAATGTTGTAGAAAAATGTTTTTGTAACCTGAAATAGTAGGATCACTGTTCTATCACCTAAATGCATTTGACAGTTGAATAATTTACAGGGTGCTCAAACTATCCTGGTATTTTATGGGTACATTGAACTCCAGTTATCTTGGTTATTTTTAAATACAACACCCTTTATTTGATTTATTCATCATGTTGCCATTTTCATTCTCTTCAAAACTATTATAGCACTGCATATACCCAAATGTTAAGGTTTCGATGGGAAGTAAAGTTTCGCCAAACTTGTCCTAATTTTCTCCACAATCAATGGTTAAATCTGCCGTTGTCTTTTTAAGACAAGATGTTGCATAGGTCTAGAATGCTACTGTCACTGCAGTGTAGTTTAAGTTTCAAATTTGTAATGAAGCAGGCATTTTTATAGCATCAAAAGTTATTAGATATAAAACAGGCATTTCGAATATCTATTACATTGTAGTATGTCATTGCATTTTTAAATCTTAATTTACACGGGTTTCTACCTGTTTTAGTAACTTTCACTGCTTTTACATTGCTATTTTGCTGCTTGGAGGTACCTCGACTGAGCTTTGGACATTCGATGTTTTTAACTTCTTAATTTTTAGCTTTTAACTTTGATTTTATTAGTGTAATTGTTGTAGAGAATGTTAGCTTTGACTATAGTTTGTGTTTTAGACTTTGCTTGTAATGAAGCAGGCATTTTTATAGCATCAAAAGTTATTAGATATAAAACAGGCATTTCGAATATCTATTACATTGTAGTGTGTCATTGCATTTTTAAATCTTAATTTACACGGGTTTCTACCTGTTTTAGTAACTTTCACTGCTTTTACATTGCTATTTTGCTGCTTGGAGGTACCTCGACTGAGCTTTGGACATTCGATGTTTTTAACTTCTTAATTTTTAGCTTTTAACTTTGATTTTATTAGTGTAATTGTTGTAGAGAATGTTAGCTTTGACTATAGTTTGTGTTTTAGACTTTGCTTGTAAGACTGTTTAGAATTTTGTAACAGCGGGTATCGTGTGATACTTGCCGACCTACCAGAGACTTTGTTTCTGACACAACCACCTTTTGTAATGTTTCAGGAAGCCCCTGAAGATGGCCAGATTTATGGGCCGAAACGCGTAGGGCTTTTACTTAATAAAAATTCAGTCTGGAGTATAGCCTTGTTCTGTTCTTTTTTACCTTAGAAATATTTTGAATATGTTTATTTAATTTATGAAAATCGCGTTAAATAAAGCCGCGTCAAAATTTATTTGGTGTAAAAATTTATAGATAGCGAGGCCCGAGATACGATAGAGTTGTTAGTTTGCGCATCCTACGGCGAATCGCGACGGTGCGAGACGATGGTCATTGCCGGCCCCATAAATACGGCGGACAGCAGCAGAGACAGCACAAAACCATTTGCATCGTTCTGGTCTTCTCTCAATTTGATTGAATAAAATTCATCCACGAATTAAAAGTTAACAGTAAACTTACTTTTCTAGATGTACCAGTTATTAAAAATAATGACTCTCTTGAATTCGATGTCCACAGGAAGGAAACTACCACTCTTAGTTACATTCCAAATGACTGACCTGATACGTTGGCACAAAAAACGGCCGGTTTAAATTTCTTGATAAATAGATTGATGAATTTTCCCTCGAGTAAAAGTAGATATAGTATAGAATTAGAGTACATTAAAAACGTGGCTAAACATAGCGGATATTCGCATTGCTAATGGGAAAATTAATTAATATACACAGAACAAAGAAAATGTTAGCGGGATGTACGACATTCAGGAAAGACAAAATAGAGAAAAAATGTGTTAGCCTATCTTTTAAACCGCGTATCGCAAGTGGTCTCGATAGCATTTTCAAGAAAGCCGATTTGCAGCTAATTTTTGGAGATAAAGATAAAGCCACTGAGATGTCGAGTATCTATGAGATCTTCAATACGGGTGTTCTTCAACGTTTCTGTGACTAGTATCGCTGCTTGAGAACATCCTGTCTGAGGAACTACACACACCTCATACTACAAACGTTGAAGAGCATCCTAGAACATCTAGAATTCATAAGGGCCTCTTGCTCCAGTTAGCTTACGCGCTGGCTACGTCCTTCACATACAGAAATGAAGCCCAAGAGTGAAGCCAGAGAAGTAGTCTTCAAGTCTGTAGGTAGCCGAGTGATCCCTTTTTGGTTTTAAGTTTTCAAAATCCTGGCTTATAAGTATCGCAAAGGAATTGTTATGTCAGGTTAGTCTTTATGGATTTTTTTAGTGAATTTTTATTTAAAAAATTCACTAATAGAGAGGTATCGATGGTGAGACTTTGCAAAAATTCTTTCAAATGAGCGCGAATTAGGACCCCTAGAACCCATATCCGGGGTCAGTTTGAATTTTTATATGCTTATATATATATATTATATATATATATATATATATATATATATATATATATATATATATATATATATATATATATATATATATATATATATATATATATATATATATATATATGTATCCGTCTGATAACTCAAAAAATAATTAACCGATTTAGATGAAACTCGGCAAGTGCCTTTCTTTTATTAATGGCTTGGATGAGTTCGTTGGCCAGGAAAATCGAACGGGGTTTTCCGGGAAAATTTTGAGTTTTCTTTCAAAAAAAATTTTTTTTTCCGAAAATTTCGATAAAATTTGGTCTACATATTGCTTTGGGAAATACCTAACTATGTGCCAAAATTCAGCTTTCTAGGGTTACAGAAAATTGAGCTATTCAAATTTGAAACATGTTTAAATCATAAGTATGTGGTTGCTGTTGGTTAGTCAATGCTTTTCTTATTGACTCATGAGATTCATTCATCAACCTTCCATTGACTTCTGCTTCTGCCGCTGTTACAGTCCTTTTATTTAGATCTAGAGTTGTAAAGTTTTCTGTATCATTTGGGATATAATTTGTTTGCTTTTGTTACTGACCAACAAAAGATATGATAAAATTGGACAAAGAAAGGGAATATGATATATTAACAAGGCTATTTTTGGCTCAACAGCATTTATTAGTTTTCGTAATTGTTTTTTTATCCGGTTTTGTTACTTTGACTAGACATATTTTTATTATGATTGGTACTACTAAAAGTAATTAAAATTTGTCTCATTCAATATTAAATTTATTTTAGTGTTAAAATAGAAGACGATGTGATATGGTCCAAAATCTGATTGATATTTTGTTGGTATGTACTGTAAAAAAGCAAATTGCAGTTCAAAAAATCTAGACGCAGCAAGTGCGTTATGGTAGCCAATTTTCATAAAAACATCTGAAATCTCAAAAAATAACAAATAATAATAATAATTTTTATTGACAAAAGACTGAGACTGGACATTGTGGCTGGAAACTGAAACAAAAAGTAGAATAACCCCAAAAACTACAACAATAATAACAGAGTTATGCGCTATCTTTTTTGATACGTATTTCGACAACGAAGTTGTCTTCATCAGTAGCTGTAATTAACCGATTTCGATGAAACTTGGCAACTGCCTGTCTTTTATTAATGGCTTGGATGAGTTCGTTATCCAGAAAAATCAGACGGGGTTTTCCGGAAAAATTTTGAGTTTTCTTTCGAAAAATTTTTTTTTCTCCGAAAGTAACAAAGCTGTTTCAATGAAATTTACTATATATGTTGCCTCAACCTTGCTACGTACCAAAATTCAACTTTCTAAGTTTAGAGAAAATTGAGTTACTCAAATTTTAAATTTTCTTTCGAAAAAAATTTTTTTCTCCGAAAATTACAAAGTTATTTTAATGAAATTTTGTGGATATCTTGCCTTAGGAAAAACCTTACTACGTATTGAAATTAAACTCTCTAAGTTTATAGAAAATTGAGTTATTTAAATTTGAAGCATTTAATAAAAATTCACTACCATAACGCACTTGCTGCGTCCCGAGTTTTTATTGTTTTATTGATTGATTGATGGATGAAGTAGTCTCCAAATCTGTATGTAGTATGGGCCAGTTTCACCAAGTAAGGGCAACAACGATCAATGGATCACTGGTATCTTACTGTATAGGCACAGCATAGTAACTATGCTGTGATATAGGTACTTCATCGTGGAATATTAACATATCCTCTTCAGCTGTAAACGGAACATCAAGTAGAAATACTGTTTGACCACGGTTTTTTCAGTTAAACAAATTTGTTAGTTTAATTAATCATTTTCTACAAGTAAATCAAAAGCAAACTAACGCCAGAAGAAACTAATATAGCTGCTGGGAACATTTCAGTAAGTTCTGATTGAATTTCTGACAAACTGGAGATGTACTAAAAAACTCCGACCTTACATGTTATTGATTATCAAGTCTGAAAGATGAATATGAAAGTTTGGCAATGTCCTTCTTATCTTACAATTGATACTTTGGCAGCATTCCAGGTCTGAATGATAAAATTATTCGCTTTGCTGTCGGTTATATTTCTCTTTCTCCCTTCTTCAAGTACATTAATGATTTTAGCATAAGAAGCTCTGAGACCACTGATGTTTAATCAATATTTGTATGGCATACTTAAAGAAGCTAACGTCGTAATCGAAAATATCAGCATGATTCAGTATCAAAAAATGTGATTTTTTAAGATTCACTGATTGACTAAGTGATGATCGTAACCTGTGATGAGCACTGATAATCACACTTGAAGAACGCAAATTACAACACATTAAAAAAACCTGACGATCGTTTCACTAACCAAGTTATCGTCACCAGAGGATGAAGAATTCAAAATATATTATATCCACAACTCTATTTATATTCTTCTGCGGGTAGTCCGTCACTAACGATTTAGGGAGGTTCAACGACACCAAAATTAACATATTTCGTTTGGCGGAAGTATATGTATTCTTTTATTATCTATCAGACGTGCTTCTGCCGGTATTTATTTTATACAGTAACCTATCGGGAGACTTGCCATGGGCGGCGGAGCGAGATCCATACATTTTTTTGTTATTACTATATTAGCAATATATATATATATATATATATATATATATATATATATATATATATATATATATATATATATATATATATATATATATATATATATATATAGTGTGTGTCCCAAACTGGATGGGAATGTATTGTTATCTCCGTTATTATTAGAGATAGGGAAACGGTTAAATTAGCAATGTTTTGTAGAATTTCATGCTCGTTCCAAATATGACTTGTATTTTGCCCTGCCTCTTTTCGTTTTAGAGTTATTTTGAAAGAACAAAATTTGTCGATTTCTTTTTTCTTCAATATCTAAGTAGGCGTTGATCAGACATGTCTAAGACTTGCACATTATCAGGACGCTTTTTACAGAGTAATTTTTTGTGCTATTCTCAACTTTGGATTGTCATTTGTTTTTGAGTTACGGGTATCTACGCTAGTTTCTATTATGGCAGCCATATTGGATTTTTTGCTCATGTGATAGCCTGTGAAAAGAACTTTGCAATGATGTACAACATGCTTGAGAAATCTTGTAATTGCACTGACAATTTTGAGAAAAACCGTTTTGAGGATAGTAGGCTATGAAATCCAATACCAGAAAACAAATGACAAAAAAAGTGTTCAAAATGCAGTAGGCCATGGAGTCTAACAATAGACTTCTACTTTTAACATAATTTCCGTAATGATTCACGTTAAAAAAAATAGGAAATTTGAGCACACCAATGAATCGGCCCATTATTACAAATGATATTTTACATTACAACATTATCCAAAAAAATTGTTATAATTTAATTAAATAGGTAAACCTAGTAAATAACTAAATTTACTAACAGAGCTCAATAAAAAGCAGATTAATGATTTACGAAGGCGCCTTTAAAAATTGTTTGATTTTTAAACGTAAGTCAACTGAAAAACAACAGAAGAAAGGTTGCTATGGATATAACACTATCGCGACAATTAAGAATACTGTCATTCTTAATTATCTGCATAACTTGAGGTGTATTTAACACGTTGCTTAAAATTTTCTACTAAATAGTTTGTTTCCTGTTTATTTTAAAGATTATTCAACAATATGTTTAGTAATGGAGAATATTTTGACATGTTGAAATGTTATATTCGTTCTAACCGAAATACTGAGGCACCTGCAAATTCATATCAAAACAACTACCCAGAAAGACGACAACCAAACACCGAAATATTTCGCAGGATAGTGACCAATCTATTGAACGACGGTAGCTTCCACGTAAAGAAAGGTTTCAAACGAAACCCTCCGGAATCTGTTCGGTTTATGGTGAACAAATTGACCTTCCAAAAAGTATGGTACACCGTGTATTAAAACAAAGTCATTACCATCCATACAAACCTACAATCGTACAAGGCTTAAATGTTGACGATTACCCTAAGCGACTTCAATTCTGCAGACGGTATCAAGGACAATGTCAGCAAGATGAAAATTTTCATTTGAAAATAATATGGACTGATGAATCCAGATTTACAAATTGTGGTGTGTATAATCGCCATAATAGGCATTATTGGGCAAATGAAAATCCCCATCTAAAGGAAGAAAGACGATTGCAAGACAGATTTGGTATTAATGTTTGGTGCGGCTTATTAGGTAAAAAACTGTTATTTTTATTTGTAGATGAGACAGTTAATTTAAAAAAAAAACAGGTAACTTCATCGCTGGTCCGTTCTTTTTTGAAAATAATTTAACTAGGGAAAGGTATCTTAATCTATTGAGAAATGATTTCTTACCAACAACTAGAAGAGTTCATGATAATTTAGACGAGATTTGGTACCAACAAGACGGTTGTCCAGCTCACAATGCTAGGATCGTAAAAGAATTTTTGTACCAAAATTTTAATAATCGTGTCATTTGTAACAATGGGCCGGTTCATTGGTGTGCTCGAAGTCCTGATATAACACCCATGGATTTTTATTTTTGGGGTACTCTGAAGAATGATGTGTATAAATTCGATCCACCACAAAATATCAATGAATTACGAAACAGAATCACTGAAGCTATAAATCATATTAACCAAAACACCCTCACCAGAGTTTTCTGGCATGTTTCAAAAAGGTGTATAAAGTGCATTGAACAAAACGGTGGCCATATTGAACAATTTTTCCATTTAGTGTATTTTTAAGTTTCTATTCTATTATTTGTTGAGTGCCGTTTCTAATTGTTTTGTTTTGTTGAGTTTAAGTTCCTATTTGTTATTGCCGGGTTCCGTTATTAAACTTTTTCACATAATATTACCTAGCATTATTACCTAATTAAGTATTGTAAATTAAATCACAATATTTTTTATCGTGAATCATTACGGAAAATTATGTTAAAAGTAGAAGTTTATTGTTAGACTCCATGGCCTACTGCTTTTTGAGCACTTTTTTCTGTCATTTCTTTTCTGGTATTAGATTTCATAGCCTACTATCCTCAAAACGGTTTTTCTCAAAATTGTCAGTGCAATTACAAGATATCTGAAGCATGTTGTACATCATTGGAAAGCTCTCTTCATAGGCTATCACATGAGCAAAAAATCGAATATGGCTGCCATAATAAAAACAAACGTTGATACCTGTAGCTCAAAGCAAATGACAATCCAAAGTTGAGAATAGCATCAAAAGATTAGTGTCCTGATAATGTGCAAGTCTTAGACATGTCAGATCAACACCTACTTAGATATTGAAGAGAAAAAAATCGACAATTTTTTTTCAAAATAACTCGAAAAGGTAAAGAGGCACGGCAAAATACAAGTCATATTTGGAACGAGCATGAAATTCTACAAAACATTTGTAATTTAAACGTGTCCCTATCTCTAATAATAACGGAGATAGCAATACATTCCCATCCAGTTTAGGACACACTATATATATATATATATATATATATATATATATATATATATATATATATATATATATATATATATATATATATATATATAAACTAATTATGCAAAAACATAATTAGTTTAGTAGAACTCACGTTGTATCCTTGAGAAAGGAATAAATTTTTCCGAAAGCTCGGCCTATAATAAAGAGTTTTATTCTGCAACTGACGGCTTTCCCACAATTTTTTGATAATATATATATATATATATATATATATATATATATATATATATATATATATATATATATATATATATATATATATATATATAAACATATAAAAATTTTAACGGACCTTGGTTTTGGGTTCTATGGGCCCAAATTAGCGCTCATATGAAGGCATTTTTCAAAAGCTTTTCATCGTGACCCGTCTAGCGAATTTTTCTAAATGAAAATTCGCTAATAGCTACACCAATAATGCACAGGGGGGCCAGACTGACTGCAAACCCACTTTGACAAGTTGCAGACAAACTGCCGACTGAGATCTGACGTGAGCTACAAGCTAAGAAAATATAAAATAAAATTTACAGTAGATGGCAAGGTGATATTCGTTCTAGTTTATAAAATGATAGCATTTGTCTCTAGGTCAGCAGCTGCATTTTGAAGGCTAAATATATCTTTTTCTAGAATATGTACCTATATGTATACTATATATGTAGCCAGCGCCCCCTGGTTTTAGCGTCCTGTGCCGTTACCGTATTCGCACCCCCCCTTTCTGCTGCCCCGAAAACTGATGTTGTTTGTTGTTGCAGGGAGCCATGCAGGACGTGAGGTTGATAGCAGGCGCCCACGGCTACCTGTCGCTGTGTCCCAACCTGGACTCGTCGTGCCCCACCTGCGGACAGTTCACGCTGCTGCAGAACACCGTCCAGGAGCTGACGAGGAGTCTTAAGGAGCTTTCCGAAAGGGTATATGGACTACCATGTAACGTCATTTATGCGTTCTGTACACTGTTGATTGTATATAATTCTGTGTTTTGCAGTTGAGAGCAGCAGAGGGACGTATATCGAAAGTAGAGGAGTGCGACTGCGTGAAAACGTGCCATGTCAACGGAACGGTCCATGCAGACGGCGCCACGTGGCAAGTCGGCTGTGATATATGCGCATGCGTGGTTAGTACTCGATATTACAAAAACAAATTATACGATATATTAATCATTACCGGTCACTATTCTAACAAAATTCGTTCTCTAACATCATTTATTAAGTTCAGACAGAATTAAAATATATGTATGTTCAAAGTTGGCCATGCCGACAAGTACGTAACGTAGGGCGCAGCTTGGTTCTTCAATATTGCCTAATGAATACAGCATCATGATACAAATAACGAGAGATATGATATTCCGACTACCTATTTTTAGACCTGACACGCGCATGGTGTCAAGTGGTGAGTCCAATGCAACAATAATATGCTGCCGTGCAGTAAGGTTTGACGTTTCAACACAACCTGTTAACAAATTACGTATTTTACTAATATTTAAGTGCATTTAGTTGGAAGTAATAAAAATGATAAAGATTAAATTTAGTGCTGCGATCTATATTATCTGAAAAAGGCAATACAGGCGTAACTTCAATCGCATTAAACTGACGTATAGAAACTTTTTGATTGCGAATGACTTTGTTTTAAGTGTGTAGTTGGACTTCTATAACGTTACTCACCGCGTGACGTCACAGGAGGGGGCGGGGCATATGCGCAATATCATATCTGTTCAAAGTCATTATATCATGATACAGCATTGCCAATGGACCACATTAGTAAGGTTAGGAAATTTCTTTCACGCGGGTTCATAGTTTAAATTTATTACCATTGCTGTAATATGGGAGGTATAGTTCAATCACCTGTAGAGTTTGAATTAAGCAATTCCTATACTTGGAACAACGCACACAGAACTTTAATGTTTCAACTATCAATTTTCAATTTTAGAATTTAAAATAACGTGTTTTATTACGAAATATCGAAAATTGAAATTAAGATTGCACGACCGCGCAACTTACGTCTATGATTACTGGTTGACATTCCATTCCAACATCACGAATGTCATTTAACCTCCAAAAATTCAGTGGCTTTGCGATTGCGACGCTTTGTCAAGATTGCAAGTGAGAGAAAATAACTGAAAAAATTTGTCCAAGATGACAACCTTTTCAGCAGCAATTTGAAAATTTGGAAACCATAATTTTTGCCTCGCATCATGAATAATATAATGAATAAAATACCTTACTTACAGGTACATATTCACAAAGATGGCAATGTGATTTAATTATCAGCGCGGGGGCTTTACCGGGACAGAATAAGCTTGGGACGCTTATGTCTGTAAGTTCTGGGATTAGCGGAAGTAGGCAGGTCATAAGGGATATTATATCATTGGATGCCTGGATGGTAGTGACTTGCCTTCGTTTGAGGAAGTCGATTCTACTAAGTAACGACAGAAGGCTGCCCATGTCTAAAGAGGCGGCTGTGGAAGGCCTGGGTGAATGTTGTGGTTGGGTCGGAGGGGTAATTTTGACTGCTTTAGGGGGCTGATTGGTAGTTATAACTGGTATAGGGGGAGTCGACTGGGGAGTCTGTGCTGGCCGTCTTTGCATGACTGGTTTCAAGGCCGCTGCGTAGTTAACATGCTTGGCCTTGGGGGTTATTTTGGCGGGTTTTGGGAAGGCCGGGCACCCACGGTAAGTGGCCGTGTGTACGGCGGTCTTACAATTTGAGCAGGCTATTGGCTCATTTTGTGATCTGGGGCATGCTGTGCTCATGTGGTTTTGACCACATCTTACGCAACGTGGGGCCACGTGGCAATTGGATTGGGTGTGTCCAAACTTTTGGCATCTATGGCATTGAATAGGGGAGGATCTTTTATGGGGTGATTCTACAGTTATTTGTAGATCACAGATCTCTTTGATGTCGAATATATGCTTTTCGGTCTTTGGAAGTTAGAGCAGAACTAGGGGCATAAGGGCTTTTGTCCTAGGGTGTCTCATCCTGTGGACTGATGTTGGGTGGAATTTTTTTGCAGATAGCTCATTGGCGACTATATCAGATGTGAGAGACTCACAAAGACCACGCAGGACTACGCGCAGCGGTTCTACTTCACGTAGTTTGTATGTGTGGAATTCCACATTTATTGATTTGAGATAGGCTGTTGCCCGTCTGAAATCGTCGGGAGTAGCCGGTTCTATTTTAATGGGTTCTTTTTGGTTTTTGGAAACTTTTTGAGATCTTTAGCCATTTTCATTTGGTGTGGATGAAGATAGGTAGTGGGATTGATGGTTTGCGTGGGGCAGACGGTTGGGTTGGAGCATATATCGGTGGCTGCTGGGCTGTCCAGCAGAGCGTATCTGTTTTTAGTTAGGGGTGGTTGGGAAGGAACGTCCGCGCTTTTTCTCTTGGAAGTTTTTGCGGGTTTAGAGAACCCGTCTGAAGTGGGGGAGGTGGGCAGCTTTATGGCCTCTGCGAAGCGGCCGGCCACCGCACTCTCGTCGACTGGCGTGGGGTAAATGAAGGCGGAAGCAGCAGCTTGGGGAGTTACCGCCGGTGGTTGGAGCGGTGGGAAATGGTTGTTGTAGACGGGATCGTCCACATTTCTGATCCTGGGGGCTGAGGTGGGTAGGGAAGTTGTTTGGGAATATTTAAGAAGCTCGGTGATAGTAGTACGTAACTCAGGGGACAGGTGGTTTGTTCGGGAGTAGCGAAGAAACGCCGCAAAGTCCTCCATGGATGGGGCTTTCAGTTTTTTATAGTTGCTGTTAGAGTGGAGGTACCTAGAGCTCCCCAGGGGATTGACCTGGGGCAGAAGGTGTCTTTCCACTGTAATCAGGGTAGAGCGAGAACTGGATCCTCAAGCAAGCACGTATATATTTTGGTAGGATTGACGGCGACCGTGAAGATTACGGTCGCTTTTTGCCGTAAAAACGGCAGTTAGTGGATATAGAAATGTCTATCCGCTCAACCCTACGGTGATAACGTCGAAATGCTCACGCTCGAACGGCTAATGAAGAGGGCCTTCGCTGCTGGACATCTTCGACCTACGCTGGCTACCAGTACCGCTGCTAGGGCAGCGCCATGGTATAATGACTTAGAGATATGATATTGCGCATACGCCCCGCCCCCTCATGTGACGTCACGTGGTGAGGAACGTTATAGAAGTCCAACTACACACTTAAAACAAAGTCATTCTGAATCAAAAAGTTTCTATACGTCAGTTTAATGCGGTTGAAGTTACATTCACTTCGTCGCCTATGTTGTCTTTTTCAGATAATATAGAACGCAGCACTAAATTTAATCTTTTTCATTTTTATATTACACATATATACGCACAAGACAAGTATAATAATTAATGGGAGCCCTGAATTAGCATTGGGGATACACAGATTCAAAAAGTAGAGAAGACGTTCGCAGACATTTAGAGGACGTTAACATTCATACACTTGATTTGATCATCATGTCACATAATCACAGTATAGTATTCTGATCTTAAAAAATTACTTCCAGCTGTATGCACTTAAATATTAGTAAAATACCTAATTTGTTAACAGGTTGTGATGAAACGTCAAACTCCACTGTACGACAGCATATTATTGTTGCATTGGACTCACCACATGACGCCATGCGCGAGACTGTTCTAAAAATAGGTAGTTTCATTGTCATGTCTCTCGTTATTTGTATCATGGGACAGCGTCTGGCGGCTGGGTGGGCGGAGTCTGGCAACTGCTTCGACCAATGGGGCGTTTCTCGCTCTCAAGCTGACTATAGTCGCTTGGAATGGCTTGAAACGTGCTGTTTCTCTGCTGTCGGAACGATGAATGCTATGAAACCGAGGCTGGATGTCCTCTCGCTTACTTAAAGGTGCCTTTAAGCCATGTTGCCATATTTATTGTTATGTTCATCTTAACTTACCTTTGAAAATAATTATTTTTCTTATCACATTATCACTGATTGATCGAGTTCATATGCCTGGAAGTGATCGCCTGTATCGCGAAAAACTAGAGTTCCCAATCCAAAAACATTTTATATTTTCCTCATTTGTTGACATTTTGCACCGCTGTCCATTTTGCCGCGTTTGAAGCAACGACCTTGCATGTCAAATCGGCACTGTATAAATACGCTAGCGTCAAAGTACCAATCGAGCTAAGACGTACGAATTCTCTAAAATGCAGGGTTTGATTATTTGCTCATTTTCTCATTGAAAAAGCTGGTTCATGGTGATATTTTCATCCTAAATGATAGTAAAATCGCCATAGATTATGGTATTGGTGAACTCATAGTTAAAAAATTAGATTTAAATATTGTAACAGGCGATTGAAAAGTGCACATTTCGTTCGTCCATAAGAAATGCATGGGGCGTGATTTAAAATTTCTTGCGTTATGAACCCAGTTTGAAATTCCCGCTTCGACAAAAACGTTGCACTAATGTGGTCCATTGCCAGTTGCCAGATAATAGTTTGTTAAAAGTTTATTTTGCAAACAACAAACAGATTTTAATGAAATTTTGCATGTATAACAATTTTTTCTTGATCGCAAGTTACGAAAATAGTTGTGAAAAAACCCGAAAATGGATCTTCGAGTAATTTTTATTAATAAATCTGATTTTTGCTCATTAACCTCTCGATACCGCAGCCTCTAATTCCTTGTTGGTATAAATACAGCCATGCCTGCCTACATGTTACATGGTTTTTCAACAAAACATATCGTAATAATTCAGCTACGAGTAAATGGTTAAGTTTTTTCCTTGAAAAAAAGCAACTATATACAGCTTCAAATTAACCATGTCATGTAATAACAGTGTTACGTATTGCCTCCCATGGCCAACTTTAAGTATAAATTAAACTCAACGCTCGATGAGATAGATACGTTTGTAATATCATTCTTCTGTTTCGTGTTTTGTTACTTATTACTAAGTGAGTGGTGGACGTGCCGCCACCTAGTTGCGGAACCAAGTAGTATGTTGTCACGACAGCTCCAAATAACACGAAGTGTTAAAAAATAGAGATTGTATACAACCAACTAACAATTTAAAAAAATGTCAGCCCTGGCCCATTTCTACCCTAATATGGGGACAAAGTATGTAAGGCTAGATGCATTTTCGCAACAATTAGAACCGTAGACCGTTTCGTTCTCATTAGAGCTCTTCAGTACGGCATACTAATTGCAGCAAAAATACACCTAGAAACTAATACGGCTATAGTAGCCAGCCTTTCAACACTAAGTGAGTGGTGGACGTGCCGCCACCTAGTTGGGGAACCAAGTAGTATGTTGTCACGACAGCTCCAAATAACACAAAGTGTTAAAAAATAGAGACTGTATCTAACCAACTAACAATTTAGTAAATTGTCAGCCCTGGCCCATTTCTACCCTAATATATGGACAAAGTATGTAAGGCTACATTTTCGCAACAATTAGAACCGTAGACCGGTTTCGCTCTCATTATAGCTCTTCAATATGGCACTTAGTGTTGAAAGTCTGGCTACTATAGCGGTATTACTTTATAGGTGTATTTTCGCTGCAATTAGTATGCCGTACTGAAGAGCTCCAATGAGAGCGAAACCCGTCTACGGTTCTAATTGTTGCGAAAATGCATCTAGCCTTACTTACCTATTACTGTTAAAACCTCCATTATTTTCCGTAACTTGCAAAATATATTTATCACTTCATATATATTTTTTGAATATATTCAGTTTAACAACCAGAACCGTTTCTATTCGGAAAATAATTACAGGAATAGTTATATTGTGCCGTCATAATTACAAGCTTTACTTGTATTCTAACTTTGTTTACCTAACGTCGCAACGTCCGCTCATTTCCACGCTTGTGGCAAATCACATGCGACAGTTGGTAATATTATCATATCATGATTATAATGACTCAGTCGTTATATCATGGTATCATATCATCAACCCGATGTGTGTATTAATTTTAACTTTCGGTACTTACATTATATTATCATTAATTTCACCGTCATCGCCAATTTGTATGATTAAATAATTTTCAGTTTGCCTATCAGTAATCGGCTAAATAAGAATCATTTTGCGTTTTTTAACTTGCCCAAACAGTTTCTGTCTTCTGCTGTGGCAAATAAAAACTATTCTTTTGGCAAAATCATATAACGTGTTCTACTTCGGAAATTATTTTTCATCTTGCAATATTCTGTCGAAAGTTTCCTTAAATGAGTTCAATATGGCCTAAATCGGAATGACACGAGGCTACTTTTAAAATTTCAGGCCATATTAACTAGTTATCTAATAAACGATCAAATTTCATTTGAATTTTTTACTTATCTAATTCTATACAGTTGTCGTTTCAAAGTAGTTACTTATCATTAGTATCGTATTTTTAGATATCGACTAATCAACCATTTTTATTTTATTTTGTTATTGTTACTGACTAACCAATAGACCATTTGCATGTTTTTTCTTATAACATCTGATAGACATCCCACAAAGATGATTTTTAATATTTTTTTCATTTCACATACTACAAAAATAACGACGCAAAATAATATTCGAAAATGCGAATTTCATAATTGATTTCAAACACCACTATTTTGCCGGCATAATCTGTGACGTCACTGGACGGTAATGTCACAATGACAATGAGCGTACTTCTCTGTGTTGTACATCACCACGATGTCGAGTAACAAGCAAACGTACTTATCATACCATAGGGCAAATGTAAACACGTCATCTATTCACTGTCCAGTACGTCACGACCAATAACAGGACGTTCGCGGTCACATAATAATTCGAAAGTTTTTGATTTTACAAGTCTTTTTCTGACCACTACATATGTTTTTGGGTGTTTTCATGCATGTAATAATGTTCTATTTATGTAAAACTATTAATGAATGTTCAATTCATGTAATAGAAATTCCATGCAAATTGTCTATTGTACTTATTGGAATCGGTTGCCAAGTTCGACAAACAATGGTCATATGTGTAGAATTTAAATTTTGACTACTCCTTGTATAAACAGAACGGCTTGAAACCATAAATATGTAAAGATTATTATTTTTATTATATGTCTATGCTTGAAACGTATGGTAGAGGTAGGAGGTAGACAACCAGCTATACTCCCAAATGAAATGATTTGAACTAATTTCAAATTTAAAAGTTTAAAGTTTTAAAGTTGTTTTTATATAGATCGGAGTGTTTTTGAGGTTTACTATCAAACAAGTTAATATGCCTAACTAAGGTTTCTAACAGATAAAATTAATACGCTTCTTCCCACTGCGATATTTTTCATTATCTGACTTCTTCAGTGAGTTATAAGATGTAACTAAATGAAATATATATTTATTGTTTTTGAATATTCTCAAGACTGTCGTACTTTTAGGCTGGTAATAAACTAAAATAGTAGATGGGTGTGTTTTTAACAACTATAAGGTATAGTTTTGTCAATAGTAATTTTTTCTGGGTTCAGTTTGAAATTTCACCCTTTATTGATGTATTCCTATTCATATCAATATTATGATTTACCTGGTTGTGGGACCTGCTAATATTGACAACAATTTAATATTTTATTATGTGTCCTTCTGCAGCATGGTGATGTCCAGTGTCATCCTGTAGAATGTAAGGAACCGAAGTGTAAAAATCCAGAGCTTCATCCTGGGGAATGCTGCCCAAGATGTCTGCGTAAGTACAGGTTGTTAGATAGAATATGATTAAAAGCATGTGTTTTGTGTACTAAATTATTTACAGTTTTTGTAACATTTTTAAAAGTACCGTTTACTAAAATTATAACATATAAGTACTGAAATAAAGCTGCATAACCATTTCTCAGTGTACAACAGGACTAGGTTCTTACATTGCAGTTATACACACATAACACATTAACAAGCTGTGTATGATAAACAAACAACAATTGATGATCTTATCACTCCTTTCTCTCATTGTTGGTAATCTCCAAAATCGGTATGACAAAGATCTGGCAATGAATGATAAAAACCAACAAGTTGTCAATGACATCACCTCTCAAGTTAGCAAGTTTAGTTTAGAATTATAATAATTAAGTTTTCTGAGGAATGTTGCCTTTAATTTTATAACTTATAACACAGGTAGATGGCTAAGCTACACTTGCTCGAGACGTACTAGTCCTCTAACCAAAAATACTATTTTCTCTTACTAGTTTCCCTTTCTCTATTAGCTTATTTGTAAGATGTATCCGCTGAAACAAAGTCTTACTGGACAGATGTTATTTAATAATAATAGAAAATTTATAAAAAAAAATATTTACATTTTGCCACAAAAACAACCATAATATAATATTATACCAACTGTTTTCGGTAAACGTTGAATATAGGGTACAGACAAACTGTGCATGTAACAAATGATGTCCAATCACGATAAATGTGAAGCTGTGTTGCCAGATCTAAAAATTTAACTCTAAATTAGACTACAAAATAAAACGTAATGTACCATGATACTACCCAATAGAGGGATTCTGGGAATGGTCTCAGATTTGATGCCTACAAAGATCAGTAGAGATCTGTCTTTCAAGACTGTCCTCCCGGAAAGGGAGGACTGGGAGCGAAATCAAACGACCCTATTGAGAGCCGATCTCTGCTGGTACTCTGACGGCTCCAAAACCAATATGAGAATAGGAGCCGGCGCATATGGGGGCAGCACCGATGCTAGACTATCAGCTAGCCTCGGCAAGTAGGCAACCATACACCAGGCAGAAGTGTATGCCATCGAGATGTGTGCAAGGGAAAATATAAAAAACCAGTGCACACACAAATCGATAAAGATATATGCAGATAGCCAAGCTGCAATAAAGGCTCTTGGTTCCTACCGGTGTAATTCAAAAACGGTATGGAGTTGTAAATATGCCCTTAACGAACTGGGCAGCTGTAATGAGGTGTCGCTGGTCTGGATACCGGGTCACTCGGACCATGATGGCAATGTTGCGACCGACATGCTTGCCAGGAGTGGTGCCCAGAGAGGCTTTGTCGGACCAGAACCGGTGCTGGGGATAACATCATGCATGGCGAAACGCACCTTAAAGACCTGGACAGAAAGAATGACAATCCAATATTGGCAAAATCTTCCAGGATTAGCTCACTCTAAGGCCTTCATAAATGGCCTGTCAGAGTCAAGGGCTAAAAAACTTCTAGAGTTAAACAGACAACAACTGAGTACTCTAGTCGGCCTGTATACAGGACACTGCCGCTTGCGTCACCACATGCACCGTATTGGGGTTGGTCAGGAGACTGAGTGTCGGCTGTGTATGGAGAGTGACGAGGCAGCAGAGCACGTACTGTGTTCCTGTCCGCCGGCGGACAGGACTAGATACCTGCTCTTTGGCAAGATAATGCTTGCTCCAGAGGATCTGGATCAACTTTCGCCCACAAAGATTATCGACCTCTGCAGGAGGCTGGCTTTGTTGGGTGAAATATAGACTATTAGGTGTGAGCCACAATAGACCTTATGGTCGCGGTGGAGGGACCGGTATGGCCCATTCACAATCAAACCTACCATGATACAAATTTGTATCATGGTAATGTACTGTTTAGGATTTATGTTGAATGTTAACGTCTTTTTAATTAAATGAAAATATCAGTAAGTAATAATAATCATAATCATAACAGAGAATGAAAAATAGAAAGTAGATATAATGCCAAAATTGATCATTGGGAGTTAATAATAATATCAATAATTGAAAAATTGAACGAGTGTCTCCCCTTAGGAAATGGACTCGAGCACAGGTTTTATTAGATCGTTATGAACAAGACCTGGGTAAAGGTGAAAGGTGCAGTTTAAGCAGAGTCCTTCCCACAACCTGCCCTGACCATCAGTTTGTCTAATTAAAACCCTGTGGGAAGGACAACCATGAGGTAATGTACATATTAGGTATTACGGTCGCATGACCTTGATGTATGCCAGGATTAATTACCTCATAGTTCTCGTGCCCCCACCGTTTCAATTAGTCAAACTGATATTCAGGGAAGGTAAGGAGGTTGAGGGAAGGGTTCTGCTTAAACTGCACCTTTCACCCTTTACCCAGGCCTTGTTTATAACGATTTAATAAAACCCGTGCTCGAGTCCATTTCCCACGGCGAGACAATGGTTCAGTTCTTCAATTTTTGATATTATTAACTGTCACATCAATTTTGCCATTATATCTTTATATTTTCCGTTCTCTATTTTAATTATTATTATTACTATTACTTACTGATATTTTCCAACGTTTTATAAGCGAGAGACACAAGATATCTCACAAAACATCACCGAGATCATACAAGCTGGCATGGAATTATTTATTCCACGTACACAGAAAACCTCTTCAGCTCCTCAAGAGCCCCGGTTCTCTAAATCCTGTGACACGGCCAGACTTGAAAAGGTCAAAGCTCACAAAACGCTTCAGCACATTCCCTGTCAAGAAAACCGTCCAGCATTTAACGACACAAGAAACCGCTGTCTGCATTCTTTCTGAGGCAAAAACTCGTTTAATAACCACATCAAAAACAAAGTCCTCTTAAGCTCTAAGGGCAGCAAACCGTTGTGGACTATTGCTAAATCTATTGGGAATAATTTATGCAAGAGCATGTTCCCACCTCTTGTTTCAGGGGATGAAATTGTTTCTGCCGCCACTTTTTGCCTCGTTGTTCGCCGGCAATTCTACTCTCAACCCACCTCCAAATGTTCAAACAACAACAGTCCCCAATGTCTCGCATAAAATGACGGATATCATTTTTAAAACTAAAAAGGTACGAAAGATGCTCTCTTCTCTTAATACCAGGAAAGCCCCTGGCCTTGACGAGATCCCAGCAATTGCTCTCAAAAAATGCGCACCAGAACTGGCTCCTGTCCTGACTCGTCTGTTTCAGACATCTTACAATAGAGGCATCTTCCCTAGTAACTGGAAAACTGCTCGAGTACAACCCGTCCCCAAGAAAGGGTCCAAAGCGCTTCCTAGCAACTACAGGCCGATTTTTCTCCTTTCAGTGTCTCTGAAGTGATGGAAAAGTATATAAACACCGAATTACTAAAATTTCTTGAAAAACACAGTCTAATCCACGACAGGCAGTATGGATTTCGTCAGCGCAGATCAACTGCCGGCCTCCTTTCCTTTATCACCCATTCTTGGAACAAGTCTATGGAACTACACGGTGAATCCCACTTTGTCGCTCTAGACATATCCAAATCATTCGACCAGGTCTGGCACGCAGCGCTGCTTAATAAACTTCCGGCCTATGGCCTACCACCAAAACTCTGTACCTGGACAGCAAATTTCCTCTCCAACCGGAGCAGTTCTGTTGTCGTGGATGGCCATTCCTCTAAGCTGTATCCAATTAATGCAGGAGTCCCTCAAGGTTCAGCTTTAGCCCCTACTTTGTTTCTTCTCCACATCAATGACCTCCTCTCTAGCACATCCAACCCAGTTCACTGTTACGTGGATGACAGCACCCTCCACTCAAATATACAACACTCTAAGCCTGTCTTTTTAGCCCAATTAGATGAGGATCGCAGACTTATGGACGGTTCTGTCTCTGTGGATCTCTAAAAAATATTAGACTGGGGAGGTAGAAATATTGTACAATTCAACTCTACCAAATCTCAGTCTTGCTTTCTATCTCATAAGAGATACACTAGCTCTAGACACATTACAATGAACAACCAAGTTATTCAAAGTAATGAGTCATCTTCACTTGTTGGCATTTCTGTGGATCGAAATCTGAATTGGCACACCAATTACAGAAGCGGCTGCTAAGAAATTAGGTTTTCTATTCCGGCCTTGCAAATACTTTTCACCAGCTAATCTCTATACCTAATATACTTCACAAATAAAGCCAAAACTCGAATACTGCTCCGACATCTGAGGTGTCGCTGCCGCTTCTACACTCGCTATCCTGAACTCCATTCAGAAGAGAGCTATACGTCTCATCGGTGACCCTACCCTCACCCAAAGGCTGCCATGCCTTGCCCACCGACGTGCCGTTGATGACCTTTCGCTCTCTTTTATAAATATCTGCACGGCCACTGCTCAGAGGAGCTTTTTTCCATAGTTCCTCCAGCTGCTGCCCCCAACAGATCTACCAGGGGAACAGAGCGAATGCACCCTTTTACTGTCCAGGTCACCAGACATAGAACATCTTGTTATGCCCGCTCTTTTGTCCCGAGGACTTCCAAGTTGCAGAATTCTTTGCCGGCACATGTTTTTCCTTCTCTGAACCTCCAAATCTTCAAGTCTAGAATTAACAAGTTGCCTCTTTCCGCCTTGTCGAGACCCACGGTACGATAGTATTTAGGCTGTAAGCCCTCATGGTGTGTTGTTGAAATTTAAAAAAAAGAAGAATTGGGTTCTCCAAATTCTACTTATAATAACAAGGAAATTAATAATTTATAACTAATGTTTGCATGTTATCTAAAGTAGTTTGGTTTGACTGCCTGAATTTGTAATGATTTCATTATGGTTGGCTTCAGTTTAATTTTGTTTCAGTTCAGTGCTACCATGAGAAAACACACTACGATCATGGAGAGGTTGTGTCGTATGGGAAGTGTGTCGAGTGCAAATGTAAAGATGGTAACATGATATGTACAAAGATAGACCCAGAAATTAACTGCCCCAAGTTGTCTTGTCCACCAGAGGAACAACTGAGTGCTACAGATAGCTGTTGTAAATTTTGCCCAGGTAGGTTTCGCAGTTATTTGTTTACACCCTGTATATATACCTAATCAGCGCGATTATTAGATTAGAATAGAGTTGAACTTTATTTTAATGTTTGACATATTTTTGATCCAGGTTAAGTTCTTCTAGCAAATATCATCTGATCAAATTTAACATAAATAATATTCAGTTGTAAATGTACGAGGCACATTCATAAAGTAAAGGCCGTTTGGTCATTTAAAAAAATAAAAGTATCTAATGTGATATTGTTGTATCTTACAATAGATACTCTCTTTTGCTATTAAAATTATTTCGTTTTCCGCTGTTTCATAAAAAATACTTTTCTTCTCTTTGCCCTTTTAAGTTCATCTTTATAGTTTATGTATATGGTATCCTCGCCTTCAAAAAAAAACCTTTCGTTTCTAACTCAATTTCGTTAAGCTGTTCTCTTATATCTGCTACAACAAAGCCAAGAAACACGTCATCTGTACTACTCCAAATAATACATTCAGGTCCATGGTTTCTAAAGTTTTGTTGGTTTTCACTCGCTCCAAAGTCCTTGTCCAAATCGATGTTAATAGAGCTGTTTCGAAGGTTTCCATTTTATCGTGCAGAGCCTTGGCTCCGTTTCCAGCTGCAGGTTTCTCGTCTGTATTATTACTTAATTGAAAAAATAATTTTTAATCGCTTTATAGTTTTTATGCAAAGCGTTTACTGCCTTGAATCATGCAGACCCATCTAGTTTCAACAAAAGTCATTCACTATTTTTTAGTTACAAACAATTTTTATTTTCACCTATCGAACTTTATAACCAGAAATTCTGGATGAGTCTTGACCCCTGGGTGCCCGCCCCAAGCTACCAGCGGTTAAACCGGCACTGGATCACTTCGCAGTTTTTGGTTCACTTGTTCAACGATTTCGTTGGTCTGAATACTGGGCCTGTCACTGTGCTCGTCACAATGCACATTTGTGCGGCTATTTTTTAAGTCTCGACACCACTTTCTAACCTTTTCTTCACTCATTACTGTAGGTCAATACACAAAATACAACTCCCAATGAATTCCAGCAGATGAAGATCCTTCTCCACACAAAAATTGAATTATAGTAATATATTCTAAGATAATATTTACATTACATGTTCATGCTCGTTGTTCTGTCACTTTTAAATTCAAATGTCGCGCGCTACACTGACATAGAGTAAGTGTTACTAATGGTTTCCGCCAGAAGACCAGAGAGGGGGAAGAAGAATGAGAGAAGGGAGAGAAGCTTGCATCCCTCTGCCACTTGTTTTTGAGTCCTTGAAGAGGCAAGAGGTCTCGAGAAAGCGAATTGCTTTCAACCCCTTGAAGAGACACGAGGTCTCGAAATATCCATTTTGTTTGTAAGTCCGTTGGGAGACACGAGGTCCCTAGAGGTGTTGTGTGTGAATACAGAAAAACGAAGCTTATGTTCCTGCATTATTGGAGAATAAAGGTAGGTAACTTTGCTTATTGTCAGTGCCCTATTTGTTCTGTTTTTTTGTTATTCATTATAAAATAAATACACGTGGTATTTACATTTGGCCCATCGACCGGATTTTTATAGTTGTTTTGTTTTGTTATTAGTTGATACAGTCCATTTTTTGAAGTAATTTTACTTGTTTCCTTTAGTCTAGTAAATTTGTAATTGTTTATTGCCGTGTTGAGTCATTTAATTTCAAGGTGACGTTATTGCTTGTATATAACTAGGTACATACTCGAATTGCATATTGTTGAAATCACGTTTGCATATTGTTTAAATCGCGTTTAGGAATTTTTTGCGTTGAACAATGGAGTTGATTCAGCTAAAAAATAAGCGCGAAAGCGTTTATAGACGAGTAGAAGCCATATTGCACGCGGCTCAACAGGTCAAAATAGACGCAGTAGTGGATTTAGATAGGTTGAATAGATTTGAGGTTCGTTTTGAGGCGTTGAATGAGTTGGTCAATCTATTTGATTCATTGCATTTGGACATCGTGTCGGTAGTTGATCGATCAGAGTTGGAGAGCGAGCATGAAATGCAGAACAAATTCGATGAACTGCAATACTCTATAAAAACTATCTATCGAGAACTGAGAGGTTATGCAAATAAAGCCGCTGAGAATCAAGCTCGATCCGTTTTTCACGGTAGTTCGAAATCGAGTCGAGCATCGAGTAAGTCGCGGTGTTCTGTCAAATCATCGAACGCTCGATCTCTCAGTGAAAAGGAAGTAACGAACGCAAACGCGATTATGTCAACTTCAAATTTAAACAGACATTTGAGGTTACCGAAAATCGAAATGCCAAAATTCGATGGAAATTGGAAAAACTGGCCAACCTTTTATGATCTGTTTAAAACAATGATTCATGAGAACGAATCATTGTCAGATATTGAAAAGTTCCAATATTTGAGTGCTTCGTTAGTGAAGGATGCAGCTGGCCTAATCAAGAATTTACCGCTAACGGGAAGCAATTATGGGATTGCATTCAAGTCTCTGGTCTCAAGGTATCACAATACCCGGGTTTTGTTGACCAATTATTGGCAGGGTATTGTACAGGCCCCCAAAGCAAATAGTGAATCTGCTTCTTCCCTACGAACGTTGTTGTCTGTATTCAGTGAAAATTTGGAAGCGTTGAAGCAGTTGAACATGACATGTGGGATTTCACTAAATTCAACATGTTGCTGCAAAAGGTGGATATGAGTCTTAAGCAAAAATTTGAGCTTGAGTTTTGCGAATCGGACATTCCCAGTTTTAGTAGTTTATGTAGATTCTTGGAAAAGCAGTGTAAAGCAATGGAGACAACTGCCTTAACTTCCAATTATGTGACTAATAGAAGGCAGCATGTTTCAGCAACCACTGCTAGGCCCGCTTCGTCCTTTGTTACCAGCACAAAGCTTGTATGTGCTTATTGTAAGGAGGAGCACCCCATGCTCAAGTGTGATGGATTTCTATCTTTATCCTCTCATAAACGGTATACGTTCGCAAAAAAGAATAATCTTTGTTTTAACTGTTTATCAAACTCGCATGCCAGCAGGGAGTGCAAGTCATCAAGTTGTCGTGTATGTAATAAACACCATCATACATTATTGCACTTCCCAAAAGCACCGGCATCGGGAGATGAGAGTGACTCAAACAAGCCACCTGTGGAAGAGCCACAAGGTGCAGAGCAATTGCGTGTGTTGGCAAGTGTGGTAAAAAGGGAACAGTCCGTGTTACTGGCAACTATAATGCTATTAGTACGAGATAAAAATGGAAAGGTTAGGAGATGTCGAGCTCTCCTGGATTGTGCGAGTGAGGCTAATTTCATTTCGCAGCAGTGTGTTGAAAAATTGGGGCTCAACACCTCATCTCGTTCAGTGATGGTTCAAGGCTTGAACCAAATGAGCTCGCTTGCTAGCCAAGGCACTCTCAAATGTCGAGTAGAGTCCATTTATGAGCCAACAAAGTTAGAGTTGGACATGATTGTGATTCCGAACATTTGTTCCAAGATCCCTTCTGCTAAAATTGAGCAGTGCCACTGGCAACATATTCAGAACTTAGAGTTGGCAGATTCAGAGTTTGGTATACCAGGGGACATTGAAATTTTGTTGGGTACTGACGTTTATGCTCATGTGGTTAGACCTGGAATAAAGAGAGGGCCTCGAGGTGCACCAGTGGCCATCAATACTGTTTTTGGTTGGGTGCTTATGGGCAGTGTAGAACAGTCAAAGTCTCATTCTGTTGTGAATAGTTTATGCACGTTGGTCGACTTGGATCATACCTTGAAACAGTTTTGGAGCTTGGAACAGGTACCACAAGGTTTAGTTATGTCTCCGGAAGATAAAAAATGTGAGGAAATCTTCAAGAAGACTCAGCACCGAAATAGTGCTGGGAGATATATTTTAAATATGCCCTTTCGTGAGGGTACTCCGTGTTTGGGAGAATCTTTCAGTGTTGCATTGAGGCGGTTTTACTCCCTGGAAGCACGTCTTAGTAGGGATCCAGCGTTGCACAAGTCCTATTCGGAGTTTATCAGGGATTATTATGAGTCTGGCCATATGTCTCTGGTATCAGATGTAGCTGTGGAACCATCTGATGCATACTATATTCCCCATCATTGTGTGTTGCGTCCTCACAGCCTTTCGACCAAACTGCGGGTGGTATTTGATGCTAGTTCCAAAAGTACGAATGGTGTATCTCTGAACGATACGTTGTTAGTGGGAGCGAAGTTGCAGACAGATATTGCCACTGTGTTGTTGAATTTTCGCTCAAACAAAATTGCATTTACTGCTGACATTCGGCAAATGTATCGACAAATTTTGGTTGTAGATAATCATAGGGATTATCAAAGAATTCTCTGGAGGTTCTCAAAGGGGGAACCTGTACAGAAATATCGCCTTAATACTGTCACATATGGGGTCTCCTCAAGCCCACACATGGCAATCCGAACAATGATGCAGCTTTGTGATGATGAGGAATCATCTTTTCCATTGGCAGCAAAGCTAGTTCGGTCCGATCTCTATGTGGATGATGTAGTCAGTGGAGTCGACTCATTGTCAGAGGCTTTTGAGTTGCAACGGCAATTGATTGGGTTGTTTGCTAAGGGGGGTTTTGAATTGAAGAAGTGGGCCAGCAATAATTCGAAACTGTTGTCCACAGTATCAGCTGATAGTCAGCAACCTCGATCGTTAGATTTAAATGATCCATCAGTGTTGAAAATTTTAGGATTGCAGTGGTGTCCCATAGGTGATACATTCTCTTTTAATGTTGAACCTATTGATCGTCCGTGCACAAAACGAAATCTTTCGGAATTGGCAAGAATTTATGACCCCCTGGGTTTTTTGTCTCCTGTTACCCTGTTGGCAAAATATCTTATGCAGTGCTTGTGGGAGCAAAAAGTGGGATGGGATGATAAGCCCTCAAAGGATATTGTTGGTCAGTGGTCTCAGTATAAATCACAACTCAGTGCGCTAGCAGGTTTATCAATTCCCAGAGGCATAAAACACGATAATATCATCAGTACAGAACTCCATGGGTTCTGTGATGCATCGGAGCGAGGGTATGCTGCAGTTGTTTACTTAAGACAAGTATCAGAGGAGGGTCAAGTTTGGATCAATTTTCTGTGTGCCAAGTCCAAGGTATCACCTTTAAAAAGAATATCGATTCCACGTCTCGAATTGTGTGGGTGTTTATTGTTGGCAAAGCTTCTGGAATTTGTGTGTCGGGTGTATGAAGGTCGCTTTGAGTTTAACTCTATGTATGCTTGGTCAGACTCTATGGTGGCACTTGCCTGGATAAAATCATCTTCCAATAGGTGGAAGACCTTTATTGGGAATCGAGTAGCAAGCATACAAGAGACGATTCCTCCAGAGTCATGGCATCACGTAAGTGGACAAGAAAACCCAGCTGATTGTGCATCGAGAGGCATGTTACCTTCTGGGTTTTGTGAGCATCCACTATGGTGGGCGGGACCCGCCTGGCTAAAATTGGCCCAAGTCGTTGCGTTTTGAGCCGCCAGAAGAGTGCCTGGCGGAGCAACGAACTCTCCCCGTACTAGTTACTTTGGCAAATGAGGAGTGGCTCAGTAAACTTTTGAATCGCTTTTCGCATCTACGGAAAATTCAGGGTGTTGTTGTATATTGTCAGCGGTTTGTGCGAAATTGTAGGGTGTCTCCATCTGACCGAACTACTGCATCTCTGACAGCCACCGAATTACAGGAGGCGCTTCATATGCTTATCAAATGTGCTCAAGGTGAAGTATTTCAAAGGGAAATAGCATCCTTGGTTAAGGGTGAGAGGTGTGCGAGGGCAATAAATAAGTTAGCCCCCTTTCTGGATACAGAGGGTATCCTCAGGGTGGGCGGTCGCCTTCGTCAAGCTGATGTTCCAGTTGAAGTGAAACACCCTATATTGTTGCCCCGCTCACATCGTCTCACCGAGTTAATCATTGCACACACACACCATGTCAATCTTCATCCTGGTCCTCGCACATTGCTTCATTTGCTTTCGCAACAGTTTTGGATTTTGTCCCCTCGGAGAGCTATTCATCATGTTTTGTCAAGGTGCTATCGTTGCTTTCGAGTGAATCCTACTCCCATGGCACCGATGATGTCTGATTTGCCAGTTGCCAGGGTTTCTCAGTTGAAGCCGTTTTCACACAGCGGAGTTGATTTTGCAGGTCCAGTTTTTGTGACACAGGGCAGATATCGAGGTGTCCGAAAGGTGAAAGCATATATTTGTTTGTTTGTGTGCATGGCAACGAAGGCCCTCCATTTGGAAGTAGTGTCTGATCTTTCAGCGGAAGCCTTCTTGGCAGCTCTTCGGAGGTTTGTGGCTCGCAGAGGAAGATGTGACAATTTGTATAGCGATAGAGGTACCAACTTCGTCGGCTCAAATAAGCAGCTCTTAAACTATGCAAAGGGGGCAGCAGATGCTTGTACCATTAAGTGGCATTTCAACCCCCCATCAGCTCCGCATTTTGGAGGTCTGTGGGAGGCAGGAGTGCGCTCAGTCAAGACTCATTTGCGAAGGGTGATCGGTTTGCAGATTCTGACCTTTGAGGAAATGTCCACGTTGCTTGCTCAAGTGGAATCAGTTTTGAATTCTCGACCATTGTGTAGTGCGAGTACTGATCCAAATGATCTGTTAGCCCTATCCCCAGGACATTTTCTTACAATGGAACCGTTAGGTGCTCCTCCTGATGCTGATTTGACTTTGTTAAGTATGAATCGCTTGTCACGCTGGCAGCTGGTGCAAAGGATGCACCAGGACTTTTGGCGCCGCTGGAAGAACGAATACCTGCATACACTGCAGCAGCGTGGTAAGTGGGATACTGTGCAAACGTCCCCCCCGATCGGAGCTTTAGTTGTGATTAAAGATGAGACTTCGTCACCTCTTGTTTGGAAGCTCGGACGCATTATGCAACTATACCCAGGCCGTGATGGTATGGCTCGGGTAGCTCAAGTTCGCACTAGTAGTGGCACTTTTGATAGGCCTCTGACGAAGTTATGTCTGTTGCCATCGCAGTAATACGTCTGCCTTGAAATTTTTTTGTACAGTTAATTATAAATCCAATAGCTTCAGTTTTTTGTTTTTTGTGCTTATTGTAAATTTTTGTTTTGTTTGTTTATTTGAGAAACAATATAATTGTGAAAATAAATCCTTATTTTGGTGGGCGGAATGTTCATGCTCGTTGTTCTGTCACTTTTAAATTCAAATGTCGCGCGCTACACTGACATAGAGTAAGTGTTACTAATGGTTTCCGCCAGAAGACCAGAGAGGGGGAAGAAGAATGAGAGAAGGGAGAGAAGCTTGCATCCCTCTGCCACTTGTTTTTGAGTCCTTGAAGAGGCAAGAGGTCTCGAGAAAGCGAATTGCTTTCAACCCCTTGAAGAGACACGAGGTCTCGAAATATCCATTTTGTTTGTAAGTCCGTTGGGAGACACGAGGTCCCTAGAGGTGTTGTGTGTGAATACAGAAAAACGAAGCTTATGTTCCTGCATTATTGGAGAATAAAGGTAGGTAACTTTGCTTATTGTCAGTGCCCTATTTGTTCTGTTTTTTTGTTATTCATTATAAAATAAATACACGTGGTATTTACATTACATCTATTTATTAACTACATTATGCTTAGGTGACATTAGGAAATAAAGCAATTGTAACAAATAATAAACTAAATCTAATCACTCAACGGTTTTCACATATCCGTGTTGACTGTCTGTTTAAAATCCCATCACTCCATGTATGCGTGATACCAATGCAGCATTATACCGGGTGATTAATTCGCGTACTTCACAACTAGCGGGAGAAACGATTGTCGTGGACATTGTTATCTGCATTCACCAACAGGCTAATGCTTACTAAAAGAAAATAACAACTACAGTAGCTTCATATAAAACCGATAGATGGTTACGCAGGCGTGAAACTGTATTCAGACCCGGTAACATTTAAATATAAGCCGACAACCCTTACTTTATGAATATACCTCATATAAATACCAGAAAAAACTACTAAAAGGCAATAAAAATTATGTTGGATGTTGAAATAACGTTTATTTTGCACAATGGGAGATGCATATACTGCAGTTGACTGTTTTAATCAATAATTTCATAGTTGAACATTTTTAAATTTGAATGGAGATAACAAAAACACTTTCGTAAACTTTATAAATATACTATATCAAGCTAAGCTACAGTGTTTACGTCTCATGACCATTAAAAATATATTTATTAGGTGTATCCTGTGTTTACTTGACAGCATGCTTTAACTAAAAGCCAATGAGCGAAAATGTATTGTCTTAAAGAGTTAAAATGTATCATAATTGTAACCCATAATGTGTTTCATTTCATCACTAATGGCCCCCTCATTGCATTGCTTAACTAACAATCTAACAAACATGCATTCTTGTTTTCATTCTGGCACAGGTGTTGACTATTGCGCAAAGGGGCATGACTGTCATGCTAACGCCACCTGTCTCAACTTACAAACCACTTCTACTTGCCAGTGTGATCGAGGCTTTCAAGGCAATGGACATTTCTGTAAAGGTAAGGTATCTAACATACATTCTGCTTTAATCATCGCTTAATAACTAGGCCCCAGCTTTGCTTCATATAACCACACTGTTAATATTTTTATCAATGTTCAATCACCACATTGGGAATAAATACAAAAAGCTTGTATTTTGATTTGTTTAGTTTTTTGTAGGTTATTTTTATTTTATTCTTTGGTTACTGTTTGTATCTTTATAAATTAGTTGTACTTATTTAGGTATTTATTATTTATTCCTAAGAAAAGTGTGAGGTCTTTTAAATAGTGAACCTTGACTGGATTACTTGACAATTAGCGATTTTTTTATAAAAATATTTCAACAACACACCACGAGGGCTTACAACCTAAATACTATCGTACCGTGGGTGTCGACAAGGAGGAAAGAGGCAACTTGTTAAATCTGGACTTGAAGGTTCGGAGGAGAAGGAAAAACATGTGCCGGGAAGGAGTTCCACAACTTGGAAGTCCTCGGGACAAAAGAGCGGGCATAACAAGATCTTCTATGCTTGGTGACCTGGACAGTAAAAGGGTGCATTCGCTCTGTTCCCTTGGTAGATCTGTTGGGGGCAGCAGGTGGAGGAACTATGGAAGAAAGCTCCTCTGAGCAGTGCCCGTGCAGATATATATAAAAGAGAGTGAGGTCACCAACGGCACGTCGGTGCGCAAGAAATGGCAGCCTTTGGGTAAGAGTAGGGTCACCGATGAGACATATAGCTCTTTTCTGAATAGAGTCCAGGATAGCGAGTGTAGAAGCGGCAGCAGCACCCCAGATGTGGGAGCAGTATTCGTGGTTTGGCCTTATTTGTGAAGTATATAAGGTATAGAGATTAGCTGGTGAAAAGTATTTGCGAGCCCGGAAGAGGAAACCTAATTTCCTAGCAGCCGCTTCTGCAATTGATGTGACATGTTGGTGCCAATTAAGATTTCGATCCACAGAAATGCCAACAAGTGAAAAGGACTCATTACTTTGAATAACTTGGTTGTTCATTGTGATAGGTCTAGGGCTGGTGTATCTCTTATGGGATAGAAAGCAAGACTGAGATTTGGTGGGGTTGAATTGTACAAGATTTCTACTTCCCCAGTCTAATATTTTTTGGAAATCCACAGAGACAGAACCCTCCATGAGTCTGCGATCCTCATCTAATTGGGCTAAAGAGACAGGCTTAGAATATTGTATATTTGAGTGGAGGGTGCTGTCATCCGCGTAACTGTGAACTGGGTTGGATGTGCTAGAGAGGAGGTCATTGATGTGGAGAAAAAACAAAGTAGGGTCTAAGGCTGAACCTTGAGAGTGACCATGCCGTGGCCTGAGCGACCAGGGGGGGGTGGGCGGGTGTGACTGATATAGCATTCAAGATTTGTAGTAAGGAGATCCAAGGGATTTGAACTGTGTGTTGGGCTGCGAGGAAAGTAATTAGGTTGCTGAATCATATTGGCTAAAGAATTGCTGACTGCGAAGGCCTCCGCTGCTCTCCCTTGTGGATCGGTTTTTAAAGCTCCTAGCCATTCCTTATTATGGACGTTGAAGTCACCAAGAATAGTGACCATGGAGGAAGGATATTCAGAAATCAGATGGTCGGTTTTTTCAGAAAGGTAGTCAAAGAGCTGGACAAAGTTGTTGTCAGAAGGTGACCGGTAAATGCAACAGATGAATTTAGTTGCAGCCCTGAGAGAGAGTTTTATCCATAGTATGTCTTTTCTTCCAGCTTCTAAATTGGGGAGTCTGGTGCAGGGTAGATTGCTACGGACGTACACGTACATGCCTCCATGCAATCTAAAGGAAGTAAGGAGCTCATACCCTGAAAAATTAAGGTGATTAGTGGCTGTTTTGGCAGTGATTTGGGTTTCGGTGAGAAGGAGTTGGGGCCTATTAGCCTGGAGGAAATGGTGGACGGAGTTCAGGTTAGAATTTAGGCCACGTATATTCGAGAAAGATATGTTAAATCTTGATGCCAGCGCCCTCTGCACACCTCTCCCGGAGATCCGAATGGAGGGGTATTTTACCTCCGGAATCTTTTGTACAAGGAGGAGCCATCATCATTTTTGCTTATAAGGGAAACCGACTCATACACCAGATCCGGAAACGCCCCATTTTATGCAGGTGTTTCTTGACGGCCATGTGTCCCGTCAAGAGACCTGTTATGTTTCTGAGCTGTCCTCTGCTAAGATTTAGCAGCTCCACAGCTCTCTTTAAACTGGGTTCGTCAATTATTGACTTTCCATGTATGAGCCCTGGACAGTTTGCCCAGTACACCTTGTGTTGGTTGCTGGCCCAGCACTTAATGGCTCCCCTGGCAGTGCTCTTTGTCACGCCCAGAGCCGGTTCTGGTCCCATAAATGGTTCTGCTGACCCTCTCTTAGCGAGACTGTCAGCTTCTTCATTGCCTTTGACCCCCGAGTGACCTGGCACCCAGATGAGGGTGACATCATTCTGCCCAGCCAGGTCGCTCGTCTCGTCTCGGCACTCACTCGCCAGCCAGGAATTTACCCGTGGACCACTTAGGGCCTTAAGGGCTGCCTGACTGTCTGTGGCTATGATAATACGCTTGTTGGTGTAGCCCCTCCTCTTGTTCTCTCACAGACAGTGCAGGATGGCGTACATTTCGGCCTGAAAGACCGTTGCATGGACTCCGAGGGGAATGTTATGGCTTACCCTCGTTCCTTCCGAATAAACACCTGCCCCCGCCCCACGCTCCCCGCCGGATCCGTCCGTGAACCAGGCGAACGCGTCCTGTGGTGTGCCCGGCGTGTCCTCCCGCCATGCCTTCCGGTCGGGAATTTCCACTGTAAAGTTGTTTTCCCTGCAGATTCGCGGGCTCGCGAAGTCTGGCCTCATTTCAAGCATGGGCTCCTTCACGATCTCCTGAATTTTGTAGTGGCCCCTGAAGCCTGGGTTGATCTTCAGTCTACCATTGCAGGCTAGTCTGTATAGTCCTAGCCTGGCCTCCCCCATAATAACTAAGTGTGGGGGGGGCAGATCCAGCAATACCTCCATGGCAGCTGTTGGGATTGAAGACATGGCCCTGTGATGCCTAGGCAAGCCATCCTTTGGATCTTGCCTAGTTTTTGTTTGGCCCTGGATTGTGTCACCTTAGGCCACCAGACCAATGCCGTGTATGTTAACGATGGTCTGACCACCCTTGTGTACAGCCAGTGGGCCATACTAGGTCTTAGTCCCCACGTTTTTCCATATAGCCGCCTAGTGACGGCTAAGGTCATGACTGCCTTACGTAGTATTTTTTCAACGTGACCATTCCAGCTTAGCTTAGAGTCCAATACGACCCCAAGATATTTTACCTCCCTGGCCATTAAAATGTTCCTACCATATAGAGTGAGAGTTCTGTGGCTTTCACACTTCCTCCTCCTTGTAAATGGTATGACGGTTGCTTTCTCGGGGCTCACCTCGAGCCCTTGACCAACCGTCCAACCTTCCACCACTTTCAGTGTTGTCTGCATGCGCTCCCACAAGTGAAGAGGTTGGTAGGAACCTAAGAAATTCTAAATGAGTAATTTGTTATGTATATAAATACTAAATTAAAGCGTTTATGAATTACTTAGTGAGTTTAGTACATACACAAAGATTTAAATAATAAAAAGTTTTTTAAATAGGGTATTGCACACATATATACAAACAGTAAAAGATTATTCTTGGGATTGTTTATGTATCAAATCTCACGTGATCAAATGACGGCTTCTGATTGGACAATCAATGGGCTAGCGGAGTGGATGGGGTATACTAAAAAGTGGAGGGGGTTGGCTCAAGTTCTGCCCTACCTACTCACGCTGAATACAGGTAGCCTGTGTCGCACCTTTTTGAAATTACCTCACCAAAACAAATATGATCTAGGCCAAAATTGAACCCTGTGGGACGCCCACATTAATTTTAATTCATCTGATAAAGCACCATCGACAACAACATGCAAGGATCTCTACTTCAGAAAACTAGCTATCCCGAGATTTTCAAAGATAATCCGTATGATAGAAGTTTATTTAAGAGTGCCGCATGCCAGACTCGATCGAATGCTTTAGAAATATCCAATGAAATTACAAGATTATTCATGTTGAAATATCTGACAAGTTAAAAAAACATATTTAAGTTATCTTTAATTTAATTGGGGAGAGTTTCTAAATGAAGGGATTAAGATGTGGATACCACCCAATGGAGAATCAAGTAGCCTTTGGATTTGATGCTGGTGTGTGTGTACTGGAGAGTATTAACCAATAAAGGCCTAATTTAAGATGGAGACTGAAGAAAGAAGAGGACAAAGTAAATTATTTTTCAATGTGTCAAAATTTGAAGTACGCCAGATTGTAAGGCATAGATGTATTCTCACCACAATTAGAACCGCAGACCGGTTTCGCTCTAATCAGAGCTCATCAGCACGATATACTAATTACAGCAAGAACACACCTATCAAGTAATACGGCTAAGGTAGCCAGCCTCCCAGAACATTGTGAGATGTACGACAGTGCTCATCACAGGTTCCAGTTTTCACATACTTATTTGGAGCTGTCGTGGCAACATAGTACATGGTTCCGCACAGAGATGACCCTGACGTACATCTCACAATGTTCTATGCCACATTAGATAAGGCAAGTGTCAACAGTTACTGAACTAAACCTCATTTAAATTATGGTAAAATGTACGTGAGTTATTTGTATATGCATGTTGTATCATTTTAATCAATAAAATATCAATATGAATTTAGGAATCTCAAAAAGTCCAAAAGAGAATATGTACTTGTTCTAACAGCAATGTTGTTCTGTTTTCAGATATCGATGAATGTGAACACAAAGGTGGCCTGGACGGGCATCACTGTAACCAGAACACAACCTGTGTGAATACTCCAGGTTCATACACCTGCGAATGTCTACCTGGTTACAGGAGGATAGACAAATTCAACTGTGCTGAACTCGACGAGTGCAGTACTGGAGAACATAACTGTGATGTAAATGCTGACTGTATAAATACAGAAGGGAGTTATCATTGTGTGTGCAGACATGGGTATGCTGGTGATGGATACTTGTGTCAACGTAAGTAGATTTTAATTATGTACTTGTAACGACAAAAGTCTTTGTTTGGTGGTTTCCAATTTTAATTTATTAGGCCTTCTTATAACTGTGGGAGGTTTAATGGGGAGTCAAGGTGTCAAATAAAACGTAACTACTGTCTACTCTTTTATTCCTTCAATTATTTTATTAAAACATACTACACATGAACAGCAACCTTCTACCTTATATTCTTCTTCTTCTATTTACAAAGGTAATTGGTCTGAGCTGCGCAGGCTATCCGGCAATCCTGTGTCTTTTATGGTTTTTTTTTCCCTCAGGGCTCGTCCGCGGCCTTGCCGCCCCGATAGCACTGCAACCTTTGGTTGATTGTGCATACCCTTAGTCTTACTCCACCCATTCCAAAATCACTGTGCCTTGAACTAGTCTGCACAGCGATTGGTAGGGTGAAGTTTTATATTGCTCTGTCTCCGGTCTAGACTGTCCATAGATCAGTTGTCTTTTGCGGTCCAGAGCTTTACACTCGCACAAGATGTGCAGGGCTGATTCGTCCCCTTCGCTGCAGAGTCTGCATGCGAGGTCCCCTTCGAACTGCCCAATTTTATGTAGGTGTTTCTTGACGGCGAAGGCTGTGTGTCCCGTCAAGAGACCTGTTGTGTTTCTGAGTTGTCCTCTGCTAAGATTAAGCAGCTCCAGAGCTCTCTTTGAACTGGGTCCGTCAATTATTGACTTCCCATATCTGAGCCCTGGACAGTCCGCCCAGTACACCTTGTGTTGATTTCTGACCCAGGACTTAATGACTCCCCTGGCAGTGCTCTTTGTCACGCCCAGAGCCGGTTCTGGTCCCATAAATGGTTCTGCTGACCCTCTCTTTGCGAGACTGTCAGCTTCTTCATTGCCTTTGACCCCCGAGTGACCCGGCACCCAGATGAGGGTCACCTCATTCTGCTCAGCCAGGTCGCTCGTCTCATCTCGGCACCCACTCACCAGCCAGGAATTTACCCGTGGGCTACTTAGTACCTTAAGGGCTGTCTGTGGCTATGAGGATCCACTTGTTGGTGTAGCCCCTCCTCTTGTTCTCCCGCACACAGTGCAGGATTCCGTACATTTCGGCCTGAAACACCGTTGCATGGGCTCCGAGGGAAATACTATGACTTACCCTCTGTCCTTCCGAGTAAACACCTGCCCCCGTCCCACGCTCCCCGCCGGATCCGTCCGTGAACCAGACGAGCGCGTCCCGTGGTATGCCCGGCGTCTCCTCCCGCCATGCCTCGCGGTGAGGGATTTCCATTGTAAAGTTGTTTTCCATGCACATTTGCGGGCTCGCGAAGTCTGACCTCATTTCAAACATGGGCTCCTTCACGATCTCCTTAATTTTGCAGTGGCCCCTGAAGCCTGGGTTGATCTTCAGTCTACCATTGCAGGCCAGTCTGTATAGTCCTAGCCTGGCCTCCCCCATAATAACTAAGTTGGGGGGGGGGGGGCAGATCCAGCAACACCTCCCTGGCAGCTGTTGGGGTTGAAGACATGGCCCCTGTGATGCCTAGGCAAGCCAGCCTTTGGATCTTGCCTAGTTTTTGTTTGGCACTGGATTGTGTCACCTTAGGCCACCAGACCAGTGCCGCATATGTTAACGATGGTCTGACCACCCTTGTGTACAACCAGTGGGCCATACTAGGTCTTAGTCCCCACGTTTTTCCATATAGCCGCCCAGTGACGGCTAAGGTCATGACTGCCTTACGCAGTATTTTTCCAATGTGACCATTCGAGGTTAGCTTAGAGTCCAATACGACCCCAAGATATGTTACCTCCCTGGCCATTGGAATGCTCCTACTTTTATGGGGTTACATGTAATCATCATTGTATCTAGGAGAGTCCTGTAACGTCACAGACCAGTTGTCATTGTAACTATTCTTGGTTTTTATTTTGCAGTGTTCTTATCTTCTAATTTATCTTCTAATTTTCGAATTAATAAAGATTGTTAAGTTTATGTTTTATTCGCGCATCACTATCGTATATACTGTTCTGCTATCCACTAACTATTCTGTCATGTCACTTGTCTTGGCATTTGTCATCAGTGTGTAACGAGACCATAATTTCCCGGCTCCACCCTCCACCGCTTTTTCAAAACAAATTTATTCAAGCTGGATAATTCAAATAATTTCACGGTTAGTTTAACCAGATTAATCTCGAGTGTGTGTGACTATTACTTAAACCAAGGTTGTTTTGGAGGTATTGTTATGCCCATAGAACTTTTTCCTTTCATGTTACTTTGTTCTTGCCAGAGGGTAGTCCACTTTTCTTTGAGAAGAGTTTATACCTCTCAGATTTCAAATCTGATAGATTTCCGTTTCACTATTCCATTGTGGCGGGTACCTTCCAGTGCACTTTTAAAGTCAGAGACGATGATTTTCTGGTTTGAGGCATTAATTCTGTATATAGCTTGAAGTGCATTTAAGAAAGCTATACACTCTGCTGAGTATATGTTGATATCAGGGGGAAGTCGTCTTGAAATGGCTAGATTTAAATGGTTGCTAAAGTCTCCTGTTTTATTTTAGTTATAGGGTCGACTGATGCATCAGTATAAAAACGAATGTGTGACTGCCAGTTGTTCTGGTAGATTTGCAATTGTTCTCAAAAAATGAGCACCAGAACTTGCTCCTATCCTGATTCGTCTTTTTTAGACATCTTACAATAGGGGCATATTTCCTAGTAAATGGAAAACTGCTCGAGTACAACCCGTCCCCAAGAAAGGACAACTCCTTGCCTATTTCTCGCCTTTCGGTCGTCTCTAAAGTGATGGAAAGGCAGCACTGCTTAATAAACTTCCGGCATATGGCCTACCACCAAAACCCTGTACCTAGACAGCAAATTTCCTCCCCAACCGGAGCATTTCTGTTGCAGTGGATGGCCATTTCTCTAAACTGTATCCAATTAATGCCAGGAGTCCCTCAAGGTTCAGCCTTACCCCTACTTTGTTTCTTCTACACATCAATGACCTCCTCTCTAGCACATCCAACCCAGTTCACAGTTACGCGGACGACAGCACCCTCTACTCAAATAAACAATATTCTAAGCCTGTCTCTTTAGCCCAATTAGATGAGGATCGCAGACTCATGGCGGATTCTGTCTCTGTGGATCTCCAAAAAA